>PVKZ01000127.1:797438-1221917 GCA_004027375.1 Macroglossus sobrinus
CACTTTTATACCCCCAAATCTTGAGCCTTTGGGGGTTCTTCAGGGTAAACGTCTCACCCTACCAATACCCTCCTCTGTAGACACTTAAAGGTGGTCATCTTCTACTCTGTGAAGTCATTTGCCAATTCCAGGTTCACTTTATGTCTTCAGATTGTGGTGCAGGACTATAGACATAGTTCATCCTGGGTGTAGTAGGTGCTTCTGTTAAAAGTTCCTCTTGTTGGGCATGTGATTGTCAAGACAAAGATGGAATGAAAATATTTCTCCCTTTGTTTAATAAAGCTCCACAAACTACCTCCTAGGCAACCGCAGCTCAGTCCCTCTTCCTGTTTTTAACTATGGCCAAGTCTTTTGCTGTATTCAGCGTTCTGAGACTAAGTGTTGCTGGGCTTCCTTTTCTTTTCTTGGAAAGACGCAGTCTCTCTAACTTCAGGATTTGATACTAATTTTAACTATGGTCTCATTAAGATATATATGACATCTCTACTTTGTCTTCTTACTCAAGGAACTTTATTTTTCCTTTGGTAGCTCCTCCATTTGTATCATCTATTCACCATCTTTTAAACTACACACATATTTCAGAAACATTTTATCTAGCAAAATGCCCTTTTTCCTATCAATTTTCCCAATATTTATTTAGAGTCTCCTCTGTGCCAGATACTAAGGGCACATAGATTTAAAAGACACAGTTTCTGTTTTCAAGATGCTTCTTACAGTCTTGTGAGGAACTAGGTAAACCAACAACCCTGACACACTATTGCATGTTGGGTTGTACTGAAGTTGCCTTGTTAGAATGTATTGTATTGAATGTTGTATGTTGTAAGTGCATTGAAGTTGCAGTGTAGACAGAGGAAGGACCACCATGCCAGCTGAGGGATGGCAGTGCTTCTCAGCAGAGAGGACATCTGAGTTGATACTTAATTAGTAAATGAGGATGTGTAAGAAAGTACCTTTTAGAAAAATATTTAACTTCAGCAAGGTCAAAGAGGGTATTTCAGGAAGGGTTAAATTATCTTCAGGGGAAAATCAGGTTTAGATAAGGCAAGAAAGTGGAAGAAAGCTTCTCAGAAGAAGCTACTATTTGAGCATTAGGTTTTTTTGATGATGAGCTAGCAGGAATGGAGGGTAAGATAGAAGAGGTGACCAAAGAGACAGTGTCTAAGAATGCCAGGGATGAGAAACATGGAAAGAATTAATGGCCTTAGAGTTCCAAACTTTACAAAATGCCCATGACTCCATAACATGAAGCCAGAATGAATTAGGGTATTAGAAGTGTTTGGAAGAGATTTTGGCATATCCTACAGTTAGTGACTTCTCCATTCTCAGCAAAATCTTCATCTTAAGGATTATGACACTGAAAACAAAAACAGCTCCAAAGCAAGATTTAGGAATCTTTAGGTTGGGAATGACAAAAACATACCCTTAATCTAGATGAGCAGAAAGGCCAACTAAGCTGCTTGAACCAAAAGAGAGAAAGGGCTGGGTGTACTGCCACAGAACTTTCTTGCACCTATTTTTTAGTTCTTTCTGCCAGACTTCTTTCCTACCACGGACCAACTTTTCCAAGAACAAGGATATCTTGAGATGCCTATTCTCCCATTTCCACCACCAGAAGGAAAGCAGTGCTCTTGTCAGAGGTTTAGATGCTAAAGAGTCCATCTCAAACCAAATAAAGGATAGGGTAAAATGACTATAATATATTCCCATAAAGGAATACTGTATAGTTCTTAAAAACTTTCCATGAATATATATGGAAATATATTCATGACACTTTAAGTGGTAAAAACTATTTTAAAGAATGTGAAGAATTATTCCATTTTAAGGACGTTAATCCATTTTTTAACATATATGTACATAAAAATTATTAGGTTGCCACAGGCTAAATGTTTGTGTCCTTCCAAAATTTATGTTACATCCTAATACCCAATGTGATGATGGTATTTGGAGGTGAGATTTTTAGGAGATGATTAGGTCATGAGGTGGAGCCTTTATGACTAGGATTTGTGCCCCTATAAAAGGGATTTCAGAGATCTTCCTCATTCCCTACCACCATGTGAGGTTACAGACAGCTGTCTGTGAACCAGGAAGTGGGTCCTCACCAGATACCAAATTTGCCTCTGCCTTGATCTTTGATTTTCCAGCCTCCAAAATGGTGAGGAATAAATTTCTGTTGTTTATAAGCCACCCAGCTCATGGTACTGTTATGTCAGCCTAAAGAGACTAAGACAAAGGTGATATATGTAAATGTCAATAATGGCTTATCTAAAAATTGGTCACAGATGATTTTCAACTCTTTTTGAAATGAACTAAATTCTTTTCCCTTTCCACGTTTTATATTTTACAATAAGAAACATATATTACTATAATAAAAATACATTAAATACATTAAATTTGATGCAATTCTACATTGATCGGATATACGTGTTTTCATTCCTGAAGCAGAGAAAGTGCTATCCAGTGACTGTATATGCCTTTTCCCTCTACAGCATCACAGAAGTGTTCCTCTTATTATCCGGGTCCTCTCGATGTCAGTGCATGTAGTATTTTGAATAGCTATTTTACTGCATTTACTACAAGATTTGGTTATCCTGTTTTCTCATTCATTGTCAAATTCCCCGGATGAAATTTCATTTCTATCTTCAGTTCCTAACTTCATTTTGCATCTTGTTCCCCATCAAGATAGTCAATACTGACTGACCTATTCTGTACTTTTAAACTTCTAAATTTCCTTTTGCCTTCCATTTTTATAGCTTTGTCATTTGCTTGGACTCTTGCTCCAAGTCTCTAGTAATCTCTCAAAATTAGAAAGAATCTTATTTCTATCAACAGGGAAATAGATAAATCAAACAACCAAGCTAGAAATAGAATGATATTTTAAGTATAGGAAATATGTAAGTTTTTAAAATACATACCAAATAAAGCTATGCATTGTAATGGATCTGAAGCAAATCTAAGTGGTGAATAAATGAGTTCTATGAACTTTATATTTGAAATATTTTATAATAAAACTAGATGTGCAGGGATGGCTCCATAATGTAGTGGTTAGCACATCTGCTTTACATGCAGAAGGTCCTGGGTGCACACCCCAGGTGGAGCCACCCACCAGGCCCCAGGTGCGCTAGGCCCGCTGGCGACCATGTGGGAGGAGATGCCCTGTCTTCAGAGATCCAGTTCTTAAGAGGAGACAGCAACATCAGTAGGTCAGAGTTGGAAGTGGGCAGGTGTGGGAGGGAATTAAAGAGTGGAAAAAAATAGATGTGCATAAATCTTTTAGAAGAAATAGGCCACATTCAACGTAAAGCATTCCTTTGGTACTCTTGATTCTGACTTTTTAACTTTATTTTCTGTTCGTGCTCAGGAAGAGAATCATATGAATTAATGAATGTGCTAATCTTTAGTAGCAAAATTATTTTAAAATATCTTATAATGAATATTTAATAATGTTATTAACTTCCAATTCTGAATATATATATTTTTTCTAATAGTCTACACATCTTGTTTCTGGAAAACTTACCATTTTACAATTTTACCATTGGAAACCTTTAGCCAAAGGTGGCTGGGACACTCATATCTTGCTCAGTGAACAGCTCAGACTTCAGCTCCAGTGGCCTTCTTCACGCTGATCATGCTATAAATTTCTTGACCTGTGAAGTCTACTTCGAACTCATCTGCCCCATCATCCTTTCATGGGCATCTTGAAATAAACTCACATTATCCCCTTTTTATTCATCACTCTTGAAAAAAAGTTCCATTAAAAAAATTCCTCAACTATCAAAATTTTTCTATTCAGATGATTTGTTCTCTATTCAGTTAAGTCCATAAGCATTTCCTTTGTGGCATATGGTTATTCCTCTGTCCCTTCTTGTCAATCATCTTCACCAGCTACAAAAATTTTCTCAATTCTTTTTCCCAACACACATCTACCAGAATCAGAGTGTCTGCTTTTCCACTACAATTGCACAGTATTTCTCACAGAGACTATATGGCCCATGAGCCTAAAATACCATTTAGGCCTCTTCAGAAAATTTGGCTGACCCTGGCTCTAGAACAGCACTATATAAAAAATGTCTACAGTAACAGAAATGTTCTCCAGGCTGTCTACTAGCTAAATATAGATAGTAAGATTGAGAAAGTGAGTGTAGTTTATGGCTATAGACAGCAGATAGTGTAGCGCTAGAAAATGAGGGGTTTATTTTAGACTACACATAGACTTTTACTGGAGCAATATGTACATGAAATTTTTTATGTAACTGTTTTGAATAGCAGAAAGTAGGAAAACCCCATAATATCCATTGGAAGAACATTATTTAAATAAATTTAGTACCAATCATGTAATGGAATACTAGACAGCCTTATTGGAAGATACCCAAGAAAGTAAAGTCAAACAATGTACACTATTTTTTAAAAGTAATACTTTGTTTAGTGTATCACTACATAACTCATCACCTTGAAAGTGAGTAGTTCAAACAAGTATTAAAATGCTGTGGTTGATTGGGCTCGACTGGGTGCTTGTGTTCCACATGGGCGTTGTGGGGCTCCAGCCATCTGGTGGCTTCACTTTGCCTGACAGTTGGCACTGGCTGTCACCTGGGAGCCCAGCTGGGGGTGTTGACTGAAGCACCTTTTAATGTGGTTCTTTTAATGTGGCTTTTTCATATTGGTTAGGATTCTCACAGCATGGCAACTGGGTTCCAAGTAGATGAAAGCAGATCTTAAAAGTCATTTTTGCATTCTACAGGTCAAAGCCAATTATAGGGCCCTCCCAGAATCAGGTAGGTCAGGTAGGGGGGAAATTGATTTCATTATTCCTTGAGAAGAGTGGACAAGAATTTGTGGCCATCTTTAATTCACCACAAGCATAACCACGCACATACACACAAAATGTTGATATATTTATAGAAAATCCTTAGAATGCATAAGAAATGGTTGATCAGGGTTACTTTTATATAATAGAAGTTGGGGAAAACTCTCTTTTCTTGTGTTCTTTGAATTTTATTATATGTATTGAAAACCTCCTTTTTAAATCTCTTTTTCCCCATGCCACTGCTAAAAGAGCCACCTGTCGTGCAAGACAAAAAGAGTTCTTGGCATGACAATGATGACTTTACAAGTGTGAATGTTGTAATGTCACAGGACTGTACACTTAAAAATGATTAAGGTGATACATTTTATGTTATGTGTATTTCACCAGAATTTTTAAAAAGAAAGAGAAAAAAGCAGGCAGGAGTTTCCAGGCAGCCATGAGATTAGAAGCGAATTCCAGGTAGAAGCAGGGGCATGTGTGAAGCATGAAAAGGGCGAGGTTTGAACTGTGACATTAGTTTTCAGTACCTTTAGAACATTATAAACAAAGGGAGATGGATGGATGGATGGATGGATGGATGGATGGATGGATGGATGGATGGAGTGAGTTAGGATAAGAGTAAATGTGATAACATATTTCCTAACCTGGAAAATAGCTCTTAGACTCCCTTAGGCAGGAATCACAGAAGCTACAGACCCTGTGTATTAAGTTTGTCTACAGGCTCCTCACGAGTTTCCCGGGCTTTCTATCTTATGGGAAAATAACTATCTTCTTACAACTCTTGCAAGCAAAACTCAGAAAGTCAAAAGAATATCCCTCCTTGAAGAGTAAGGCTTCGTTCTGAGAAGAAGAAAGCCCTGGAGAGAGCAACCCAGTTTTACCGTCTCCCCTCCCATTAACCATCGTCAACTTCCCGGTGGGTTTCTAACTTCCGATCTTGGAACATGAACGAGTCAGTCATCCGTTACAATTCGATGGTATCTTAAAGACGCCGCCGCTACCATCCTCCTGCGCGCGGCTGCGGGAGTGCGGCTGCAGGGTGCGTGAGGCTGGAGCGGGCACAGCCCCTCCGCCTCGCGCGTTCGCACAGCCCGGGACGCCCCCTCCCCTCGGCTCCCGGGCCGCGGCCCAGCTCACCCTTCTTCCTGGTCAGGATGGAGACGATCGGCACCCGCGGGCGGTCGCTGAAGACCTCGGCCTGCTGCACCAGCGCCTCACGCACGCTGTGGTAGTCGCTGAGGACCACCACCAGGTGCTGGCCGATGAAGAAGCTGCAGATGTTGCCGTACATGCGGGCCATTTCGGACAGGAGTATGTGTGCGCCTTTGGAGGAGAGGTCGGCGCCTGCGGCCATCGCCCGGGAGTGCAGCCATCTCCTGCGGAGCAAGGGCGCCAGCAGCATAGGGCCAAGGTTGCCCAGCACGGGCCATGGCGCGGGCCCGGGGGGCAAGCCCAGTGCCCGGCGCCGCCTCAGGCAGCTCCAGCCGACCAGCGCGGCCAGGCCGAGCAGCAGCAGCGCGCCGCCGGTGGGGTCCAGCCGCGGCAGCCCCTGGGGCGCGGGCAGGAGGCACAGAGGCCAGGGCGAGCCCTCGGCCGGGGGCTGGGGCGGCGCGGCGGAGGCCATGGCCCGTGCTCCCGCGGCCGCAGACTCGGGGTCCCCCAGCTGTCACGAGCGGAGCGCACGCAGCTGCCGGCGCCGGGCTGCGACTGCGGCGGGGTCAAACAGCGGGAGGCAGGAGCAGCGGCGGAGGGCGCCCCGGATTGGCTGCGCTCCCCCCCACCCCGCTTTCACCCCGCCTCCTCTAATTTGCAACGCGCGAGAGGAAACAGGGGCGCGCTCGCTGCGCCGCTGAAGTGGGGTCCGCGGACCAGGCGGGCGCGCGGTCTGCGAGTTTCGCCCCTAATTTCTGTAGTGGCCCTCGTCTAGGTGCAGCTTGGCTGTGACCGCTCCTGAAGCAAAGATGCTGCAACACATTCTTGCGCTGTGATTGGTTGTGGGACTTTGTCATTCGTTTGTCCTTCGAGTGCATCAGTGGTGCCAGAACAGCAAGCCCCTGATGTGACTGTCTCTATCCCAGCACTTCCACCCTGAGCTGGGAGAGTGGGGTCTCTGCCACACGCCCTGGTGACAAAAGGACAGGGCTGCCTTTTTATCTACATCGGGGGAAGACAGGACTGTTTTCCTCCGCTGGGCCACAGCAGCGTGATGGAAACGCAGTGCGGAGAATTCGCAGGTATAGCGGCCAACGCGGCGCGAAGGACGCGCAGGGCTTGGTAGTGGGAGGGGTGATGGAGTGGAGATCTTAGAACTGGCCACCGCCCGGGGAAACCTCTCAACCCGAGAGTGAAAGCGGGGCGGCGGGGCGGGGGCGGCGGGGGGGGTGCGATAAAGCAGAAGACCTAATCCAGGAACTTGCTTGGAGAATTTGAGTAGCTAACAATCGGAAAAGAAAATTAATTGGTTGAGGAGGTGTGACAATATTACTACTGGCATGAGACCAAACCTGAAATACTGAGGTTGAGATATTATATATAAATATGTGAATTGTATAATGATTTTAAGACAAAGTCCTTTAATCTTCCATAATGATGGCTCCTGGGTGAGTCCCTTTTCCCTCTTCTACAAACTAAATCTTTTTTTTTTTTACTACTAAAAGGTACGTTTCATATGAATTAACTTAGTTGATCATAACAAACAAATCGGTTTGTTTCCTGATTTCCGATTTTCATTCTACTGCACACACTAAAAGTTTGCCCACCATGCTGTACTTAGGAAGGTGCGACTGAAGCATACTGAGTCCTTTCTATTTGTTCTCTCATCCACTCTATTTTTTTTTTCTGTAGACAGTGATGCCAGTAGACTATGCTAACTTTCAAGTCAACTCTGTTCTTGTATCATTTTTGCCATGTTCTTTGTAAGTTATTTTAAAACACATCTATTTTCTATAATTAACCATTAATTTTTAGATTACTTTTCCTCATTGTTGAATTTAGAGAATTTTTAAAGTTTAAACTGTACTCGTTTGCAGATAGTCTTTAGTGTGTCCTTTGATTCTCTGTGTAGCCTTGCTCTCTAAAATAAGTCACTAACCTCAGTCCTTACAAACAACTTGAAATCACCAAGGCTTTTAAAATAGTTGAAGATGTGACTAATTTAATGACCCTAACAGACACCTTCTTGTATAGGATATAATTGTATTCACAGCATTTTCCAAAATATTCTATGTCATTAGGTTAACAGGTCTGTGAAGCAGATAGGAAGTGTTATGGGCTAACCTGTGTCCCCCCCACCCTATATTTGTATGTGAAAGTCCTAATCTCAGTACCTCAGAATGCGACTGCATTTGGAGACAGGGTCTTGAAAGATGTAATTAAGGTAAAATGAGGTCATATGAGTGGACCCTAATTCAAAATAACTAGTGTCCTTGTAAGAAGAGATTAGGACACAGACATGTGCATAGAGAGGCGGCTGTGTGAGGACACAGTGCAAGCCAAGGAGAGAGGCCTCAGGAGACACTAATCCTTGATCTTAGACTACCAGCCTCCAAAACTGTGAAGAAATAAATTTGTGTTTAAGCCACCCCAGTCTGTAGTAATACCATGGATAAACTATTTTAAACATGAAGCCACATAGCTCATCCAGTGCTTCTTTGGGATGAATTTCCCCAAATTTTATTCAGGGCTTTCTTGGTAGAAACAGGAGGAATATTTTCTGCTCCATCCCTTCCTGTTTTAAATAGGAGAATAATATAATCAGCAGCAGCAGTAAAAGAAGATAATACTAAAAGATCTTTGGGGCGGAGAGGAAAAGGAAGACAAGAACAGCATTAAGGAAAAAATCATTTTTATTGACTCCCCAAAGATCATTTTTAAACCACTCATTTCCCCACTGAAATCCTTCTTACTGTTCATGGATTTTGGCCAGAATTGTTGGTAACAGTATATCCAAAACATCTAAGTACTTATTATTTTATCAAGAGTGGTATTAAATTACTTCATTTGTAAAGCTACAGTTGTCCAGCTGCTTTGTAATTCCCTGGGAGGTCAGTGTCACACACTACACCCATCCAGAGTCAATAAGCGTGAACAGAGAGGGCTTCTGGCTTAAGGAGAGTTTGAAGAATGCTAATTAAAAGAGAAAATAAAAGTGCTATTTATACTATTAACCCTTTCATTTTCTTTAAGTCCCTATGATTTGCTTCATATACTCCTATGCATGTCTTCTATATATAGTGTTTATGTACTTCTTTATCCTCTATGTGCTCTACCTGAAATTGAGATAATAAATGTGCCGACATCAAGCATAAGGATTAGATGAAATAATTACCATGATGTCTAGCATTTAGTTAAGGCCCAATAAACACAAGCTAAAATTATAATAGTTATCATTAGGGCCCTGATAATGCCTTAAACTCTACAGGTTGGCACTACTGCTGCCCCCACCCCTTTTTTTTTACTCCCTGCAGCTTTACCTATACTTTCCAACATTGGATTGTGGGACTGGCCAGGATATTAACTTGTTTTCTATATTCAGTCTTTATGCTTGTATGATGAGTGAACTTGCCTATCTTCAATCTTACTTACTTCATTCTTCTCCCATTGTATTTGCTCTGATATTGTCCTGGAGAAGACATCAGGTAGTGATGCCCCTGAAAAATCTAAGTGTGAGTGGAAGGCAGAATCTCAAAAGTAACATAGTCCAATTTCCAAAACTTCTTTTTATTTGGACAAAGTGGTGCCAGGAGTGGTGCAAACTTTTTGTTTCATGCCTGAACTGACAACAGTGCAGATATCCTTCAACAAGAGAGAAAAGGAAGTAGAGGAACTTTCGGTATGATTGTAAGATAGGCTCCTGATCAGCAATAAGAAAAGAATGTTATGATATACCCTCACAGCATGATGATTCTCAAAAAGCATTATGTTGAGTGAAAGCCAGATGCAAAAGAGTACATACTGAATAATTGCATTTTTAAGTAGTTCTAGAAAGGGACAACTAACCTATGGTGATAGAAATCAGAACAGAGGGTAGGACTGACTGGGAAGGGACATGAGATATATTTCTGGCTTCTCTATCTTGATGGGAGTGTTAGTTACTTGGGTGTATGCATTTGTCAAAACTGAACTGTGCATTTCACTCTACGTAAATTATATCTCAGTAGGACAAATTTTTAAAAAATCCAATTTCTTGAAAGAAAAAGAAGTTACTATTGTGAAGTGGATGCTCTCAGTAAGTTACATGATATATTGTTACTGTAACAGTGACACAGTTGTCTGTAAACAAACAGGAATAGAAAAAGTAAAGAGTAATATTCCTCTTAAAAAACAAACTTACCCTAACTTTAGTTGGCCTGCCCATATTGTTACTGATCCCTGACATTTGATTTTTATGTAAGCCTTGCTGAAATTCCTGTTCCTCTTTTCTCCCTCATGGACTTTCATTTATTATGCAGATGTCAACTCTGCCGACATCTACCTGGGTTGCTGTGGGCCAGCTGTAAGCCTTCCTGTTGTTTTCTTCATGTGGTAAAATGAGGGAGCTATGACACAGGACTGCACGATTCCTCTAATCTCTGGTATTGACTCTCTTAAGTAGATTGTCAGGACTTTGAACTTGGCCTCTGGTTAATGACATTCTTAGTCAATAAAATATGGGGAAATATACTTACAAGGTAAAGCATAGCCAGTTGCCTCAACAAAACTGACATGGGGTTGTTACTTCTGTTTCAGATGAGAATGCTTGACCCTTTGCTTAATGACAAGGCTTATCTCTAAGTCTTGAATAATCACATTTTAGGAAAGACATTGAAAGGTCATCTACTCTTTCTTTTAGGCAAGAACATAATACTCAAAGTAAACTAGATATTTAAAAGTCAATTTTTCATTCTGATTTTTAAAATAGTAATACATAGAGTTTGCAGAAAATTTGAAAATGCAGGAGACTATAAAGAAGGAAATAATAATAACCTTTTTATTTTTTCCACTGGGAGGTAATTTGTAACATTTCTATATACATTGTTACAGTCTTTTTTTATATATCAATTATATATATATATATATATAATGATAAATGTTTCTGATTTTAATACTTAATAAATATGTAGATAAATATATATTAACATTTTCCATTTCATTCTCCCAGAAATCATTTTCAATGACTATTCTAGTCCAGGGATTCAGCAGCATTTTCTTGTAAAGGGCCAAACAGTAACTATTTAACAGTTGGCAGGCCCTGTGGTCTCTGTCACAACTGTGCAACTCTGCCATGGGGTGGGAAAGTAGCCATAGACAATGTGTAAATAAATGGGCATGGCTATCTTTCACTAAAACGTTATTTATGAAAAGAAAGACACCAGCTAGACATAGCCTGTAGGCCATTATTTGCTGACCTCTGGGTTTTAGAAACTCTGATCAATATTATGGATGATATTGTGATATATATCTTTGAGGATTTTCATGGAATAAATCAAGATATAGAGTTAGTACTAAGACTATGCTACATAAAACAAAATACAGACTCACACACTCTACACTCTCACACACATGCATGCACTTTGCTTTTTTCTACCCCTGAGATAACCTGTTAAAAGTGTGATGTATATCCTTTCTTATATGCATAACTAGATTTCCCCCTCCCCAATGGCATCATACTATACTTTTGGTTCACTAACCTGTTCTTTTCACATAATGGTGTTTTTTGAGAATCCTGCCATGTTAGCATGGATCTGCCTCCCTCTTCCTTTTTAAACAGCTGTCTTGTGCTTCACTGAATCAGTTCATTCAAGAAATATTTACTGAGCATTGAGTATCATGCTTTGTTCTCGGCACTGGTAATACTATATGAACAAAACAAAGTTGCCCTTCCAGGAGCTTATTTTCTAGTAGGAGAAGACAGATAAAAGATGAACAAATGTGACGCGTCAGCTGGTGACAGGTACTATGGAGGAAATAAGGCAGAGGAGGAGGATGGTAGAGATTGCTGTTTGTGAGTGTGTGTGGGGAGTGCTATTTTACATAAGGTGTTTAGGGAAGGCTTGTCTTATATAGATAGCTGGTCATCCGATGGAAAGCTTGCAGATTCCTGCGGGAAGAGCCTTGCAGATAGAGGAGACAGTAAGTGCAAAGGCCCCAAGGCTGACTTTATGCTGAGAGTTTTCCAGAAACAAGGCTAGAGTGAAGAAGGCAAGGGGAGGAATGGAAAGAGAAGAAATCAAAGAAGTGGCCTTGTAGGGCTTTTTAGAGACTCTGGCTTTCACACTGACTAAGAGGGTAAGCCATGGGAGAATTTTTAGGGAAGGAATACCAACATTTGGCTTATGTTTTAATAGAATCACTTTGGCTGCTTTTATGCAAAGGGGCAGAGGTGAAACCGAGACCATTAGGAAATCCATGTAGCTGTGTCACAGTACACTGGCCAAATCCTCTGCTAATAATACCATTACTTCTAGTTCTTTACTACACATAGTGCTAGAATAAATACAGAATTTTATTTATTTATTTATTATAAAATTTACATAACATTTACCATTTTAACCATCTTTAGGGTACAATTCAGTGGCATTAAGTACATTCAGAATGTTGTATAACTGCCACCGCTGTCTATTTCTGTAACGTTTTCATCATCCCAAACAGAAACTCCATACCTATTACACAGTAACTTTCCATCAGCCTCAGCCCCTGTTAACTTCTGCTTTCTGTTCCCTGGATCACCTTTTCTAGACATATCATGTAAAGTAGAATCATACATTTGTCCTTTTGAATCTGGTTCATTTCACTTGCCATAATGTTTTCAGTGTTCATTTATGTTGTAACATATTTTGGAACTTCATTCCCTCTATGGCTGAATAATATTCCATTGTGTGTGTGTATGTATATACGTTTTGTTTATCCATTTATCCATTGATGATCATTTGGGTTGTTCCCATTTTTGGCTATTGTGAATAATGCTGCTGCCAACACTGGTGCACAATTCTATAATACAGCATCTGTATATCTCATTCTGTTCCTCGCCCAAAGTTATATCACCAGATATTGACCCCCTTTACCCTTATCTACCTTCTCCCTCCCTTTCCCTGTGGTAACCACCACACTGTTGTCTGTGTCTATGAGTTGTCCTTTTTTTAAATTAGAAAACAGTATTTCCACACTAGCAATTCGTCTCTCACTTTTCTGGACGTTTCTGGAGAGATACAGCAAAACAGTTCACTTATCCTGTGAGCTTATGAACTGTGTGGGGGCTGGGCAGAGTGGGGCCTTGGGAAACAAGCTCAAGCTTGCGACAAGATTCTTAGCTGAAATCCAGAAGCTTGTACAACACGACAAACTTCTTGTATTAAATAGAAAATATTTCATTTAAAAATCCTTGAATTCTTACAATTTAAACGTTTTTAAATTCCTTATGATTTAAAAAATATTTGTAAAATCCCAATTATTTTTCCAATTAGACTTTATTATATATTAATGAGTCAGGTAGTATCAAGTTCTGTTGTATACATGACCTTGAATCTTCACCGTGATGCTGTCCCCTCTCGTTTTATAGAGGGGACATGATGATTCAGGCAGGCAAAGTGACTTGCCAAGGTTGGATGGCTGGGAAGCAGCTGCCTTAGAAATTAAATCTTGGGGCCAAGCCTACAACCTCTGGATTTTCCCACTTCTCTCTATTTTTCAATCCATTTTTGACCAAGACACCTATTATATGGTGGCTACTGAAACATTTTCAAGTTATAAACATGAACTATTTTAAAACAATTATTTGGTGGCATAATAGGCAATTTACTTTTCATTGAATCTTCATAAATTCTGTTGATAGTCCAAATCTATATTTATTGAATGAGCATTTTAAAATATTCATTCAATAAATATTTTTTGAGTACCTCCATGTGATAAGAACTTTATTAAACACTGAAATGAATACTAACACAATCATTTATCCTAAGGAACTTTAATTTGGTATGGAAACAGGATATACTTTTTAAAAATCTTAAAATAGTGCTTGTATCTCACCTTTTAGCAACTTGTGTCTTTTAGGGAAGAATTCAGCGCAGAAGGTAAAGCTTTCAGGAGATGAAACTTCAGCTAAACTTTCAAGACAGGCAAGATCTGGACGTGCATTAATAATTTCGGTGCTAGAACCATGGTACCTACACTTTTGTTAACTGAATTAGGCCAACACTTATCGAGTGTGTATCTTGTAACAACATCTTTCACTTAGTCCTCCCAACAACTCTATGGGACATCGACTATTATTATTTCCATCTTACAGATAAAGAAACTGAGGCCCAGAGAGCTTAGGCAATGCGTTTAAGGTCTTCCACACACAGCCAGTACTGGAAGAACTGAGATGCAAACCCAGAGAGCACAGGGCCACCATGTTGTGTTGCCTCTTTGGGAGATGCTGGTAATACTGGCTGGGGAAGCACAGCGTGCGTAGGGCTGAGCCCTGCACCTCAGAGGGCAGGTGGCACAATCAGCTGACAGCGGTGGGGAAGTGTCTTGCGTAGGTAGGGCTCACAGGTTAGGAAGAACCACGGAACCCAAGGAGCTTAAGACTTGGCACCGTAAGCTGTGTTTGCATAAAACTAACAAACCCAGGTGTTATGGATGACATGTTTGTGTCTCCACCACCCCTCCCACACTCCTAAATCCGAGTGAAACCCTAACCCCCAACAGGGTGGATTTGGAAGGGGTGAGCTCTGGGATGTAATTAGGTTTAGAGGTCATGAGGGTGGAGGCCCCATGACGAAATGAGTGTGCTGTATAAGACGACGACGAGTGTTCTCTCCCCCCAGGTGTAAGGAAACCTGGCAGAGGGCCCACACCCAACCCTGACCTTGCTAGCTCCCTGACCTAGGACCTCCCAGCCTCCAGACTGTGGGAAATAAATGCTCATTGTTTAAGCTATCCAACTTACGGTATTTTGTCACAGCAGCCCAAACCGACAAAGACATCAGGGAACTGTTCCCCTGCCCATCCGCCCCATGTCGAATGTAAACATTCTCTTCAATCCATGAACTGGGAAACTGGCCAGATATAATTTTAAAATATGTTGAAGAGTACCATCTCCTACCAGCAAAGACCGCGTGTCTGGAGACCTTGGGTGTGTGTGCTCTTGGGGGCTCGGCCCCCCGCAGGCCCACAGTCCCTCTGCCAGCCCTCTGCCACCGGCCTCGGGCAGGTGTGCGAGGAAAGGAGAGGGGTGACGGGAACAACGGTTTCGCCCCACTCACCACACATTAACCATCGGGCATGAGACTACAGAGAGGAAAAGAACATAGTTGTAGGTGAAGGGACTGGAGTCAGCTGGAGACAGGAATTCTGCTAACGGTGGATCATGACATCGTGGAGGGCTCAGCCTCGAGCACTAACCTTGCTCTCCACAGCACAAAACCTGGCTGGCAAAGGATGTCCAGAAGAGGCAGCCCTTTCCCTGCCTTCCCTGCACAGGGGCGACTCTGTGGCTGCAGAGAATGACGGGCCTCGGCACTGACCGGGTGGGAGCCTGGATGCTCCCTGCCCCACATTTACCCCTCGGAGTTGGGGTCTCCTCAGCTGTGAGAGCAGCACAGGGAGACACACCTGGCTGAGTGTGAGGTGAGAGGAATCCTTGAGCAGTGCCTGAGACACGGCAGCTTCTTAAACGCAGTGACCTCCTTTCTTTCTACCCGAATAAATACATTGTTTAAGGAACTAAGAAAGGAAAAGAGATAAGTGGTTGGATCTAAGAAGTAAAATGTGCCCAGGAAAATGGCCAGAAGCAAGAACACATACTGGTTTGGGCACATCTTTAGCACAGAAAGTTCCCCAGTTCACGCCAGGAACAAACAATCCTGGGGCTTTACATTGGTCCTTTCAGGAGCCCAGAATTAACCCAGACTGCGCTGAGCCCAAGGCGGCTCCATGCCCTCACAGCTCTGCTGTCCCTTGTAAGCGGGTCATCACGTCTCTTTTTGACATCTCCTTAGGAATAGATTGTGAGAGTCACTTAGAGATAAAGTCACATGCACTCTGGTGTCTCCCGTGTTACCCTGTGCAAGGCTAAGGTGTGTGATAGCGTATGAGTTTGCTCTATTCTCACAATTTGTGAGTTGTACTTGTCAATCCTTTTTGCTTTCAAGGCCGTTTTGCACTAGAAGTGTTGCGTCTGAAATGCAGTCAATTGCAACGCTAAGAAAAATCGGGAGCATTTGACAAAGAACCTGTGGCAACAACCAGTTTCCCTCTTAACAAACCAACTGGCTGATAAGGAATAAACTCTCCTAACAAATGAACAACAAAAGCAAAACCTCTGACAAACTGTGATGGCTACCGTAGTAACTATGACAGGAGGCAACGAAACAGAGAAAACAAAACTCAAGTCCCAAAGCTGACACTATGAACTCTTTCATCTCACAAAATGGGGTCACCACTTCTTTGCCTACGTTGCAGGGTTTGGGAAGATTAAAGAATGTAGGTCAAGCATAAAAACTGTCAAATGCTATGCCTCATCACACGTGCCAGATATGAATTAAATATGCATTATGTGGACACATAGTAGTGCAAATGCCATTGCTATTCTAATGTCCGTGAGTAATCTAGTATTATTATGCTTCTGATATTCTTGTACACTTTATTCCAAGAAAATGAAATTTAGATGTCAAGGTTAGATGTGAATGATCGCATCAGTTCCTTGTATAATACATCCTAGAGAAGGGCAGGCTTTGAGGCTGTGGCCAGCAAAGTCGGCATGGTAATGTTTCAAGCAGGGGGACGGGACCACCACTGTCACGAGCTTTTCATCCAAGGCCTGGGTGGAGGTGGCAGAAAGACTATTCTGATCGATACTCTATCATGGCCAGATAATTCAACATTACCTGGACTAGATCCAACAACTTAATCTTTGAACTATATTTATCTTACCCTAGTCCCCTCATTCCACCGATTGCTTTTACCAAATTTGTCTTTGAGGGTTATGCCTTCACCTTTTATCAAGTGGTCCAGAAACAACTCGCTGCAATCTCGTTGCCATGGTTATACTACCAAGGCCTGGGTGGAGACATCCGTGAAGGCATGAGGATATTTCTTTCAGAACGGAGTGACAGGACTCTGCTCTTCTTGAAGAACTCATGATTTAATCTTTTTGTGAGCAATGAGAATCAGAATTATGGAATGTGTACCTGATTTGTCTTCTCCATGAATGACCTTATATTGTTGTGAATTATTTTTTCACCTTAAATCCAAGGGCAGGAAAAATAATACTACAGTTTATTTACAGTTCTATTAATTGAAGATTACCTTATTTTAAAAATAGTTCTTGAAGTAAGTAACCTCGTGGTTTTTTAAGTACTTAACACTAAATAAAAATTTAAAATCTAAGGAAAACAACTTTTAAAACTGAAAGAAACAGTAGTACTTATTTTGAAAAGACTTGATGTCATGGTGGTTTATTAGGTAAATACAAAGTATAGGCTCTTCCTTTATTATTATTATTATTATTATTATTATTACTACTACTATTATTATGGTTTATTAAGCAAAGCCTAAGAGATTAGAATAGAAACATAAATTAGTTTTAACTAACAATTAGGCACTTAAAATGTAAATGTGAAACAGCATTTTGAAGTACAAACTATAGGTGGGCTCCTAAAATTCTCTTGAAATGTTTTTATAAATGCAGAAGCACAAGCATGGAACACATATTTCTGAACAAAGATAATTTCCTCTTTAAAAAAAAGAATCTGAATTCAAATCCCTTACGAGAGACCAATGATTAAGGCACTGGAGGGTAGGAGAAAAGAGCTTCTGAAATTTACATGTTTGATTAAAACGTTAAGCATTTAATAAAACTTACAATAACATACAGTATATTCATAATGAAAAATATATGTCAGGAAAATAATGAATTCTAGGCTTAAAATTTTACTTTACAACAAGGCACTTAACACATTGAAACAGTACAGTAAATTTCTGAAAGAACGTAAATGGCTACCTCTCAAGCCTTGTACTAACATTTCTTTTGTGAATATACTGTAACATAGCCATACATTTTGCAGCATTATATCATTGCATAGGAGGTAAATTAAATAATGAATTCCAACCTGGCAACTAGATTAGCTTATATTTATAATTTCTTTTTCTTTAAAAGATAGTTTTAAATAATTCCACAATAAAGAACTACTCTCATTCATGATTCATTTAGAAGACAGCATTGTTAGATTAATGAATAATAAAATAAACCACAACTTATAAGGTGTGTATCTGTATAAAAACTTATCTTTGGGTACCTTTGACATGATTTTCAGTGTTTAGGTACTGAAGTCAAGAGCACTTCTTAAAAGACATAGTATTTTTATAAAGTAAGTCAAATGAGTTAATTTATCGCAACAAGATGACATTAAAAAAATTATCAGGAATCTTTATACATACAAAAAGAAAGGTCTTCAACACATGACATATTACTTTTAATATGCTTCATTTAAACATGTAAACTCATGTATTAAGAAATTCCTTCTTACACTTCCTTACACTACAGAAGTGTGTTAAGACCGGCTTAAATTTTTAATGTTTTACAGTGCAAAACAAAAAATAACAATAAAAAAAAAGAATTTAAAAAGAAATGTTCAAAATATTCACGGAACAAGTTGTGAACTTTAAATTAAAAAATTGCATGAATTCTAGCATATATAAAAAAAAAAATGCAGCCAAACTGGTGTTTCAAAGTAAATAAAGTGTTGGTAGGAGACATTAACGATTGTGATGGTGAGAGGTAAAAATGGTTTGCAAATTTTCTTTGATCAAATGGATAAAAGATTAGAATTTTAAAAAACTCCCTGTAACCTAAGTACATTTCCCTTTGGAAAAGGTTTAAATCCTTTAAAATAATTTCTCTCACATTATGCTTTCAGACTATTGGCAAAATAATCAACAAATGTCTTTTAAAGACTTGAAAATACACCTTGTCGTTTGTGTTCCAAGTCATATAATGTGTTTCCACAAGGGGGTGCCAGTATACAGCAAAGAACCTGATGCAACGTCATCTATAAACCAGGCTAGAGACTCACCCACACTCAAAACAGCCTGCCTTCCACAGCAAAACTTATTTCCCAAGATGCCAGTAAATTAAGTAACAAATTGAAAATTACTTCCAGTGGAATTGAGGAAGAATGCTATTTTCAGAGCTAGTGGAGGAGCTCAAAAAATAGACGTTAAGAGGCATTCGTTGACATTTCAAATAATTTAGGAAAAAGTGGCATAATTTATAGAGTTATATGTTATATCTATTGCACAGAAGGAAAAGCTTCAAACAGGAGTACTGGTTTACAAAAGCAAGGATAATCAATAAGATATTGTATTTTGATTAGCAAGGAAAAGGAGCTCCAAAATTTGTTTTCAAAGGCAAGATGGTAAATTTTTAAATTAAGATATAATTAACAAATAGCATTATATTCATTTCAGGTGTACAACATATTGATTTGCTATTTCTATATACTGTGAAATGAACACCACAATAAGTAGTAATTGTTTATGTTTTAAATCACAAAGTGGCATGTTGGTTAAACCTCAAGTTTGCTATCTTAAATGTAAATGAGATTCATTAATTCTTTTATCTTCCCATCTTGAAATTTTGATATCCCCTGCCCTTATTTTGATACCACATGCTTTCACAGCATCTAGCAGAGAGCTGTGACCTGTGCTGTAAATAACGTGGGAGCGGAAGTGTCCACATTTGAGATCATATATGCTTTTAAAGTTCTTTAAAAGGTGATGGTATTATTTTTTTAAAAACTGGATTACTGAACTAAAATGCAAAGTTTACTGTTTTCAAGGGTGTCCAACAATCAACTCACCATGATTTTTAAAAGCTTAAATGTGCTTCATTAATTTGAAGAAAAGTGGGTCATCTAAGATGCAGCTGAAGGCTCTAAGGTATATTAGGTTGTCTGATTTAGAGGCTCAAGGACTATACCAGCGTTAGGAGAGCAAAGCCTAGGATTCTGTTGCAGATGTTTTTTTCCCACAGGCAGTCAGCAGGAATTTAAAATCAGTGTTTTCAAGGAGAACACCTTGTTCTAGCACAAGTGTCAATATTTAATAAATGAAAATAAGTGAAAATTATGTAGAATTAAGGCTAAGCACACATCAGGTAAGCTATAGATGTTTCTTACCGGTTTAATAATAAACACCGGAAAAACTTCGTGCATTTCAAAGCTGACAAAGGAGGTTTAGAATTTCATTTTGTTATTTTAAATACCCAGACTAGAACATCTTTCTTCCAAGCTTTAAATTCAACTACTCTTCCTTTATTGATTCTTATACAGAACAAATCCCATACTGAAAACATATAGAGAATTTTAGCACCAAAGGATGATGACCCTTCTGAACAGCCTTGAAGTTGTATTGTGCTTCTCTCAAGCAATTTAAAGGTCAATTTTATGTATCAAATCAAGGATGACTAGTTTATAATGATAAATTTAGGGAATTTCTTTTTTTTTCATTTTAAGTGGAGGGAAATTTTACCTTCAATGTAAATGTAACTAACTGCCTCTTCCTACCCCAGTTGGCCTCTCTGACCTCTGACCTAGTATTGATAACTTTGCAACCTTAAATCTTTTTCTAAGGTTACTAGAAGTTGTAAGAAATTAAGCCAAGAATTATCCAAAAGATTCAACAGCATTAAACAATGCCCTATCTGATAGCATAGTAAATCTGATTAGATTTTTAAAAGTCCATCCTCTTTTGCATCACCTGAAAGAACTTCAGAAACAATAAACCCCTCCCCCCACCTCTACCAAGTAGCTGTAACTGTTTAGCACACGGATTCCAACAGTGAATTATAGTGCAGCACCGTGGTATAATTTCAGGGCAAAGTAAAATGACCCAGTTGTGATATGTGTCTTTACTTCTTATAAACACTCAGTTTGTAAGAAGCTGGATCTCTTGCAAAAAAGCAAGGGTAAATTAAACTTTTGGACTCCATCTTAGTTTTTCCATAAAGCACAATGTAACCAGAAAAAAATGTTTTTCAGTGAAATGTGAGGACTGTATTTCTGAGTTCCAACTAGCAGCTCTAGAACAGATCTCACAAAGGGCGAGAGCTGGGAGGGAAGTGCAGGCTTGTTCTCCAGATGGCATGAGCATCGGTTCCCACACAGGTGCTTCCAGCCTGTGTTCACACAGTCGACTGCCTTGGGGGTGCCAGGTGCAAATTTACCAGGCAGACAGCAGGTAAGTGTGCACACGAGGGCCACTCAATCGCAGAAACAGCGCCATGCTGCCTGTGTTATCTGTCATGAAGATCTTGAAATATTTACACACATGTAAAATCTGTGGGGTGTGTCAGATACTTCCATATTTACTTAGATCATATTTCTTTCATTTTTTTAAAAAATAAATGATCAGTTTAAAAAATAAAGTAAAACTGACACACAGTACATCGGGTGCTAGCAGCAGTGCACATTCCCAGACCTGACCTTGACCTTCCCTGACAGGATAGAAACAAAGTTCACCTGAAGTTTACTCACAACCCTGGGATCTCCCCCCATCACTAATAAGCTTAATGCACTCTCCACATTAGGTTATTCCATTTACACAGTAGCTGTATCTGTCCAGATAGTTTATTTGAATCATTAACAACTTCTTCTGACCTTGGAATAAAAAAAAAAATCCTGAAAAAATTTGAAGTAGAGAGCTTTCCTGGGGGAGCAGGACGCTGAGGAAAGGGGTAACATGGTCTTTGGCACCTCGTTAACAAGCTCATTAGTAAAATCCCAGGTTGAGGGCTTGTCACCAACGAATGAAGAGCCACAGGAGAATATAACTTTCTCAGGATGAATAAAAAACCAGTCAAAGGGTAATACTTTGTTCATCTTTCTTATCATTTACACAAATTTGGTCCATTTCTTCATTTACCAGTCAGTTCTCCTAAAATAAAAAATCAAAAACTATACCTTTGGTTACAGCGATACCTCTTTTGGTAAAAAAAGCTGATACCTTTCCTTTGCTCCTCAGGTAGATTTCTCGTTATCTTCACCTATCTTCTGAACCCGCGAATACTTTTTGCATGATGATTTAAAGCAGCCAGGAGGCCAGGAGAGTGGCCAGGAGAAGCAGCAAGGAATTGAGCCTTGTACGTTTTTCTCAAAAAAATAAAAGATGGGGAACCACCATGCTCGAGACAAAAAATTAGTCTGTGAAGAGATCTTCAAGTTCTGTAAAAGGTAGGAAAAAAGTAAAATGAGACCTATTTTTTATGACTGGCAATAACTAATTGCTTTTCTTAACCTGTCATTCATTGTAACTTAACAGGGAAAACGGCAGAATCCAGATCACATGTCAGTAATTGTCTTTGCGCCTTTTCCTTAACTCTGAAGTTGCTCTGGCTCTGGCCTCCCCCCACCACCCCCACCCACCCCATTCCACTCTGTTTCCCCTCTTTGTGGCTCAAGCAAATCTTCTGCCTGCAATTCCAGTGAGAACGGAGGCTCAGGAATGGGGGGGGGGCGGTGGATGTGAGTTATCCTTTTGGGATTTGTACAGCATCAGGTCTAGGGGTCAAGGAAGATGGAAGAGTGAAAAGAGGGCTCACAAGGTTGAGCCTACTGAAGAGGAAAGATGAAAATTCTGGTTCAGTGATGTCAGCAGACATCTGGATGGAAGTGTACAAAGGAGATGGAAATGGGAGATTACACGGAAGGAAAAGGAGCTTAACGACAAATAGGTGCATAAAAAGGACAATTGTTAGTGGACACGACTAGATGAAAATTGGATGTGGATCCTTGGGGAAAGACACATTTTGATCTCTCTCAATGTCTCCAAACATTACATGCATCAGACGATATGGCAAGCCTATTCCAAGATAAGTACGTCATGGCCCACAGACTAACTCTATTACACCTAGGACACACACCAAGGCTCGGAGGCACACAGGAGCGGGGCAATAATTCCTGAGACGACAGGCACAGAGCAGAAATCTGGGAAGGCTTCCCAGAAAAGGTGGCATTTGAGCTCGCTCTTTCAGAATGAATGGAAGAAGGGAAAAGTTCATCTGACAGGAGGCAGCAGAAATACAGAAGAATGAGAAGGGAAGTCAGAGAGCCCCCAGCCTCACCAAAAGGTGTGCTAAATCTGGTTATTCAAAAATTACTTATTTTGCCTGACTTTCAAAAGTAGTTGCCATCTTGTCCTCAAAATTAAACTTTTTGAAGGCAGGGAGTGTCTTACCTAGTTGCGCCCCAATGCCTCTACAGAAAAGGTTCCTGAATTTTTAATTTAGCATTCATATACTACTTTAATTCTCATATAAGTTAGTTGAATTAGTAAAACACCATGCTATATCACCACACAGCCTTTTTATCCTTAAGTGGCATTTCTATTTGCAACGTTCTTTATTTTAAGAAGCAATAATGGCTATACTCTTTCATGAACGGACCTCACCTAACCACAGTTTGGGAGCGGCAACAGCAGTCATTTCCATTAAGCCACCTAAAACCCCACTGTCTGCACAGGGGTCCACCGCATGTAGAGAAAAGAAATGATCCGAAGATAATTGAACTGCTCTCACCTTTTCATTGGCCATTGAATGGTACCACCAAAACAGCCGTGTTGTGATAAAATAGGCAACGACCACATCGACAGTGTAGTGTTCGTGTGCTACAAGGATGCAGATGATCCCGGCGGCACTCAGCAGCCAGCAGATTAAATGATACCACCAGAAGTGACGAGGCGAATCTGGGCAGCAGAGAAATTGAGGCATTAGTAAGATCCCCAGAGAGGAACTGAACAATTACAATCTATTCTCATGACCTGCAGTAGAATAATCTAAGGTCAAGAAGTCACTGGAAGGAGACAACTAATAGCCCAAGATGAGAGTCACGGTGAACAGCCCGGGATTTCTCAGGCGGGAAGGGAGAAGGGCCAGGCCCACTGGGAGCAGCTCTAGTACTCATTCACTGGGGAGGCTGGTCACACTGGGCATGCTAGACCTTGCCACTGCTACTCTGTTTAACAGAGAAGAGAACGGAATTGTTTCTTCTAAGGTTCATTGGACTTGGCTCATTCTGGCTTACATAAGGGACCATACTGGAAAAGAAAACAGTAAGGGTCAAAAGAAAAGGTAGCTGTCAATGAAAATGGGAGTGGGGGACGTGGGGGGGATAAGAGAACAGAATTAATTTCAGGTCTTACAGAGACTTACATTATGGCTAGTAACAGTTTGATTCTCAGCACTTTTATACAGTTACTGCCAAGAGCAACAATAAATACTCCCTATGTAAAGCTTAGGATTCTTGCCCATTCACTTAGGGACTCAGCCTTCCTCGGGAGGGCACAGAGAAGTTCATTGCACAGGCGGGAACTAGAGCACTCATCAGGTTAAATGTAATCATACACCCCGAAGCCTTCGCGCACGAGTGTTAATGACACCGATATAAATGGAACCAGCGTTCATCTCTATTAACGTCACCTTTTTCTTTAATAACTGTTTCTTTTTTTCTATTTTAAAGCTTTATTAGCTCACAAAGTTAATAATCTAATAAACTAAAATTTATTTCATATTTAATTGTGTCTATATTTATTGTGATATTTACTTTCCAGTGTGGAAAGAATACATTTCCAGAAATTTAGATGAAATACCAAACCAGGTATCATTGAAATAAAGCATGTTTTTTTTTTGAAAAATAGCTGGCGTTCTTTTGGTTTCAAGCGGAACAGTACATTAATAAACCTGTATTTGCATTTGAAAGTCTGACCTTCTAATTTTGAATGTGCAACTCATCACTTCTCATTTGGTTCATCCTGCCACTAAGTTCTGGCAGAGGACTCTTATATTCCTAGAATTTTAAGCTGGGAGAGGCCTTCTTTCTGTAGCCTGTGATCCAGTCCCCATAACTGCTCTGGGTAATTCAACTTTTAATATTTTTAACATTCTGAGCCTAACATTTAGAAATCTGGAGATTTTGCTAAACGTGTGTTATCCAGCACCACGGACCTCACCCCTCCCTAAAGTCTCACAACAATCCTGCTTCTCCTGCTTATAGGTCATCTGGTATTTACCTTAAAAGTTAAGGATGCTTGAGTAAACCAGAACTCTTTTGTATTTGTTTATCCACAAGAAGCAAAACCAAAGTGGTTAAGGAGTGAGGAGGTGAATGGAGGTGGCCTGACGGTCATTTTACTTCTCACGGAACTGAGAATGAAGCTTTTTTTTGAAAATGAAGTTTTAGGGTAGCTGGGAACACTGGCACTATTCTCCCATAAAAATGTACTCTCTAGTAGGCTACCATGCTGGGACTACTGCTCATTAATTGACAACACTGGCTGACCCAAAGAAAAATTATTCTGGAGTAGAAATGGCAAATTGGTTATCCTCTCTGGTCTCTTACTTTACCCAGAGAGATAACATCGAACTGTAAGTTAGTAACATAAATCTTACTAACTCCACTGTCCATGTGGGATCCTAGCCCTAGTTGTCATTGAATGGTAGAGACAAAGAACTCTATGAGGTAGCAAGGTAAAAAAAAAAAAAAAAAAAAGTTATTTTGACTAGCAAGGCACATGGTACTAATAGGTAGGCTGATTTCTCCAGGCTAATTTTATATGAAACCTGGCCCCAAAGATAACGTGTGCACAGCTGTGTGAAGCCCTCTTTCGTTAAATCTCAAAATGGTCGAGGTCCCAAGTTTTCATCTCCTTTCATGACCAAATGCAAATGTACTCATGACAACAGGGCAAACAAGGAGAGAGTCCAAACTGATCAAAAGGCAGGAAAGCAAAAAACATGTAAATGACACATCTAATTCTAGAAGCCGACTGTTCAAAGAAACCACTGGAACCACTGCTTACTCAGAACAACATCATGTAATTTAGAAAGTGATTATTTCTCTTAATTGCATAGGAAATGGGCATAGACATGGAATGCCCTGTTTATGTAGAGAACCGACTAGAAAGCTGAGTTATATTAAGCTTACACATTTGCCATTTTGCTTCCCACCGAAGGTTGAAAAAAGCAGAATGTAATTCTTTCCTTGCTCTAAGTAAACGTACACAATTTTAAAAAAAACCTTAAGCCAAAGTCATATCTTGGGAAGAAAATGTCCCTCATAGTGCATAGCCTTCATTACGATATAAAAATCATCACAAGTTGCCCTGCTATTGTTCTGAGCTAAAAGAACAATAATGAGCAATATATCCAGATTATTCCTTAGCAATTCTGTAAAATCGGACAACTTAGGCTTCCAAAAATTCTAAATAGAACCCAGAAATTAATAGTATAACCTCTGGAGTCAACCTGCTTGAGTGTGAATAAGCCTCCAGTAAATGACTGTGGACCATGGTTAGGTCACTTACTTTCTCTATGCCTAAGCTTCCTCCCTCAAAAATGAGGATTAGAGAAGGTCCTGTACCTCAAATGCACCTCTGGACTCAAAAATGGTTGATCTTACATGCAGATGGAACTTCTCTTGGCAAAAGCTAGAGTCAGAACCATATACAATGCAAATCACTCCACCTGTCCCCCTCCTCCCCAGAACCAATAACTAGGTGTTAGAGCTATAGTAAGTGAAATGTAAGGAAGAGACTATCTCCTGATATTGGTGCAGAGACAGACCTGGATTCCTCACACATTACCTCCCAGAAAGCGTAGGAGTAGAAATAAGGAGAAGCATTCAGAAGGCCCTCCACCTTCAAGTCAGGTAGGACAAACGCCACACACTTAACTTGCTACTCTCTCTACTCTAAGGTCATATGTAGCATTTTCAAAGGAAACAATTCAGAAGCTACATAATTCTCACCAAAAGAAAAAAGAAAAGGCTTTACTGCAGCTACAACAAAGAATCTCAACTCTTTGTCATGTTGCCCTCAAAGCAGAACTTAAACCTAAAACCCAAGGCAATTTATGGGGCAAGAATTCACGTCTGGACCACTGGAAGATAAACCTTAATGTCCGTACTGTCACTACATGAGGCCACACCTGTTTGGATTAATGATAGGCCAAGACAGGAGGGAAGAGGAAGGGAGACAGAGGGTGTAGGCTGCCCTCTGCTGGGCCCTTCAAAAGACCTCCTCTATACTATGATAAGAGGATTGAGATGAACTGGCATGGGGCATCTTGGAACTAAACATGAAAGTTATCACCGACCAGCTTTACACAAACGGAGGTGAAGCATCACTATTTCAAAAGAATTTTGAGGTAAAAGGCCTAACTATATAAAACCTTAGAAATCTACAAGAATGGGATCGATCTGCTAGACAGCTGAAAGCAAATACAGCCCACAATGTACAAGATATTACAGCATTAAAGTTGCTGATACACAAGGATTTTGTATAATGGGAATGAAGTGTATAAATAAGGAAAGATGCTTCACGCTCTTGTCTCCATGTTGCCTCTTATAAAGAAAATGATCAGTATTGGCAAAAAGTTCCACGAAGTACTGAACCATACTGAACCATATAAGTCAGCTGGAAATGATGAAATCAGGATAAAATGGGGAAAGGAAATGTTTTAAAATGGAGAAGCAAAAAAGGTTAAATTATTTGGAATGATGGAATGGAAGTTTCATACAATGAAAGTTTCACTCAAAAGTCATTCACACCTGGCTTTAGAGTGCACTGATTCTTTTTGAAATAAACATTACAATTGTTCTTCTTAGTTCCAACATTAAAATAGTTTTTCAAACCTTAAGAGGTACTAACCAAGCAGGGAGACATTTTGGAAGCATGCTAAATGTTAGAGAGAAGCCAGCACCATGTTTTAAGCCTCCAGTGTTTAAATCATGTATGACTAGCATAAGTAATTTCTCTCACATGCACACACGCGTGCCTGTGCACACACATGCGCACGCACACACACACACACGCACACGTCTTTCATAGCTATCAATTCCAATAGAATAAGGGCTCCCATCAGTTTCGGGGCCTAGGGATCCCTCCCACTACAACAAGTGGGAATGAATTATTACTTACACTCTTTGATGAACAGATAAGTGAGTGTCAGCACAACCGTGTGACCGCTGAAGAGGAAGTCTCCGCACAAGATATGCGACCCGGTTATGGACAGCCCGCCTCCAGAGATCAAGCGCAGAATCCGCTGCACTTTCGCCTGGGAGTCTCCATTGAGCTGCATGACGAGAAGATCAGACGTGACATTTACATGCCGACAAAAATCACGTTCCAGCCTAATGTGTGAGATGCTTAGAAAAGTCACCAGGGTGTGATTTTCTTTTTTTTTCTTTTTAACTTAAGAAGTCAAAAATAAAATCCCAGGGGGAAGCTCTTCAAACTGGATTTCAATCATTATATTGACCACTTTTAGTGACACATTTTAAATTATTCAATATGTTACTAATAATATGCTTTGGTGATGCTGTGTCCTTGGAAAAGCTTTTAAAAATATTAATAACCAATGACTTCACCACAACTACGTGCTAAAAAAGAAAATCAAAGCTACTTTCTTTCCTCTTTGCAGAAGAAAATCAGAGTTCCAGAAGGTTGATATTTGATTCAGCTGCTTACCATATCACTAATATTGTATAGTATATTCATACTGTGTATTAAGTGGGCAGCCTGAAATATGCATATATTGGTATTAATATCTGAACACAGTTAAAAGGGTAGCTACAACACATTAAGCAATTTAAATAGATTTGAAAATAATGGATTAGCAATGTTCTGGCAGCTTTAAAAAGAAGTAGCTTTGATCAGGAAAAACATCCCCCAAAGAAAGAACCTGTGTGCCATGGCATGGGCCAGGAAAGAGCTCCCTTTTGAAGAAGAATAGAGTGACCATGCTTAGAAAATTAAACTCAGAAATAGGATCGAGTAATAAAACACATGAGAGGAGAAATAAAGAAAGACCATTAATGGCTATTCATTTGGGACATTGGGGACAACTGTATGACATGCTGCCTTCTATACTCAATGATTATCCTCCTGGGGAGCTGGCCCCTGAAGTATGGCCAGCTCAGCCATGGTGGCAGTGAAGTTGTAAAGACAGGTATTGTCCTGCCTAAGGGGATGTGTGGTGGTGAAGGAGGGTAAGACATGTATAAATGGGTGAGAAGAGAGTTTAGCAGTAGAGAAATTAAGTTAGCCTCCAATGCACATAGAAATCCATCCTATCCAGTACAATAAGGAATTGCATCTATACTGGGGTATCTAAAATTTTCTTATTGGAAAAAAAACTTCTAGATCTGGAAAGCTTTCTGGTACTCAGGTGACCTTTGTGAAAGAGCAAACACACCATGATCAGTTAGCATTTTCTGTACCAGAAAATGATGTAATGCAGGATGGAGAGGGTAGGGTGAGAAGCTGGAGATTCTGAAGAAACCTGATCTTCTTCAAAAGTTTGCTTAGGGCAAACCCAGGTAACAAAAAACCAAGAGAACATATGTATTTTACCAAGAGTTGACAGTCCTTAAACCAAACATGCCAAGTAACAGGTGAACCTGCCTTGAAGGGAGAGGACCGAGAAGGTGGGGAAGGGTCCACACCCGAGGACGGTAAAGCCTGCTCACAGAGCTGCAGGACTCACTTCAGATGCAGCTCAGGAAAGACATACTGCAAATTGCATGAGCTCACGTGATGTGCCCCTACGTGGAGGACAGAATCTGGCCATGTGCTTTATTGGATCAGCAGTCCTGAGGGATTTGTCAGGCAGTTGGTACAAACAACTGTCTACACTGAGATCAAATAAAGTGTTATAAACTCTGCTCAACCATTGTGTTCTCAGTTTAAAAGGACACAGTATTCTTTATTTCGAAACCATAAATTTGTATCTACTCACTCATCCCAAGTCGATACTCTTAATTTTCTAAGGGCACAAACACTTAAAGCCATCGGCCCCTTTACTTGGAGTTGGATGGATCCGAAGGCATAAACGATGTAGGAGCTAACATAAGTGAGACAGTTCCTCGTTTCCCAGCTTTCAGCAGGACTGGTGGACGGAGATCTCTGAGCATTTGATTCAATACGCCTTTACAGAACACAGGGAGGACTCTCTCTTCCTGCTCTGTCTCTCCTCAGTTCTTAATTCCCCAATCTCGCCATCGCTACCCCAAAATGTTAGATCATGACCAGTATAAATGCTACATAGAACCTCAATTAAGGAAGAAAAGAGAGAAGAAAGAAAACTGGGAAATGGAGGGAGAAGTGGGTTAGGATTAATGGATTGTTTTAAATTCTGTTCCAGTTCACTGGGATCCCCTATCACACACACACACTAAGATCTTACTAGGAAGTAGGGTATTAATTAATTCCTCATTTTTTAGACACCATTCTATGCCATTAGTGGATACAGGACTGAAGATACAGAAAGAAGCATAAATCGTGACAGCCAGAGCAGATGGGCTCAGTGTTCATAAGGGTTCCTCCAACGGGGACCATCATACAGCATTTCCCGCAAAAACAAGGGAGGTACGAGAAAGCTCAACTTGGCTACTGACAAACCAGAAACCTTACCCTCTACACTGTCCCTTCAATTAAGAGGAGGAGCCCTTTGGACATCTATGGCCGGGTGGGAGGGAAGCTTTCTCAGGGAATGGAATGCAGCTATGCCAGCCCAACATTCTTGTATGTGGCAAAATGAGTTTAAAAAGCTATATAATTTCATGTGAGTTGTAATAACTGGGCCAAAATTTATTTAAATACACTTTTCAGAACACAAATTATGTGACTGCTAACCAACGCTTGGGGTGGCAGGTTGAAGCAGATGGTAAGCAACGGATTTAAGGTAAACCAGAAAGTAGATGAGGGAGAAGGCAGCTGGAAAACAGTGGTAGTCAAGGATTTCACCAAGGGACCTATCGCTGTAGTGGCTCCTGGGGCATTATCCAGTGAGTAACAAGCTGTGTTAGGCATCAGTGATTAGATGTGACATCTTCCCACAGAGTGTAGTTTCGGTATACACTGTCCTGTCATTGTTCATAATCGCGAAGGGCGTTCTACAGAGTCAGCAACAAAGGAGACAGGCAGATTATCTAATAGCCTTGTAACCACAAAATCTAAGGAGCACTCGCAGCCAGCGGATGAACCACATTCAGAATGCTATTCTGACTCCTGTGCTATAGCACCACATCGCTTCATCAAACAAAGTGACTACGTGTGTTTTACTGAACCACGCGTCGGGCGCCGACGGCCTGTTTATGCTTCAGGACGAGGTCCTAACAACTGAGCAAGGAAGTGAATTGGTAAGGATGCTCCCAGAGTTCCCACTGCATTTGTAGCTTGCTTATCCAGGGGTATGTTTACTCAAGTGGCTTCTGAAAATTGCAACTCTTCATGGAGGATATTTTCTTTCTGCAATCATAGCAATTCATCCCTGCAAACCTCATCCACTACTAGGACTGGCTTGCCTTTTTTCCTGTGGTCATTTCTTCATTTAACACATTGCAATAACCCCTTAGAAGTGTTTATTACGTTTCTGAACTTCTCTCATGCCTTAATTTTATTTCACTAAAAATCAGCCAGTGTTTAAATTCAATATGTACATTGTTTTAATTATAGATACTTTCTGCTTTGATGGCTCTGAAAAATTACAGCGTCTCCAAACCACACCTATATTTGGTGAGGGAGACTGTTGACTTCTTCAGAACAACTCTGTTTTTCCTTCCTTCTTGGACATCTGCTTAGTGTTTAGTTAAATATGATGTTAGACTTCATTCCCTAGTCCACAAAGCACAGGATTTGTAAGGTTCTTTTTTTTTTTATAAACCAGGATACCCTGGGGTCTAAGATGTTTAACAGCTCTCTCAAGAAATGACTCTCCCTGGAGAAGCTGTAAGTTCCGCTTAAGACAGGTTCAGTGTTCACTGTCACACTGTCTCAGCTAGAGGTCACTTTCCAAGAGCTAAAAAGTTGGGGTAATCCTTGACTTCTTTCTCTTAGACCCATATCTAATTTACTAGCACATCCTGGTGGTTCTACCTTAAATATGTGTCCCAAATTGAACAACTTCTCACTTCCAAGTGAGTCCAACTACTACTTCACTTGCCACCACCGAGGTTCAAATTCCTTCAATGGCCAGGAAGCCCTTTGGGTTCTGTGGCCGCATCGCCTGGACCTTCACGATTCTACACAGCCATGCTGGCTTCCCTTCTCCTTCTCGACTCCACCATGACTGAGCCATTTCCTTGGCCTGAAGTTCTTACCTCATCCACATAACTCACTCCCTCTTCTTGGTTCTCTCTTAATACTTGCAGAATGAGTGCATAAATAAGTACATGAGAAGGTAAAAAAGCAAAGAGTTAAACACCCAATAACAACTTTCAGTTAGCAAAAAAGTCAATTTTTTATGTACAAAGATATACATTTTATGAACACATTTTAACTTGTTCCCCCCAAAATCTAAAGAAAAACAGAAAATATGCTAGATTTCAGTTAACACAGATGAAAGTGTCTTGAAGAATACAAAGGAGAAAACAGGTGTTTAGTAACTGTTTTTTTGATTTCCTCTAAGTGGTAATTCAGAAGCGCTTACCTTTGGAGCACACTCGAAATGCATCCCAGGCACGGGCAGAGTAGTGACATACATTGTAATACAGCGATACAGGTATAAAGTTCCAATGATAAAAAAGAATCTGCGCCCTACTATTGACCTAAAGGAATAACAGAGATGGAGAAAAACAAGTTTACTGGTTGTTTCTGTTCCTGATGCTATGTAAAACAGTGTTTAAAAGAGTAACAAATAGTTCATACAGAATGGCATTAACAGACCACAGTTTCACAGAGTTTCAAAGCTTATTTTTGAGCCGTCCATCCCTACAATCCCAAAGAGAGGCTGCACTGCAGTTTTCAGAAATGAAGAGCCACAAACTGCAATAAGTTTAGGTAGGTCAGGCCCAAAAGGAGTCTGTGGGGAGTGGAAGAGTTAAAGTAGACGGAGGAATCCAGAGAACCACCTTTCCTAAAAAAGTCCCTCTTCACCGGAGAATTCAATGAAGCTCTTTCCGTTTTCAGTCAACTCACTGCATTAATATAACCCTCTCGAGAATATATCGAAGGTATAAACCATGGTCGCAGAGGAATTAGCTAATGAGCTAAGGCAATGCTACATAATTGGACACACAGGGAAATGGGACAGCTCATTTAACCTAAGTTATATATTAAGCAAGGTTTATTTGGGGACCATTCAAAAGTATTTTAACAATTTGGACATGAACTATTTTGTCTATACCTACACAACAGATTTTCAGAGAATATTTTGAAGCTGTTCAAAAGTGTCCTCATGCATTTAAGGACATTTAATAGTAAAGTTACAAACTGATTCGTTTACCCTTATTCGATCAATTAAAAAAAAAAGCCCCCCCTCAAAAAAAACCACACCCACAAGACCTTTTTCACTCTATATTTTTTGTGACGGTAGTTGTCTCAACTAACATCACTCCCTGTCCTCCGCCACCTCCGTCCTCCGTCCGAGGCAGTGGTTCCCAGTGCTCAACTCTGAGCACAAAGTACCTGGAGGACAGTGTTGTCCTCGAAAGGGAAGGGCTCTTCCCCTTTGCCGCTGCCTCACGGGAGCCTGAATGGGCACGACGGGTCCCGAGTGCCCTCACTTCTGGCTGAAGGTAACAGCTCCTTTTCTACTGTGTCATTAGGGGGTGGGTCTAGAAACTCTGGGCTCTGGTGATTAAAAGATGGGTCGGATCTACTAAGCCGCTAGAATTACCAGATGTAACTTTCCTCATACATAAACGGTATTACTGCAGGTCTCCCATTTTCAGAGCTCTCAAACTTCAAAACCTGTACTGATCAAAGACTTCTGTAAAACCAGGCAGTTCCAGGCATGTGGCATATTTTTAAAGTTTTCTATAAGACTGTGGTCTGACATGGATCACAGATCAGGGTCTAATTGAGGTAACTGTTGGGACTTCTAATTTAAAGAACCGTGTACAGTTTTAGATGCCTGTTTTTAGTAGCTATTTTAAGAATATTCCAGGGTTTCTGGGGTCAAAATACAGAGAAGAACACCAGCTTGACTAGTTGATGAACGTATTTATTTATTGCAAAGCTGTTCATTCAAAGTTTGTTATTCTAGCTCTAACTTTTCTAGCATTGAGAAAGAATAGGTGATAGACAGTGCTGAGTTACTCTATGTGGTTAAATGAAAAATGATTCACCCTTTGATTCAACCCTAGGCCCCCAAAGAGTGCTGAACTGTGCTCCATTCTGTTAGACAAGGTGAAGTAATAAGCAGGAATTATGAGTCAATTATATTCATACCACTATTCTGAGTTCAGCTGTACTCAGAACAGAAAATTAACTTAGAAGGTAAAGCATGTATTCAGCAGCCATATTTAGAAAAAGAGCTACTGCCAATGATTTTCTTTTTCCCCATAGCTTTGACGGTGCTTTAGAGAGGGAGGGAAGGAGAGGGAAATGGAGGGAGGGAAATGTGCATACGAGCAAGCACAGGTAAGACTTCGCATTCAGCTGGGATGTTCAAAACAGGTTATAAAAATCACTTCACCAGTTACTAAAACATAAGATCCAATTCTACCTCAAAAGTGAAAAGGAAAATGAGTGTGATTTCCTACAATAAGTTTTTGATCATGGTTTGTGACCAAAACAGCAGATATCACTAAAATATGTGGCCAGCTATGTGACCCCAAGTTCTGACATAGTAAAATCTAAGGTGATAATGGAGAGGCAGTTAACAACTCTGCAAATTCAAAGATTCAAATAAATTGAGACTGTACTTCAGGTTGAAAGCCAGCAACTTACCAAACCCTGGAAAACTTCTCTTTTCACACATATATGAATAAAACTTTGCTCTAAATTAAAAGAGAAAGCAAACACCTTTGGCCCAGGCAGTCTCTCTTGTATTCAGTGTCAATTCCAGACATACACACACACACACAAAAGCTAAAGTTCAACAAATAGCTTACTTTAACATAAAGCATGCCATAACTGACAATGTCAAGAGCAAAAAATTCTTCTACTAAGTAAAAGAAAATGAATAGCTATTTTACTTACACATATTAACAAAACCTATTAAGAGAGACACTTTAAGAAACATGCTCGTTTGTGGAATAAGTTTTCAAAACTGCAAACTTGCATTGTGGGGAACTAGCAAAGAGAGACTGCATTCTTCTAATCTCAAAGCAACAACCAACTGAAAGAACAATATAACATAAATTTTCTCTTCTAAAAATGATCTTGTGGCATTAATATTGAAATCCTATTGAATTTTGGATTTCTGAATTATATCAACTAAGTCAGCATACATTACATTTTCAAAAGCCTCAGTTTCTGGCCAATGTTTTCATCCAACTTATATTTATTTTAGTGATATAATTTCTCGAATCTTAATAGAGAACACATATTTGAATGGTGAATGAGATGAAAAGGGAAAGAGAGAAGACTTTAACTGCTTTAGAGTTATATACTATTTTTAACTGTCTTCAAAGCAAAAGTACCTGGTTTAGTACTTCCTGGTTCCTGCTATTCCAAAACAGAGAGACTGAAACCAGTGAACTGAAAGTTCCTTTGTGGTGCCACGGGGAAACCAGACAGCATGTTGACTTTAGAAATCTAAAACCAAAGTGCACGGACCCATTTCTAAATTCAGTTTCTTAAACAAATACTGTGACTGGATTGCAATAGGCAAAAGAAAAGGAAATGTAAAATTTGAGAACACATAAATAGAAGTGAAACTCAGAGCATGTTATCGACTACAGCCTAATATAGTCATCACCTTGTGAGTAACGGAGGAAAAAAGCTCTAGCCTACTCCTTTCCCCACCTGTTGAGAGCCTGAAATAACAAAAGCATGATGAAATGCATGTTATTACTCTTCAGGCAGCTTGAATTATCGTGCAAAGAGCACGGTGCCACATTGCTTGAAATCAGAACTGCACCTTAAATTCATAAACTCTGAATCACCCACCACAGCACTTCTGTTTTTTTTTTTTTCCTATATTGTTGTCACTTTCCTACCCAGTTGCTCCATAAATGCTTATTGAATGTGACTGGATTTATCCAATACGGTAGATCTTTCTATTGCTTCCTTTCATCAAATGCCTGGATAAGACTGCATTTTATCAGGTAAAACCAAGAGAGAGAATTTCAAGTACACATTTACTCACTTAAATACAAACTAATGGCGAGCCCCAAAAACCATGTTAGATCTACTTACTTATATCTCAGAAACAGCCACTGGGTGATCCATAATCCAACTAATATAATCCCATTTATTTCTGATACAGAAAATGCCCATTTCACCCGATCAATGTAATCAAAAAACTTGTCTGGGAGTGGAGGGCTGAGCTCCTTGGGAGGGACCCTCTCATGTACAACTGTGATCATGACGGTTGTCAAGACGAGGTTGAAAAGAGCATACACGAAGGCAATGCCTGTTTTCCACCACTCTAGGGGGAATTTGTTCCTCGAATCAGTGGGCATAGCGATTTGGATATAGTCCGGGTACTTTTTGGTGCCCTTTCGCAACCCATTGGGCAAGCTCTTAGGTTTACTGTTGCCATTTTTGTTTTCTTCTTCAGCAGGTTCAGCAGGCCTTGTGTAAGTGTTTGCAGGATCATTGGTTTGATTTTCCATATGTTCTTCAAGTTTTGCTGTCTCTACGATATCCATGGTCCCCCAGTCTTCAGATCAAAACGGAGACAGTAAAGTTTTTTATAGAAACGTGTTTGAATCCTTCTATTTCCAAGATCAGCATGGACTCTTCAACTGATTCTGTTTCCTAGTACAAAATGTAGAAGTAGCCACCTGGTTATTGTTCTTCCCATGCAGCTATCCACTGTACATTCACCACCTTCAGGAAAACAAGCTAAGTTTCTTCTCCCAGAAGATGTTATGATCCCACCTGTAAAAACAAAACTATGTTCAGAAACTGAGCTCTTCCACTGTCAACCATCCAAAGCAAAATTATTATCAAAATACGGAAACAAATACCAAAGCCATTTGCTTTATAAATATATTGTCAGAACATAGTTAAAGCTGCTGAGGTGGAATTTATTTAGAAAATATTGAATTGTTTTATCTTGAAATTCTTCTGTTTTTGAGCTGATGTCAACATAAATAAGAACATTTAAATAATCAATTCCTTTTAAATTTCTTTAAACAGAAGTCAGGATCCAACATTGCAAACACTACATCATACACTTATTACCTGTTGCTAACCGTGAAGTCATAATAAGCTAGAACCTCCCTCCCCAGATCACATCATTCCTTCCCAAGACTGCATCTTTTCTATGAACCTTAATAAAAAAAACTGCGATACTGCGATGCGTTGATTATATGCACTGAATAATTGTTTATCCTCTGCATTTATCAAAAGTCAACTTTCTAATTTCCAATTAAAAATCCGGAATCTTTTTAAGTGGCCACTTTTCAGAACATATACAAGAACTACGCATTCAAGATATTTGAAATATATTTTAAATGGCGCTGCCTCAGTTTACCCTTTTATCTGCAGAGATGCACATCATACGCAAGGAAAGTTAACAGCCTTCAAAAGAACACAAAGCCTTAAATACACAAAGCCTTAGGTATGTCTCATTTAGGTACCAAACTCTACTTGTTTCTTGAAGGATAAAATCATTTACTACAACTGACATGGTAAATCAGTAACATTCTGATGCAGCCACCACAATTTCTAGCAAACAACAGGAACTGGCACCAAGAAGACCAGCTTGGGGCACTTACCCGCCACACCACCATGAGAACAGGGTGCCTTGACCCGAAGCTCCACAGGTTCCAAAGAGCAAGGACCTCTTCACAACACAGAGCACCGGCACCGACGCTTTTATACTAGCTAGCAACACGGCCCCAGCTGTTCTCAATTTAGGAAAGCAGTATTTTAGTCACACTACAGAACCCAGCCACCTGAAGAGGTTTTCAAACCTTGTAATTAGTCCTCAGCCTGAATACACTGCACAATTTAAGAAAAGTCCTTTGCATTTTAAAGGCCTCTCCTTCAGGGTAACTTCAGAAAAAAAAAAAAATTAAAAAACCCAACTCAAAGTGGTGACAGCTAAGCCTTTATTTAACGAAAGAAGAAAAAAAAAACTTAAAATGACACAGTCAATACATACAGGCAATATTTGTTGGCAGTTGTGAATGGTAAATAGAGCAACTACAAGTATTTATTATGGACCTAAAATGTCCCAGGACTGAGGGATATGCGGTGGCAATCAAAAGCAGTTAAAAACCAACAACAACAACAAAATCACACAGACCTGAACATTCACCCAAAGAGCTCACCGTCTAATACAGAATTAAAATGACAAAACTATTAGAGAAGACTGAATGGCATGTTGTAAAAGAAGAATAAGGTGGATCGCTAGATAAAAACATAGCTTTGCTTGTATCCCTGGCTCCCCTGACAAGACGTGCCCACAGAGAAGCACTGTCCATTTCTGAGGAAGAAAAGCAAGAAGAAAGTTAGCCTGGCAGAGAAACAGAGGATCACGGAAGAATGGAGACCAGAGAAGAGATATTACTAAGACTTTCAGACATCTCACTTTCTCTTGTCCCTGTGAAAAACCCCTAGCTACTAATACATTAGAGCAGAATGAGAAAGGAGGAGTGTCCCTCTCTGAAAAACAGGATTGACAGATATTCTCCGCCGTGCCCCAGCACAATGCCGTGAGAAGATTAAGTATAAGGAAGAGATGCCTCAGTAGGATATTGTCAAAAACAAACCTTCAACACCCCGGACGGCTATATCTAACGGAGAGACCAAAGCACTAACTCAGCCATCGCCTCTCTTTTTACCAACTCCAAGCTATACCACTCACAGCGTCTTGCCAAACTATCATCCAAATTTCCTCCGACTTTACTACTCCGCATCTGCTCTGGGCCTGGCATTCGTACGTGAAAGAAGCTTGTGATATTAAAACCCAGATCCACCAGCTGACATACAGATGGTCTTTATAAGGTAGCTACGCAGTTCTAGAACACAGAACGTAGAATAGAAGAAAATCCAATTAGTTATCTTTTTTTTTTTTTTTAAAGAGGAAGTGCTCAGCCATTCACCTCATGGGACAACTGTAAGGATGACTGAAATAATTAATCATGAAGAGCTTTATGCAACTGGGAGTTAGCACACTCTGTGAGAGCAAAGCCCATTTATTATCATTAGCAGCTGGATTGATATTTTCCATGGGATTTCATTAAGAAGATTAAATACACAAAGCACATTCAGCATGTGTCGACCAGTCTTGGGATGCGATATTTGTCATCAAGATGATGATTACAAAATACTCACTCCTATGGTGACCTTTCCCTACCAGTAAGTATTAGGGAAAGTGACAGAAGCCACAATAGCTCCTCCCCATGGATAGCAATCCCATTAGTATCTGCTGTGGTGGGGCACAAAGCGGATGAAGAGCTTTCTAAGTCTTCTTACACTGCGAAATACTGGAAGTTTACCTAGATGATATTTAAAGAGCTAGAGATCTCTATAGCCTAATCTTCCTTTTGAAAGCAAGTGCAAAACTTGGAAATTTTTAGTACACTGATATTGTTTTATTAGAATTTTTTTTTTTTAGAACTAAGTATGTTTTAATCCAGAAATGCAAGGAAGATTTCAAACAAACATGAAGTGATTGTAATATAATATAAATATATGTAAAAAATAAAAAAGATAGGATTATCTTGAATGAAGTCAAAAAGGCATTTGATAAGATTCAATACCCACTTGAATTTTGGGAGAGATTTCAATATATAGCTACTCTCTTTCAGTGCCAGTATCACAATTTTTAACTGTGTCATGTGTTCTAATATCTGGGGGAAAAAGTCTTCCACTGATGCTGCTCTTTTCATCCCTAAGAGCACTTTGGAATCTTTTTGTCAATTACAAAGAAACCCACATCATTTTGCTTCTATGTTTTATTACTATCACCTCTACTATATCATGTAGGGCTTTATATTACCATATTAACATACAATATTAGTCATTTTTTCTTAGTAATCCCAATGAGATTGCTCCTGTAATTTGACAAAATGATTCTAAGCTTCACCAGGAAGCAGAAATGGGAGCAGCAGTAAAAGGTTTGCACCCGTAGATATTAGACTACATTACATAACTAATATTGGGGTAATGGCATTCAGTTATTCTATTTTATGAGTTAGCCAAAGGAAATAAGGATGTACAAAAAAATTTCTCTAAGTATGCTTTCAACACAGTTCTTTATAAGAGAAAATTAGAACTAGCCTAATATCCAATGACAAAATTTAAATAAATTATGGTTATCTTAATATAGAACAGTTTTGATATAGTAACTACGAAACTATGAGACAAGTACATAAACCGTATATAAGAAGGGTACAGTATCCAATGAAGTAGAAACTTAGATCTGAATAGAAGTAGAGTCTCCATAATTCATATAAGAGGTTATTGTGTAAAAAAAGGAGGAAGGGGCCATGTGACAGATATTCAAGGCTATAAGAACAAGTACAAGTGTGAAACTCATAACACATTGCCCACAGCAGCTCTGAACTGAGGCTCTCCAACTGCATCCTGCAAGAGACAGCTTAGACAGGAGTACAGTTGAAGGGCTTAGTAATTCTTTGCTGCTAGATTTGTGTATTGGCCTGGTTGTATATTTGATGTGGTTAAAAGGATAATGTATTAAGTGTGTAAATTGAGTTAAAAAAATTAAGGAAACATCTAAGTTTATATGTGGGTTTTAATGTAATCTGTTGAAGACAGAAGTTAAACATAGACATACATAAAGAAAATGTATTTCTAATATTTACAAACTGGAATAATGAATAGGATATTTATACACTGAGCTTAAAGGTTCAAGAGAAACTAGGTCTTGAAACAGAATTGTATTGAACTGAATATCAATGAAAACAAATAGCTGATGAGTTTATTAACAGACATAAAAGCTTTCTTAGACCTGAAAAAGAAAATTCAGTTGTCACCTTAAAGCCATTAAAAAGTCTACTCATAGGATAAAATAGCCACAAAATAACAGTTCTCAGTAAATGTTACTCACATGTACTTACTGTGAGTAATCAATCCTTATAACCACCCTAGGGAATATTTTAAAGAAAAGAAATTGAGATAAAGTAAGACGCCCAAGGTCAGACAAGTAGGAAGTAGCAGAGCCCAGATTTGATCCAGAAATCTGACCTAGGGAGCCCGTTCTTAATGGCACACCACCACTTCATTACATGTTAGGAGTCAACAATATAGTCAGTGAAGAAGACTAAGAGACAGTCAATCACAAGAAGATATATAAATACACAGGAAAGTTCTCTAGATAACATTATAGGCATTTTTTAATCTTTGTAATTTTGTAAAAATTAATATATTCTAAGAAAAAATTTAATATATAATTCACTCTTTTGAGGTAAGGAGGAAAGAAGCCTATTAAGTATTTCCCTGTTACCCATATATGTGACTTATAGTTACTGTTACTAATATTAAATTTATAATATAGGTATGTCACTTTACGCTAATAGGATCATTTAGCCAAGAAATTTCACGTCCATAACGTTTTTCTGAGACCAAGACATCTTAGCTTTTCCTTAACATTCTTAGAGCTTAGCTTGCTTATAAAAACCTTCCCACCTAAAATTATTAAGTACTAATGTGCTTATGGGTATACAAAGGCACCTTATGAATCATGAGATTCTATTTCAGAAGTGCCCATAAAACTTATTAAATAATTATCACATATATTTGTGAAGTACTTTTCCAACAAAAGTAACATGGAAGAGTCCTTGTCAGACCATTATAGTTTTTATACTGCCACTAAGTCCCACACATGTACAGGTATGGGAGATTTAAATTACGGAAATGGGCTTGTAAGGGAGCTAGGTGATACTATTCTGAGAATAGATTAGAGAAAATGGGAAAAAAATCACATGTATTATTATTATTTTTTTTTAATGGAAAAGGTAGAGCTGAAAGTCAGCTACCAATGACTATAATTCTGAACTTCGGGAGGGATGTGCTTGGGTAGAAGGCAGGCCTTTTGATTTCTGGTACTCATCTACCATCCCACATGAAGGCAGACTGGACAATATTAGTTTTATATCCAGCTGTTATAAGAGAAATATACAGCCTACCAACAGTGGGTGCCTGAGGTGGCAGGTGGGCATGAACAGTGCCAGCAAATAGGATGGAACTTCCTTTTTGGGGTAACGAAAATGTACCAAAATTAGAGTAATGATGGTTGCACAATTCTGTAAATTTACTAAAAATCATTTCATCATATTCTTTTAAAACAAATATATTTTTTTAAGTAATGTAAGTTATAATGCATTTAAGCTATTAAAAAAAAAAAGTAGAGCCTATCAAGATAAATTGCTTCTAAAGAATTAGAAAACCAAGGCCTATCTCATACTGTTATTATAGTCCAGCCTCATTTATCCCTTTAAAACATCGTACTTACCAGCTGGGCACTTCTTTAGCAGTGACTCTATAATAACACACATTTCTAAGTTTTCTATAGACGAGATCAAGAACCAATGAAAAGCAAACTGTTTAATAAAATTTGTGTAAACTACAGCCCAAAAATAAACTTGTAACTAAACAATACAAAGTGACAAAAAACAGATGGGTTTTCTAATAGAACACATCAAAATTTACTATGAATTGGATTAGAAAGGAAAAAAAGATGGTGTCTTTTCTCACTAAATAAAAAAAAAAAACTAGTCACTTTCACAGGCAATTTAATACTTGTTAAAATGAATACTTATTTACACAGAGCAAATACTAGCTGTGTAAATTTAAAAACGATGACTTGTGGGACTAGGAGTATTTCACAAGAAGGTCTACCTATCATCTAGATGCAGCGTACCGAGAGGGTGGAATAGTCCATCCTAGGCTGGTATCACTGCTTCTGATTTCACTAAGTTTGATAAAATAAAGTACCTTCATAAAAATTTAGCTTGCAAAATGTTCCATAGGATGTTTTAAAATTTGGCTTCTATTTCATAGCTGTTAACCTTTTTATTGGAGGCTGGAGAATTCCAATGATCAGATCTAATGATAGCCTATTTTGGAAAGACAAAACAGCGGTCCTCCCGTTGAAGGAAGTTCTACAATAAGAGGAGAGGAATCTCAATGAGAGGTAGAGTCAAAACAAAAGAAAATTTAACAATAAATAAATGAGTGAATAAGATAGACAGGTACACAGATTAGATCAATAGACCAGATGGATGAGATAGGCAGGTAGCCAGACAGACAGACGAGTACTCAGAGATAGAAGAGGTCAAAGATTAGTAAATATTTAAAGTAATTCTTTAAATTTCCTTTAGGATATACTTGAAATCAGAGGTTCTCAGAGTTAAGGGGTAGAGCAGGGGACACATCACGTTCTTTTCCCAAATGCTGGCTTATGCTTGCCTCAATCCCTTTCCCCACCTCCATTCCTGATTTAACTAACAAAGCTTAGAGACTTTCTAGAGGGTTGGTGTGGGGAGAATGCCAGACAGTTTCATCCTCCTTTATCTGGGTGTCTTCAGTGCTTAATAAAAAGAACTAGGCTGGAATTTCCTACTTCCAATTCTTTTCCAAATTTATCTACCACTGATATGTGATACACCCATGGACTCGGAGAAGAAATTGGGTGGAAAGCTTATTTCTGTGTTTAAATGCCTATCTAGTTCAGCAGGTGAGCAAAAGAAGTCCCCTCAAATTTAAACAGACATTTGCACTTTTCATAATATGAACTGTAAATCCATTAATTCACAAGAAACTGTGCAGAAGAGATGTGACTGAAGTCACATAACTGGCAAGACCTGCACCATCTTTAATGGTCAAACAAAAGCAGCCAGCACTTGTTGAGCATACACACCCTGGAGGCTTTATCATACAGGTTAAATCTAACAGCTTCACTCCACAACAGTGATAACTATCTGCTTGTACATTCTTAGCTTTCCTCATACACCTCAAATATTTACATAACTAGAAACTGATTGCAAAAGTAATACTCATTACTCTGGAACAGGAATCTGCATAAAATACCTATTGAAGTGAGATGTTTCTGAAAGCCATAAAAAGACTCCATTTAATATTTTTAAAAGATATTTAAGTCTGATATGGGAGCTCATATTTTCTCCTAAGAACAGTGGCTGGTCTAAGAAAGAAGCAGAAGCTGGGTCTAACAGGGTGACATTATGCTCCTTAAACCACACATTTTCTAAGTGATCTAGAGATCTCATTCTAAGGAAGCAGGCAGATAACCATCATAGTCAACAGTATAGTTCCTAATTGACAGCAAAATGTTTTTAGACTGGGAAGCATAATATCTTATAGAAAAACCATGCTAAAAAATAAGAAAGAAAAAAAAGAACAGTTCCTTAAAAATAATTTTATAATTCTCTACTTTCATTAATCAAAGTCCTCTACTCTATGCCCTTCAGATTACTTACAAATATACCCATTGGTTTCTCTGTCTACCGCATGGTGACCACACTGAGTGTATATTTCATACAATTTCAAAAAAAGTTTGCATAGAATAATATAAACAAGCTACTTAAGTGAGTATTTTAAAATATCTTGAAACTTTGCTTATTTAGTAGTGCATTAGAAGAGACTACTACCACTTTGTTTTGAGATTTAGGTGAAATTACTTTTAAACAAGCATGTGTAGAAGGAAGCCAAATAATCCTGCCCTAGTGTGGAGCAAAAGCAGTGAAGTTATTAGCAGAAACCTTTAACCAGGCGCTTGTGGTTAGTGCACACTGTGGTCACGGCAGAGATGCCCTAGAACAGGAAGTGTAATCAATCACAGCGCTGCTGTGGAAACAACACGTAGCTACCCTTCAACAAGATTTCCTTGTGGGGTCTAAAGCTAGACACTTTGATATGTATTTAAAATACAATAGGTTATTGGTTATTATATTTCTTGGTGTTCCATGCCCACAACACAAATTCAAGAAGTAGCTAAATTCAGAGAGATTTAGGAAGCACCTCCTGGTAGCTAGAATTAAACACTGAAAAATTAAGGAGAAGGAAGGTTCTAGAAGTTGTACCATCAGCCTGTCAGCCCCATCAGCTTGCTGCAGTTTAAGAGTGGTGTTACACAGGCCTTGGCAGAGGGCAAAGAAGAATGAGGAGCATGCAGCTCCATGTGTCTGAAAGCCCTCGGCTTCAGTCCACCTGGATCCTCAAAGCGGGGCATGGTTTTCACTCTAAAGAGAGAAAAAACATAGGAAAAGAAAGGGACCATGGAAGACCTAGACAGCTCTGTAAAAGCTTACATTCTCATTCTCTTATGCCAACCACAGAAATGTTCTACAAATGGAGTGATAAGGTATTTCACGCATTATATGATATATGCTATTTTCGGTTTCCATCAAAAAACACAGGGCTGTGTATTTTCTAGAGTTGCACTCGCATGACTGGCAGAATAAGCTGTTGCTTTTAAATGGGATGAGACTATAAAAAGCAACTCCAAAGCCATCAAGGTCAGTGTATTTGGCTCTAAATTTCTCCCAGAATTTAAATTGCTATGTTGTATCTGAATAAATTATTTGTCTCTCAAAAGCACTTATTTGACCAATGCTTCTAATCTAGGCTTTGGTTTCTACAAATAACCTAATAATAGTGATTTTTGTTTCCTAAATTTGAATCCATGAAGGGAGACCCAGATTTCCCAATCCCATCCAACACAAGGAAGAGCACACATGGGGAAGAGGCAGCAAAAGTTTCACTAAAAGATTGAAAGTCTGAGTCTAATAGAATGCGATTTTAACAATTTGAAGAAATGTGAGTGACTGTTAACACTGGTTATCTGAAATAGAGCTAACATTTATCTACTGAATTTTCATTTATTTTAATAAATTAAGGGAGAAAAAAACAAACACAAAGTGTCCATTTCTATAATTTTTCAGAAAATTTATATATGAAAAAAATTTCATCTGAATGAAATAAAGAAATTTGGCTTATACACCATAGTATTATTTAAGTATTAGTGGCTAAGTATCTGGATATTCAGAACGACTACCAACAGACATAAGGTCTGTTGGGGGAATATGACATTTTTTAGATGTAAGTCCTGATGTCTTTAGCAAGAGCAAATGATCACCTTCAGCTGTGTCAAAATATTTTGATGCATTTGTTTCTCAAAAGAGAGAAATTGGCTTGCTTAAGACTTTTTCATTTGTGATCAACTGTGCTGGTGCACAAAGTTGCAAATTTTTAAATAAACAAATGTGTCTTCTGTTGCCTGTTCTACTAAATGTCCCATCTGGAACTTGAACACTCCACCCCAAAGCGACGGAGGTGGTTGGTATAATAAAGATCACAGAGTGAGCGTCCGCCCACCACTATGTAGTGATCCTTAGCCAGCTGCCCGTTTCCCATAAGCAAAAATCTAGAACAGGATACACTGCTTGTTTCGTATTTCTTTTAGGAATACCATACTATGAGAAATTTAGTTCCAATATACCCAAGCTGACCCTCCAGGAGTAATTAGAAAAGAGGAAAAAAAGTTTAGAAAAGAAAGGGATAGCAGAACAAAAAAAAAAAAAAAAGAGTTTTTTTAGTGAAGTATTAAAAGAGAAAGAAAATACAGAAGAGTAAAGATAGACGTGATTGCTTCACTTATATGACTCTTAGGGGCCCAAAGAAAGACATGTTCTGTAAAAGGTCAGCTTGCAGCCTGGGGAATGCACAGAGGCAATGGATCTTGGCATCAATCTGTCATCAAACCAGAAAAGCCACAAATATTTGGATGGTAAACCAAACTGGGGTAGGGATTAGGGGTAGGTGCTGTAGCACAACAAAATAGTATTGAAAATCTGGGACTACCTACACTGAAACATTTCCACCACAGCAATAGTAAACACAACTACAGGTAAAACTAATTTAGCATGTAAAAAGAATCAGATATTCTATTCAGCAGAAACTGTTAGTTACTATATGTAAAAAAAAAAACAAACAAATAATATAATCGTAACATAAATTCTACATAAATATAAAATATATTATAATTATGATTATATATTTAATCGAAGCTTTCATATGGTACTTTGGCTCTCATCCTTATTTGTATATTAAGTCAGCTTTGCATTCTCATATTATTTTGCATTAAGGGCTGGTGATTTCAGGAACCTAACTAGCCTTTGGCATCACCCTCGCATGCCATTGGGAGAACACAAAAGAGACAAGAGGCACGAAGAATAACGTCTGCTGCGATATCCATGCAGTGAGGGTGGGCAGGCAAGGAAACCAAAGTAGGGGATAAAACTGCTGTGGCCCATACTTACAGCCAGAACTCGATTCCTCACTTTCTATTTGGAGCTGATTCCCTCTATACCTTCTCTGACAAAGAGTTTCCATGACTAAGTATGTCCTAATTACTAATAACAAAAACTTGTTACAGAATGTCTCATTGACAAAGTAACTCACAACCTTCTACATCTTTATAATATATAGATAAGAATACTGAAAGTTTACATTGAAACAAAGCCCATTAAAATGTATTTTAAGCTGTAAGCGGAAAGGAACATGAAAACTGCAATGAATGCTAGTAAGATCAAAAATTGGTACAATTCTTTTGAAAATCTGTCTCTTTTTTAAACATATGATGAGTTTTAAAAATGCTTATACCTCTTGAAATAGTAACTACTACTGAGAACTTATTTTAGAACATGTCTTAAATACAGAGAAAAATTATCCAAAAATATACTTGGTGAAACAGGAAAATAATCTGTCTCCATAAAGAAACTGAAGCATCCATAAAATAATTTAAATGTATTGTTTAAAAACCAGCACCATATTCTTATTTTCACAAAAATGTAAACACATGCATTAAAAAGGACAAAGTTAAATGTACTAAAAGAATATCGGATATTAATGCTGGTGGTAGAATTTACCAGTTATTTTTACTCTGTTGTACTTTCCTACTTTCTCCAAATTTTTTTTTGTGATAAAATTATTCACTCTTGCATCTGCATACAAAAGTATTTTTAAATAATTTACAAAAATTGTGTTTAAGATTTTAATGAAAATGAAATTACAGTTATGATTTCAGCAATGTAAAGATGTATATTACATACACAGAAAAGAGTCTGAAGAAAATATACCAAATATTAACACCACTTGATAAATTCATGGGTGGTTTTTATTATGATTATTTTTTATTCTGGATTGTATTTTCTAATTTTCCACATTAATCATTTTTATAATCAAGAAAATATTAATGGCTATGTTAACTGTAAAAGCATTGACAGAGTAAATATGAAGAATGTGCTTTTGTTTTAAAAAGGTATTGTGTTTTGTACAATTTCAAGTATGTAAAAAATGCATATACAGAAAAGTCAGAGCACAAGTACATTAAAATAGTAAGAATGGTTGTCCAAGTGGTAGGAGGATGAGATTTTTTCCCTTCCTACATTTGTGTACAGTCTGCATTTAAAAATATTTTCATTTAAATCTGTTATCTTATAGCTAAAAGTATAAGAAACTATATAGTTGTTGCTTTTGCTTCTACAGAAGCATTTATTAACTGAAATCTCTATTTTGTGTTTTCAACTCATCCTCAATTAACTGCAATAAAAAATGTTTAGAATGTTATTTTTTGAAAAGTTTGCATTATTACTGCTACTTGAGAAAGTTTGATAAAGTAATAACTATTTGGATGTTACAGACCTAACCTGAAGTACACGTATACAATTAAGTCTTAGTGTCTACTTTCAAGAAGAGACTTAATTGTGCTTAAGTGTGATGTCTTCTGCAGAGTTTATGAGAAAGGGTGAGGACTGCTTTATAAATTAACCATATCCATATAATGGATGTCATTCAATATTTCACAAAACAAAACCAGTCACTTACTCGGTGTTGGTTCCCTGAGTAAAAACAGATGCAAATAGCAGAGAATCAGGCCAAACCAGATTTGACGGAGAAGACAATTTAGTCAAAAATGCAAATCCCCAAGCCTTCTTTTGCAAATATTGGTAATTTTTTGTGCACAAAGGCTGTTTTAATAAGCTTGTGTATTTGAGTATTTTTAAAAATATTTTTTTCCTGATATTTGGTGGATTTTTGCTTTATTGTACTCATTATCAGCTAATAGTTTCTGTTCTGTCCTCTCTGTGACAGCAAAACTTTAGCTATAAGCTAAAATTACCAAGTAATTAGTTAAATTATGGCTTTCAAAAGAGTATGTTCATTAAATATAAAAATTATTTTAAAACACTGAATGATTGAAAATATTAATTTAAACCAATTTGCAAAAATCCATAAAAATATTACTAAATAACAATCCCAAATGTTCCAAAATTGCAATTCCTTATCTTTTTTTTTTTTAAATGAGTACTTTTCTTTCTAACTTAAAAAGTTATATGTTACCTACTTTGAATCACTTCTAGGAATTTATCTTAAAGATATTGCATTTGTTTTCCAAATTTACTAATTGGAATTTTTTGGAACAGATGCATTTTAAAATTCAGAACTTTGGATTTCAGAAAGATTGTAGGTTCATGTTCCATATATTAGGTCACGGAGCTCGCCACCAACACCTTGCCAGATCTGAGGAACACCAGATGTTCAAACATGAATATATCTGACTGAGACATATAAATGTATTCATACTAAGCTGGATGAATAAAGACTATAAAGAACTTTTGGTCAGTTCAAGAAGGGTGTTGATAGACCAAAGTCTATCAAGGGAAGGAGAGAAGGAAGGAGGGGTCTTTTATTTTGAGAAGTTTGGATTCTGAAGTTGCAGATAAGTGATTCTGGACTTGTAACCTAAAACCACACTGTCCACCAAGGTGGGACTAGATACATTATGTTTTATGAGTACAATAAAATACTATCATACAATGTTAGGTGAAGAAAGTTAACTTGCAAAATGGTGAGGATAGCACAATTCTTTATTCTGGGGAAAAACTGTACTATGTATAACACAATCACTGGAAAGATGATATTACATAAAACATTTATTTATTTATTTACCTTTTTATATTGAAAAAATAAGTAGAATGCTTTGATTTCACTGTCCAAAAATGTCAAAGATAATTGTTCATTCAACAGTGTTTAGTGAATACTTATTTTGTACTAGGCACTGCTTTAGGGATACAGTCATTTAAAAAAAAGTCACTTCCCTCATGTTTACATGCTGCTAGCATACAACAGGAATGATAACAACAAAAAGATTAAAAGTGATGTAAAGAAAAATAAAACAGGATGGGCAACAAAGTAACACAAGAGGAGTATTCAAACTAGGATCATCAGGTTTATGAGGTAATACTCAATTTAAACATTTTAAATGAATACTCCTTATCAGAAAAAAAAATTAGAGCACTATCAAATGAAAAGAATATAAAGAACATCTATGTTCCAACCAGCTGACACTCAAGTACAATAAACAGCTTCTAGAAATCTGTACAAAAATAACTTCCTAAAACTAAAAAAGGATTCTATTGAAAATGTTACCATTCTTGCTCAATTATCGATTTTTGCCTTTGAGTTCTTTTCCTTTTCTAATAGAGCAAAATAATGTGTGTATGTGTATAATAGTCTAATTATATGGTCATAATGAACTTTTATTTAATTGATAACCCCAATGCTGTCTTCTAAGGAATGTTTAACCCACATGAGGCTTTTAAGAAAAGGTTAAATTTGCAATATCATAAACACAGTGAGAACAAAAACAAAGGCATTACACAGAGACAAAAATGTTGACGCTATCAAACCTCTAATGAGATTTCAGGGTTCAATTTAAATTTCAGTACAGAAATTTTATAATTTTACCTTAAATAGGTGGGGTAGGAACTACAGTTATAGAAAACTTAAAAACTGTACCCTGAGTTTAATGAAACACAATGACCAAACTCAAGTGGTACTCGAGGGTTAAATATGCATCAACTATTCTATCACTATTGAAAGCCTGGATTGTAAGGCAGATAAACGGACAACCATCTTAGAAGATGGAACTATTTCTGGCCTTGCATTCTGTACTGATTGGGCTCTAAGTGCTAAGGAAGGTAGCAGAAAAGCTTGGCTCCTATCCTCAAGGGATTTTTTACTAAGTCTCTTTCTTCCCTTTCTAACTGAAATCACTTAAAAACACCAGTGAGCAATAAAAACATTTTTATAAATTAGAGAAAATCCTAAAATAACATCTGAAGTTTAGTAAACTATATAACAGATGTAAAAGTGAAAAGAAAATTAAAATAATGAACAAACTGATTATACATCACTTAGAAATTTTATAAGTTTAAGGTATACAGATGAAACTAAAAGCAGAAGTTTTAAAAAGTAGAATAGTCTTTTTCTTTTTAAAATAGCCTTAAAAAACCAAGCTCCACAAATTAGTGCTGAATAGAAAACCAGTGAAGTACGTATCCTATTTAATTCAGCACTGGTCTATCCTGAGACATAAACTATAGTCAGAACTGTTTTCTACACAGTGAAGCGGATTTAGAACACAGGATGATTAAAAGCACAGTCTCTAAACCTGAACATCATGCCAAGAAATACGAAATGCTATAAACTCAAAGTCCAATTAGCATCAGGAAGCTAAAAGATGTAATTTCATATTTAATCTTATTTCCATTAAATCTAATTTTCATTGATGACCCTAAATAAATCAAAGTATTTGATTATAATTACTTGAAATCGTTTTTTTAAATACACATATGCTACTTAAAATCTATATTTAAAAAAATTGAAACGAAGTAACAGCCTAGAAAATGAGAAGTTGTTTCCTGTTTTGGGAAGGCTTTTTTGCTTCTAAAATATCTCCTGTAGTATAATCTGCAGAAATAAACATATTAGGAGATTGGGGGCCCATTTCCAAAGCTTGTAATGAACAAGACCATAAATGACATTAACATGTGTCTATACTTAAGAGGCATATATTAGAAATGTCAAAAGGGATTATGGGCATCTTCAAAGAAAAGAGTGAATTCCATCAGGAATTTCATGGCCCTGAAAATACAAAAACAGATGCTTACAACTCATGTCCCAAGCTGCACTTGTCATTTCCCTCCACCAGATGTTTGCCTCCTCCTGTTTCTTATCTCTGTAAAATGTACCACCATTCACCCAGTTACTCAGAGTAAATAAAATCTCAACTATCATTTCAGCTTCAAACTCCCTTCTCTGCTCCCCTGACAATCACCCAGCTCCTATCCATTTTAATCGCCCATCTATTACTTGTGCTCTAACTTAGTTCAGGTCACAAACACCTCTTAGTAGCAGAGTGCAGGAATTCGTGCAAACGTATCAATAGCCATAACAAATTAAATCCATCCACCAAAGAGATACATACATACATACATACATACATACATACATACATACATATGTATATATATATGTGTGTGTGTGTGTGTGTGTGTATATATATATGTGTATGTGTATATATGTATATATATGTGTGTGTATATGTATATGTGTGTATGTGTAATAATATATATTATATATATATTATTACACATACACACATATACATATACACACACACACACACACACACACACTATTTTTTTTTTAAAGAAAGCTGCTATAGTATTAGGAATACCAGGTACTATTAGTAGTTTGTACTACTGGAGTATATAGCAAAAAGTGTTAGAAAGAAATGGACAATGGAACCGCTCACTAAGAAGGTGTAAAGTCGTAAACGTTCTTGCATGAGGAGAAACGGATGTGCCACCCTCACTGTGGGGAAGCGACTGCGGGTCTCAGGCGGCAGAGTCCTGCTCACAGGCCACCTCCTGCGTTACTGACTTCTTTAAAGCCTTCAAATGGCTCCCTATGGTCAAAAGTCTATTGCTTATTTAGACTTACCAAAAAGCTCAGAAAATTCCAAGCATGCTATATTGGAAATAGAATAGTGTAGTGAACAACCTCATCGTGTACAACGATTATCATGGAAAATCTTTTTCATCTATCCTCTACTCTGGATGGTTTTGAAGCAATCCCAGAAATCATATCACTTCATCTGTAAATATTTCAGTATGCCTCCTTAAGATAAAGCCTCTCTCTTAAAAACAAACAAACAAACCCATTAATGTCATTGTTACAGGTAAACACAATTAACATAATTTCCTTAATAATAAATTTCCGGTCAGGTCACCTTTCTCCAGTTATTTTATTTTTTTCTCCAGACTGCTTTTTAGATGGCGGTGTGTCCTTCTACCAGCTGACATTACTTACAAGGACTTTCATTATCTGGCCTCTGCCTTCTTTTTTTGAAACTTCTTTTTCCTTTCCCTGTGCTTCCGGTCATATTTAGTTAATTTCTGTTCCCTTTTATTAGGCCTTCAGATATAATTTTTCAGCCACCAAAATCTCCTCTCAGCCCATCCTCTTGCTTCAGGTCTCAGCTCAGACATTACTTTCCCTAGGAAACCTTCCTGCTACACCTCCTGGACCCAGAAATGAATTGTCAAATACAGCTCTCATGCCCAGTGGAGTTAGAAAACTTAATGTCCCCTTTCCCCCAAGTTCCCATTTAAAAACAAATGCCAATTTATAACTCTGTCTTCTTAGACACTAACCTTCCCCTCTGGGGTGTTTTGTGTCCAGCAATTTCAGGGAACAGTTACTATTTTTTATGTTTGCCTTTTGACTTATATATTCGTGCAAAATCATTATGCAAACCTCTTATAAATGGTGTGCTACAGGTGCAAAGCAGACGTTAGTTCAAAGATTGTCAATAGTAAGAAAATGTGTGGAATTAAACATTCTCTTTAATAATCATAAAGCCTTTTGAATGTGAATTAGATATTTGCCAAATATCTAGGTGTGATAGTCAGGGACAAAAGAGCTAGTGGAAAAAGACTTAACTCCAAACCAGGGCTCTGGAATCCTATTGTTACAGGAAAAGAAAACTGCTTCATTTTATTCTGAAAGTGGCATCGACTCTGAAAAGCAAACATGTACCCATCGAGAACATTATTGCTCAGCAGATAACTGCCTAAATAGACTTTCTATGGGGTGATTTTCACCAAAGTGCCATCAGAAACCTATATTTGAAGATCATTTACCAAAAGGAGTGTTCTAGGAAGTGCTGGTTCATGATTTTGTGCATCTTGCCTTACTTACAACATAAGATCGTACATAATAATTTTATAAGTTTGAAAGGGAAAGGTCATATCCGCTGGAACAACAGATGGTTAATCAGATGCAAGGTAAACAACAGAAAGTTACTAGGTGAGCTCAGAGGCCAACACTGAAGGATATAAAAGAATAAAATACTATGCTTTATTTTACTAATTGACCATTATATGAATGCAGATTCGAAATTAGGAAATGATATGATACAAATTAGTATAAACTATGTTTAAAACAATTGGTGTTTTAAAAGGTCTTTTCTGAAATATTTAAAATTTAGAAATAAAAATATCCCAAATAATCTGAAACTGTACATCTTGATTTAAAGAGTTAATCTATTCCTCTAGTAGCAATGTTTAAAGGCAGACAATTTACAGTGTAAAACAAGACTAGACCCCTCTGGTACTGGATTAGCAATCCTACATTTGATTATTTTTTTCTGGGCAGCAGGCTATTCCAGTTTTAATCCCAGACATGACACATACCCCTAAGTCAAATAACTGGAAAAGCAGTTGATCATGCGTTATAACTTTTTTAAAATAACAAATTCCTACCACATTTTAGGAACAAATAAATAAACACTAAGTAAGTGAACTACATCAAAATTTATTTGACTCATTTGAAGCATTAATTATGGCTTCTTCTGTTTCTGAAGTTGTTCATTCATTATGAATAATGATTAATGCAGTTTCCCATCAGTAACAAAGATTTCCGATGAAAGATTGAGAATTTAAATTAATGGAAAAACTTTTGGTCCCTTATAAAACAAATCAAACTTAAAGAGCATTTCTCTTAAATTGACATTCTACACTCATAGGAAAATATTTAAAGTATAAGAGTGCATCTAAAACATGGATTCTACATTTGGCATTAAATTCAGTGAAGCACTATATATGAGACTTCAAAGAACGTCAGATAATTTTAGAGTTAAATAGGTTTTTCTCTTAATTTTTAAAGAGATCTGAAAGTTAAGCTTCAGTCATCAGGCTACTATTTTGGCAATTAAAAAAACCCTCTATAGTTATTGAATAAAATGATGTCATGTACTCATGTTGTACCACTGACTGGGGCTTCTAAATAAATGTTAACTGAACTATAGTATGTAAATGCTGAAAACCTTTGGAGAGTTTTCTTAAATGAGGATATAACTAAAATTTCTATAATTGTAGTTCTCAAAATCATAAAGAATAGATAAATTCTTGAAACGTTCTTACCTATCTTTGGGTTTTCCTTCAATTCTGACCCCACCTCTTAGGACTTTGCCTGGAGGTGGAGTGCAGAATTAACACTTCCCCAGAACTTGTGTAACAGAGACTGGTATTCCCCCAATATTTACATGCTAATGTGCTTAACCACTCAGTGGGGTAGGTACTGCTATCACCACTGTCTGAGGTATGAGGAAGTGAAACTAGGAAACTAGCAAGTGGGCAGAGGTGGGATTTGAACCCAGGCAACCCAGGTCTATGTTCTTAGTCACGATGCTATGTTGTAATATTTCAAGGTGTTGGTCTCTTTTCACAATTAGGAATGTACTATTTTTTCCTCCTAAGAGCAATGTATTTCCCTTGCCTGTGAGTCCTTCTGGGGGGACATTCCACCCTCCTTCCTCCCCACCTCCTCCCCACAGTTATCTCCCAGGTAACAGTCTGTGTTTTCCCTGTGTGGTTACTTCCTTCCAAATATTAGCCAGCCACACCTTCTAACACAGTTACCAACTCTGGGTCATGTGAAGCCTTAGTGCCTGTATGAATGTTTATTCTGCTCCCCAGTGACTTATAAGAGGGACATTTCCTGGAAATACTGCAGGTGGACATTTCACTGTAGTGAGGTTAGTATCTGAATCACTCCTGTTGCCTAGAAACCCCTTTGTGGTTGGCAGGAGGAAGGTACAGGTACAGTCAGACACAGGGCAGATATTTATTCAGCACAACCTCCTCCCAGCACTAGACTATTGATTTTATGCTTAACCTTGACACTGTTCTTTCCCACGTCACTGTTAGTAGAGGCTCCTTCAACTCTTTGCAAGTCAGGGAAACTCAAAAGGCACTGTGCTGTGCATAGAATTGACAGCCTGTAGCTGAAACATATGCTACATTATTTTTCTTACTGAGTTCTGAAGAAAAGCTTTAAGACAAAGGGCAATTACAGAATTCTTACATATAAAAGGGAATTGGAATTATATGGTATCATAGAAGTAATTTGCCATCCCTATTCTCGCAAGAATTCAATTAATATAATGCATTCCTAAACAGCACTGAGTTACTACTTCTGACCTCATAGTCAAGAAAAAATTTTTTTAGGCCACATTCAGGCCAGAAAAACTGTTCTACACATACCTGTCAGCTTCTGTCCCCACCCTCCCCCTCTCTTCTTGCTCTCTTTCTCTCTCAGACGGAATAACAAGAAAGAATTGCTGACGACATGTAAGTAGCTTCAGAATTGAAAGACTGCACCCTCAAATACCATAATGACTATAAAGACATTGTAGTCAGCCTAAGGTCACCTCTCTGACCTTTTTATCTTCAACCGTAAGTTAGCACGCATGCCTAGGTCACTCTAGAAGCCAAAAATCTTGGCTAAAACAATCTAGAATTTTAAAAAATGACTTGCTTTCATATAAATTCTCCACCAGTTACTGCTAGTCCTCTAATATTTTGGAGCTCCACTATTTTTCTTAGTCATTTCTATGCATTACATATTCAAAGGAAGAAACGAGGTTTAAACAAAGGCAAGTCAATACACACGTATCAGATGCTGGGGTTTTTCTCTTCATCCTCCTTTTCAGCCATGCCTGCTAAAGACACAGAGAATAAGGCCTAAGGGTGTGCCTCAATGTTACCTCACCTTTGCAGGAAAATCCTGAATCCTAAATTTATTTAACGCTGTGGACTGAAGGATACAAAGTAGCTTAGGTAATAGTCTTTTTACGTCCCCCACCAAATAACGTTCATCCTAACACAGGGGTTCCAATACATCTGACATCTATTAAGTACGACTGAAAGTCTAGTAGATGATATGTTTTACTTTGTCCTTGACAGCTATACAAGGAGTATATAAATTTACTACTTAGCAAAGATTTTCATCTTAAACATGTTAAAACTTAATTTTCTCCAAAATACTCTTTTTCGAAGGCATATTATATATATGGGGTGGAAGGGGTGGGGAAGAGGAGCTTTTCTTGTCTAAAAATTCTTGAAATCCACCAAAGTCTGTAATAGCTTTAAGAAACGGGTATCCTCATTATTTAGAACTGGCTTATTGCAGGTTACAATTACTACTGGGGGAAAGTAACATAGAGGTGAATTGCTATTCAAAATATTTTAAAGTCTTTAACCATGTCTAAAGAATGTTCTCCCAACTTGGGGTTCATATTTGATCAGTGGACCTGCTGCAGCTCTATAAAATGTTTGGGCTCATGCATATAGCTAAGGATAGAAAGCTTCGTTCTTCAGATTTTCATGGTGAAGTTTAGTCTTAGGAAATGAAACTGTCAGCAAAAAGCTTAGGATTTAAGTTCATGATTTTGTTGACTATGTGCTTGACGCAAGTTTCAGTAACAAATGAAGAATATTTGTTTCCATGCCATAACTCAAGCTTTCTGATCATTCTATGGGACACAGCCTCATCTATGATAGCAGGCAGAGTTCCCTGCATTTGTGTACTCTGAGAGCTAAATTACCATTAATTCTGTTTCATCTTTTGCATCCTTATTTAACCTTCATTCAGATATCAGAGTGTCTGTTATGGCCAGGTGAACCACACAGACCTTGTTCCTGACCTCACAGAGCTTGAAGTCTAACTAGGAAAATAAACAACTATAACACAGAAAAATAAAAAAGCTGGATAAACAAAAGTTCAAGAATTTATAGAAGCACATTGCCAAGATACACATCCCAGTCCAGGAAGGTCAGAGAAGGCTTCCTGGAAGAAATGGCCTCTCAACTCAGATCTGAAGAAAGAAGAAGGGTAGGGCAAGTTGGGGTGGGGTAATTTAAGGCTAAAGGAATAGTATGTGCTGAGGCCTTAAGGAGCAAAGGAGGATGTGGTTTGTATGTGTGAGAAAAGAAAAGTCAGCCTGCTTGAAATGAGGAAAGGTGGGCTCTTTAAGATCCTGGTAATGCCTTATGATGATATCTGGAATGTGCCCCAGGATAAAGGGATCAGGCAGTGACATGCTCAGTTTGTGTTTTGTAAGGATCCCAATTATAATTGCTGAAACTTAGAAACCAAAGAAATAAGGATTTCTTACACTCAGCAGAAAAATGATCAGATCATCCCTATGCCCAAGGGTAAATGTGTAAGAGTCTTCATTTAATCGACTTTCCGTAGCACCAGTGAGATGCTACCATTTGACCCAGGAAAGTAGAGTGGCTATGAACTCAGCTTATGAAGAGGGGTGAGCTGCATTCAAATTCTAGTTCTACCGCATTCTAGCAAATCACTTAACTTTGGGCAAGTCGCTTAAATCCTGTGTGTCTCAAAATGAAGTTAATTGTAGCTACTTCATAAGGTTAGTATGAAAATTAAATGAAGTACTATATATGAAGAACAGTGGCTGTCACAATGTCAGTCAATCTTAATTATTATCATCAAAAGTATACCAGTCAACTGTGAGCATTAAGAACCAGTACTCTGGACTATATATAACATTTCAAACCATATAAATATAAATGCTTCTCTTTAGCTGCCATCTAATTTCTTCAGGCAAAGCAGCTTAAACAAATAGATCTTTAATAGTTTTATCAGTTTTCTATTTGAATATTTAAAATTTTTAAATGAGATGCTAATAAACAATTGTACAAAATAAAGCTTTATTTCAAAATCTTTGGGCCTTATGTCCCATCTGGACAAAAATCTGCTGTCCTGAGTGAAGTTTCTAGGACAATTTATTTGCAGATAAGCTTCAGGCACAGAGCATACTTAGAAATCAGACTGCCTAACTACATTCTGTGGTTATGAATCCAAAGGAATTTGAGAAAATCCATTTATTTAATAATTGAATTATAGAAAATTAAAGCAAGAGGCTTTTAAGCTTAAATATAGACACCAGGAGGACCAAAGAACCAGTTGTGGATTCACCACTAAACACATCCGGCAGCCTTCTTGTCGCCTCCATCCGTAGTAAATGCTAAATCACTTTCAGAAATCGAAAGGATTACACATTTTACAATAGAACACAGACTACAAGTCAAGATATAATGCCAAAGATCAATTAATTGCATGCTAAAAATATCTGTGTCACTTACAACTAACACTGCAGACAGAATATTAAAATCTTTGCAAAGCTGATTGTTTCAGGGTCACCGAGACCACTTCCAGTTCTATGATTCACTAGGAAGACTTGCAGGATCCCGTATACAGTCGTATGTGTGGCTATGATGTGTTACAGCAAAAAGACAAAAAAACAAAAACAAAAAAACAAAAAACAAAAACAAAAAACAAAGCAAAATCAGCAACGAAATAAGCCTCATGGAACCAAGTGCAGAGGAGACTAGGAGCGAGCTGCAGAGGTCCTTTCTTTCCCAGTGGAGTCACACAGGCCAGGCTCGACTACTGGCAGTGAGCTGTGACACCTGTGACATGCTGTCTGCCAGGAAAGCTCATTAGTGACTCAGTGCCTGGGGGTTTTTACTGGGTGGTCACACAGACACCTACTGCCAGGCAAGTACCCAAATTCCTCCTGGAATGCAAGCAGGTGCTCAACATGAACCATATTGCACAAACAGTTCTGGCACAGTGAGCCATTATAATGGGAACGCCTTCCAAACCTAGGTTCCCAGACACCAGCCAAGGGCCAGCCAACCTTGCAAGCAGGCCTTTCTAAGGGGAGCAGTCTCAGGCCTGCTGTGATACCTCATCTGTGTAGACTGTCCTATTTCAATTAACTATAAGACAAATTATAGGAGAAAGGCCTTACTCTTAGTGGGTTACCTAGGTACATCATGAGCCTGAGAAGCATTTTTATCCTGTGTTTTCAGTCTTAAAAATGTAGCATTTTTAATAAGGAAAAACATTTTAAATTATGTAATAGAAGAGCTAAGATGGTCTTCAGTCGTCCTCTTGCATAATAAAAACAGCTAAATTCTAGACCTGTTTGGTTTTCTGAGCATTTTTTTCTTTAAAAAAAATACCACTGAAAATTCTCAACCAATAGTATTTTTATATTGCAACTACTCTTGAGATACCATTTAAACTACCAAGTTGGAAAAAAATCCAGACCCTGATAACAGTTAATTCCAAGCAGTGGTGAGAATAAGAAATCCTTCCCTCTGGGAGGCAATTTGACAACATTTATCAAAATTATACACACATCTTATGATCTGAAATTCTATTTTGCAAATTTATACAGATATAACTGCCTCCATATAGAATAACCCATATACAAAGTTATTTACTGCAGCATTGTTTCAGAGTAAAGGATTGGCCACAACCCAAATGTCTATCAATAGGTCACTATTTAAATTGTGGTACATCCATACAATGGACTACTCTGTAACTTATGAGAAAAAAAAAGGAAGAAGCTCTTAGTACTGATATATTAAATCCTCCTATATATACTAGAAAAAAAACATACATTGTAGAGAAGTATAGTTGGCTATATTTTACTTTACAAAGGGGCAAATATGAATTCGCTTGTCTGTGTACACAGAAACCAGAAGGATGCATTAGACAATGACTACAGATGCTGGGATGGGATGGTACAGGCAGAATTTGGGCAGAATCTGTGAACTTGAAAAAAATGTATAAAAATGGTACTCTTGCAAAGTAATCCCTCTTTCTTTTCTAGACCCAAGTTACATAGACTGGGCATCTTTTTTGTTGGTTATTTTAATAAGTTTCTATAGTGCTGCAGTGATAAAAATAGAGCATGAGATTGCTCTTATCATATTTTCAAAATCGGGTTCCCACATCTTCTTTTATATCTTTTATATCTGTCTGTCATCTTGAAGGGGGTTTCCCCAGGACACCTCAGAGTGAGTCAAGTTCTCTGCACCTCCCTTTTCCTATTCATTTGCTGAGAATATTTGGGAGGGTTTGTTTTTGTTTTTGTTTTTTTTAAGCTCCAAGAAAGCAGGGATTTTGTTTTGTTCTCTGCTTTGTTCGCAAAACTGAAAAAAGTGTCTAGTGCACACAAATTGTTCAGTAAGAATTTGTTGAATAAATGAATTCTTTTCTTTACCCAGCTTCAATGGGACAGACACTGCCAGACAAAGGAAGATATATCATTGAGGACAAATATTCAGAAATAGTTGTCATTCCCAGTATGGGCCCAATAAAGGCATTTGAAACCTAGCAACATTCCTAGAATTATTTTGAATTTTACAGGAGACAAACAAATAAGCCTATAGAATGCTGTGCTGAACAGTGACTCTTAAATATTCAAAAAATTTATTTTTAATTAATTTGGGATTACATAGCCATAGAATCCATTTTAGGGCTGAAGTCTGGGCAAACACCTCACTAATTAGCAAACAGAAAAAAGGCTATCACGGGAATCAAATGAGTCTCAGGCTAAAGGTGTCCCTAGGTGTAGAGAAGAGAGAGAAAATGTTTTGCATTTGCTATTGTTATTTTCAAAAATAAAATTATCAATAAAATTAAGTTCAAATTGGTATAGACAGTGAACTAACCAGCACACAATCAATCCCAAAAGACATAACCTCCCCTAGCAGGTATGGAGTGGGTGTAACGACTCCGCTGCTTTACCTTTGGTTTACGTAACTACAAAAAGGACAACTTGGCTAACAATAATTGCAGCAACACTGCTTAATAGTGAGCAGCTGATGGATGTTTCTCTGAAGATTTTTAATGCCACAAACTTTTCTTAATGCATGGCTGAGGCAGTTTCTGCGTGCTGTCTCTGCAGTCAGGTTAGGAAATTTTGGTGGTGTGTCAATTTGTTGGCATTTAAGACAACATCCAAAGAGTGAGGAAACATCCACTCACCTGAAACAGCTTGAAATCTAACACTCTCCTGAGAACAAAATAGAAATTCCTAGGGAGTTTATGAAATAAATGTCTTAACTGGAAAAAAGCTAGCAGAGACGTTATAGGACAACTGGGAGCCAGCCAAGCTCCTGCTGATGCAAATTATAGTTCTGACATAGTGCCAGGAAGCACCAAACCCCCTGTGTGCGGACGGCCCACAGCGACTCCCACCTTGGTCCTCACAGCAGTCAACACTCCCAGTCTCGTGGCAGATCCTTTCCAGGAAGAGTGGTATGGGGCAGAGGACGACAGCTCTAAAAGGTTAAAAAAAAAAAAAAAAAAAAAGAGAGGTTAATGGATGATGCTTTGTTGTTATGTTTTGTTGGTTTCCTGAGAGTGGAGGTGAAATGAAGAGTTCTCTGATACTATGCCCAGGGAAATGCTGGCTCTGACAGGTACCAGCATCTCAGGAGGAGAAAAGCAACTTGGCCATTCCTTCCATGAACATTTACTTAATACCTGAGGCGGCTCAGTGCAGGTAGATTCCCATCCCTTGTGATGTTTGCATTCTAACACAGGAACAGACTAACAGATAAGTAAGAAGACTGTGATAAATGTCACTCGGATAAGTCAGTCAACATTAGAGCAAGGCTGATGTGGCTGAGTTAGAGCAGGTGGTCAAGGAGTCTCTCTAAGGGAATGATATTTAAGTTGAGACTTAATAACAATGGGGCAGGGGCAGCCAGGTAGGTTTAAAAACAGCACTCCGGGCTAAGGGAGCTGCTGGTTCAAAGGCCCTCAGGCAAGAATGAACCAGGTGGGTTTAAAGAACAAAAAAGCAAGCACTGCTGGAGCACTATGATTTAGGAGTACAAAGTGCAGAAGAGGGCGGCAGCCAGGGGGCCAAGGGCTCTGCAGGCCAAGCAGAGGGACTGCCTGCAGACAGGGCAGACCACGTGTGACGGAACCTGCCTGCGGTGCAGTACGCAGTCAGTCGCCGCCAAACAACGTGATGGACGATTCCCTTTGAAATATACATAGTCGCTGTGATCTTTTAATGGATTTTAAAATAGACTTTATTGTTTTTAGAGCCGTTTTAGATTCACAGCGAAATGAACGGAAAGTACAGAGATTTCCTGTATTCCCCTGCCCCTACACACGTGTAGTCTTCTCCATCATCAACATCCCCCCAGAGAAAGGTACATCTGTTATAATCGAGGAACCTAGACTGACGCATTATTACCCAGGCTCACATAGGGCACACTCTTGGCGTGTACACTACATGGAGTTGGACAGGTTTATAATGACGTGGACCTGTCACTACAGTATCATAGAGAACAGTTTCATTGTCCTAAAAATCCTTTGTGCTCTGCCTATTTATCTCTCCCGCTCCCTTTTAATGGCTTTTAAGCAGCTGAAATTTGGCTCTGGGTGGAAGTGAACGTATGCCCCTGTCCAGAGGTCTAGAGTTTATAAAACCACAATATGAATATCCTAAGAATACGTGCTGAGATCTACCACCAAACTGTAGTTGGATGTGCACGGACACACACGGACACACATACACACACACACACACACACACACACACACACGCGCGCAACTGGTTAATCTGCAACCAGAAACGAAATAATACTCAACCATTAGAAAAGACTTGGGAAATAATGTGTCACCTCCCCAAAATGAAAACATTCGTCCACAAAAAACTTGTATGCAAATGTTCATTGCACATTATTCGTATTAGCCAAAAAGTGGAAAGAATTCAAATGTGCATCAACTGATGAAGAGATAAACAAAATGTGGGGTATCTGTAAGTAAAATATTTGGCAATAAAAAGGAATGGAACAGTGTGACAACGTGGGTGAGCCTTGACAACATTATGCTCTAAATGAAAGAATTGTTTATAAAGTCGAGTTAAGTTAGCTTAGATAAGTATCTGATAAATCAAGTAAGAACTGGGCTAACAAAGATTCCTCAAGAAGATGCATCCCAAAGGTCCAATGCTTTTCAAGTACCTACACAGAGGCATATACAGAAACAATCAAAGACTGTCAAATCGAGAAGCTGACAGTTAAAGTAGCTCAAAAACAGTAACATTTTATTTCTTAGATAGCAAGCACAAGTCAAATTACAGAAGAGCCACCGATAGTTGCCCTTGGGCTGTAACTTAAGTCTGTGATGATTACAATTGTTTACAGCACAGTATTAATAAGACTAATAATGTCGTCATCTCACAAACTTTAATCAAATACATAGCTAAACATGGTGCTTTTCATCTAGTCAAACTTAAAATGTGTGCCCTTGTCAAAACAAAGAACGAAAAATAAAAACAGGGTACATGGTAAAATGCAAATTCATATCTACTGGTCCAAAAACTCTTTGTGTATATATCCTAATGCTGTGTCATGTTAAGAAAGGACCCATTTTTAAAAATGTCAACAGAAGTTCATGATTTAATCTGAAGAATATGTACCAAGCATGACTTCAGAAAGGAATAAAGTAAATGATATAACTGTGAGAAGAGCACTGTAGAATCAGAGAGCCCGGTAAGTAGAGATCCGGGGTTCTTGATCACAAGAGGGATAGGTAATCCCGTTCCACCTGCTCTTGGTAGGGAATCAGGGCTGTGAGCATGGATTCTGAAACTCAACATCACACTCAGCACCTCTGTGACTCCAGGCACACCACTTAACCTCCCTGTACCTAGGTTTCCTCACCTATAAATAGAGGTAACTACGATACTAACTTCTGAGGATCCTCAAGAGGATTGAGGACATAATATTTATAGGAAGCTTAAAAATAGCACCTTGTATATAGTATGCATTATCCAGATCTGTTAAAAGATTAAAATAGAGACAAAGAGAGCAGGGGTAATAGAGTATATTAGTTAAGTCTTACAAAATGACTATTTAGCTCTCAGCAACTTTGCAGCAAGAATAAGAGAGAGAAGAAACCAATTTTCTAAACACAGAGAATGTGTGTATGTATCTCCTTATCTATGTGTTTGGAGAAAGGGGAACAGAAAACCACGTTTTGTACCCCAGAGGGAAAACACTTTTCTTGACACTTAGCTCTAATATGGTTACTTCAGGTCTGCACACAAGAGGCAATGAGCAAGAGCACGGACCAGGCAGACCACCATGTGATGTCATAGGACAGTTTTTCATTGTGTCCCTCAATAAATTCCAAAGCATAACTCTCTAGCGTATCTTTGGGAGGAAGCCAAGGCAACGCGATATAAACAAGCAGCTCGGATGGTCTGGTTCGCCTGAAGTACACAACTGCTCCAGACACCCATCCTGTACTTCCATGTCCCTCAGCCGTGCATCTGATGAGGGCTGAGGAGAGATAGTTCCAAATTTGTGGAACAAATTCTCTAACATCAGGACATGGCCAAAATGCAGCCACATAAAAACACTAAGCAAACTTGATGCACTGAAAAGGCACTTCCCCCAGAAGTATCTGTTTTTAAGTCTAATGGACTTGAGAATTATTGTCTGGCAAAAGAACAGCCATAATCATCTCAGGGGATTAAACCATTTAGAAGAATATTTCTATTTGTCACAGTCATCTCAGACTCTACTTAACAGTTAAGTGTGGAGCTTTTCCAAATTATGAAAGCTATTGTGGTTAAGGCACATTTTATTCTAATTTGGAAAACAGATGGGTTTTTATTTTTAAAGACTAGTTATTAGAGAGCAAATCTTAGCTAAAAAGAGACCTTTGCATCTTCAGATATTCCTGTATCATACATGGAATATATAATGCAGTTGAGCTTCCATGGCTATTTCACAGGCCTGTGGATAAGCTGATGTCCCAGAGATCTGTCATCTCTTTTATTCCATCAGGGAAAGTATACTGTTCTTAAGGCTAATTTTTAAAGTTTTTCTTCAGATGAAACAGTGTTGATCTTAAAGTTAACTGTAGCAATATATTTTCATTTTAAGACTTGTGGGGTATTACTAAAGCCACCAAAAGAGAGTAGAAATATAGTTCACCTGCAGTCCACAGGCACTAAATGTAGCATTCTACACGAAAGAAGAATAAAGGATGGTGTATAAAATTAACCCCTAAGCATCTTGGACAAACATCACTTTCATGTTTAGAGAAGCCTCTCTTAACTCTTCCAGACTGGATTCGAGCCCCTTCAACTGCTCCTCATTACATCATACTTTTTCTCCATTGTAACAGTTTGCTAATTATAATATTTAATCAACTATTGGTAAAGATGAACTGATATCTTTGCTGTCAGACAGTATACCCCATGAGGGAAGGGACCATATTTGTCAGTTTTTCTGCTGTCTTCCTATACACAGTCAGAAGTTTTTTCCCCCACTGACTTCCTCTTTGTAAGATAGCCAGCTGTGTTCCTAAAATCCCATGTAAGCTCCTTGCAAGTGAGAGAAAGTCACTGAAGTAATGTTACATAGGGGGAATAAGGAAGTACTTTATAATATTATAAAACCCACAAGTTTGATGCCTTGAAGATTTTTTCAGAAGCAGAGTCCTTGGATGTACATATGGCAGATATGAATGAGAGGAGGAAGGAAGAGAGGAGCAGGGGAAAATGACCCACTAGTTTAGATGGCTGCTTTAAGAGTAAAACTGTATCATGAGAACTCGAACGGTGTTTTCTAATTATAGACTTGTAAATTTAAAGTATCTTGAAAGATCACTCTGTACTTTCCTCTAGTACACGCTGCATTAAAAATATCTCAGAAATAAGATTTTTCTTTAAGCCCAGACAGGATGGTTGAACAACAGATTAAGAAGCCCTGTGTCTGGCAACCTCTGCTTTTTACAGTTTTTCTGTGAGGTCTTCCATAAAGAAACAATTGCCAATCAAGTTCTTTCCTTCATGCCACAAAGTTGTTATTGTTACATCTAAACTCCCAAAACTTAGAGTAAAAGTCATACGAAATGACAAGAAGTTCACATAGTATAACAGTAAAACCTGAATAATTATTTAATTTTATAAAATACTTTCAGACCTTCAGCGACATAAGAAATAACCCTTTATACTTTAACATTGAAAATGAGACAGTGTTTAATCTCACTGGTGAGCAAAGAAACCCAAATCAAAAAAATGGGATACCATGTTTTATATATTAAATTGCCTAAAAAACATTTACAAAAACCAAAAAATCAAAACCAAAATCATCAAGTTGGTATGCAGGACAATTATAAAATACATTTCTAATATTTTAAAACACCCTGATAACGTAGCTCAGAGTCTCTGACATAAATAATAGTGAAAAACTGGAGATGACTAAGTGTCCAACAACAGGGGACTGCTTCAATAAATTGTGATCGATGGATACAATGGAATACTGAAATACTTCTTTACCATGTTTAGCAGGGAGGGATAAGAGCTTCATGATATAGCCGAGTACAGAAAACAATGATATGTGTATGACCCTATTTATTCTTTTTTTTTTTTAAAGCTGCATGTATAAGCAAAACATGTAGAAAGATAATGCAAAATGTTAACAGGTGACAGATACATAGATGACTTAAACTTTCCTATTGCTTATCCAGGGTTAAAATTTTCTAAAATAAACATGAGTTACTATCACTAAAAATTTAAAGAGAACATGAGTCTAAAACTCCTAACATAAATTTCCAAGTATCAGCTACCATATTAATAGTCTCTAAAAAAAGTTTGTCATGATACGCACACAGTCTGTTTAATATCATTATGTACTAATGATAAAAATAGTAAACCTCATTTTTTATTTTGGTTACTGAGTGTGGGGTAAGAAAATAAAAATATTCTGCCCTAGAAACTTAAGAGTTTTCTTTTTAGCAAGATGCCATTTGTGGTGATAGACCACCAGGTAGAAAAAAGGTTAGCCTCTCTGGGTAAATATAGCATAATTACATAGTTCATAAAATTAAAGTAAAATGTACATATTTACTATGATTATTACTCTTGCTCAAATAAAATCCTCTCTTTGAAAATAAAAATGAAAATTGAAGTAAAAATGAAACTAGACATGGATAAATATGAATCAAGATAGAAACAACTTTTGGAGGGGGAGTATTATTAGAAAGAGGGCTTCCAGAGAGAGTTTATCTATGGTCAAGGAGAGAGGACATTTGTTGGGAGTCAGAGCTATACTTAAGCGTCATAATAAAAACTGCAAAGATCCTACAGTATATACACCTGAGTACACTACGAGCGGACTAGCCATGCCTGATTAATCTGGATAGAGCTACATTTGTGCCAACTCTCCAGCTTTTGCTTAGGATTCTCCTACAGATTCCCAGCCATTCAAAGTCTCTTAGATCTGTAATCCACTTACTCAATTTTTTTAATCTTTCTCTCTCCTAATCTTTTGCTATCCTTGTCTTAAGATTTCTAAGAGCTTGCTTACTCCGCCCTCCTCTCTAGTTAGCAGTTTGCTTCTCTTATGAGAAACTTGTTTTAGAAAATCAGTAATATCAGTAATTTGTACTTACTTTAACTCTTTTGTAAAAGAGTTTACCTTGCTCATCATTATCTCAGATATCCTCACCCAACAGATTTCCAACATCCCTTGTAAGCAGTCAGAAAGCAAATTACATATTGGTATATTTACATAATCCTCTATTTTGCAAAGCATGTCTTTCAAGGTATTTTAAGTCTTGGAGAAGGAATGATGTTCAGAGAACAAAATGAGAGTCAAGAAAGTAAACTCTAAGGACCTCCAAGAGCTATTTGGTGTCTGAATAAGGAACAATTAACATACCAAAAATAACTGGAAAAGAGGAAGAAGAAAGAATGCAGTGAGATGAGGGGCACACTAGTAGAAGTTTGTGCAACTGAATGTTGAGCAAAATAAAGGAAGATGAAGCAATGCACCCAGATGCCCGGGATGATGAACACATTTTGGGGGTAGGGACGAGAGGTGAGCAGCAAGATGTAACCAGAGGTCCTGCTGGTGGAACCAGGGGTGTTGCTCAGGCTCTAATGCGCTGTCACAAAATGAATGATGATGTTGACCTAGTAAATAAATCAGCCACATGCTTTTATCTGGAGTTTCTAAGTCATGCGTGATCAGAGGTTATACCTCAGAATACAGAAAGGAAAAGTTTAAGGAGTAAACATTATGAATGCCATTGTTAATAATCATGCTACTCTCCAGCTTGCTTTCAGAGCACGATTCTAAGATGCTGTCTCAATCTCAGAATAAGGAATTCTTAAGAGACCGATGAGGGTTAGCACATGGAAAAAGAACCCTTGAGGTATTCCCCCCACACCCTAAAGTGTTTAAAGCTTGCTATAGGGAAAAAATAATTCTTATTAATCCTTGCAGAATGGTTTACAGATAGTAAATAATCCCCGTTTTCTATCAAATGTCTAAACAAACAAAAATGTTCAAAGGAAATGCAAGCATGTGTCCTCTCTCCAGCGAGAATACACACAATCATTTTTCACTTTTCATGGTACTTTAGTTAAACTGTAATAAGGTATTACTTGATGAGCCACTCTAATCGAGAGCAGTGGGAAATATGATGAAAACAAGAAGAAGCTTTCTCGAGGAAAAGAGCATGGGCAAAGAATAATTTTACTACAATCAGGAGATCTGGTTTCAATCTGGATTTTATTACTAATATTACTAACTGTGATATTTAAAGGGTCACTTTAACAGATCCAACAGGTGGAAAATCAGTCAGGACATAGTTAACAACACAATCAACCAACCGGATCTAATTGACATCTATAGACTATGTCATCCAATAATAGCAGAATACATAATCTTCTCAAGCTTACAAGAAAATCCACCAAGACAGACCACACTGTAGGCCATAAAACACACTTTAATAAATGTAAAAGAATGAAAACTATACAATGTCTCCTCTCAGATGACAATGAAATTAAACTAAAAATCAGTAACAGAATGATGGCTGGAAAATCCTAAAATACTTGGGGAGTTAAACAACATCTAATTAACACATGGATCAATGAAGAAATCTCAAGAGAAATTTACAAATATGTTGAGCTAAATGAAAAAGAAAATACAACTTATCAAAATTATGGATGCAGCAAAGCAATGCTTGAGGGAAATTTATAGCAGTAAATGCATATATTAAAAAAGAAGATCTAAAATCAATAATCTAAGCTTATACCTTAGAAAACCAGACAAGAAGAGAAAATAAAATCCAAAGTAAGTAGAAGAAAAAAAAAATACAAAATTAGAGCACAAATCAATAAAATTAAAAACAGGAAATCAATGGAGAAAAATCAACGAAACTAAAAATTGGTTCTTTGAAAAGATTAATAAAATCAATAGGTCTTTAGCTATGCTAAGGAAAAAAGATAGAGAACACAAACTTCTAATAGAAATAAAAGAGAGAACATCACTATAGATCCCATGAACATTAAAAAGATAATAAAATGCTATGAGCAACTCTATGCACACACATTTAATAACCTAGGTGAAATGGACCAATCATTCCTTTGAAGACACAATCTGCCAAAACTCATACAAGAACAAACCACCTGAATAGGCATACCTCTATTAAAGAAATTGAATCCATAATTAATAACCTTCCAAAATAGAAAGCACCAGGCCCAGATGGGTTAACTGGTGAATTCTATGAAACATTTAAGAAAGAAATTATACCAATTCTCTACAATCTCTTTCAGAAGATAGAAGCAGGGAGGAATACTTCCTAATTTATTCTATAAGGCAAGCACCACCCTAATACCAAAACCAAACAAAACCATTACATGAAAACTATAGACCAATATCTCTCATGAACACAGATGCAAAAATCCTCAGCAGAACATCAACAAACTGCATCCAACAATGTATAAAAAGAATGATATACCATGACTAAGTGAGATTTATGCCATGTATGCAAGGTTTATAAACACTTGAAAATCAATTATTGTAATCCATCACATCAAGGGGCTAAAGAAGAAAAATCACATGATCATATTAATAGATGTAGAAAAAGCATCCACTCATGATAAAACTCTCAGTCAATTGGAAAGAAAGAGAGTAACTTGATAAAGAATATCTATAGAAAACGTACAGTTATTATCACATGTAATGTTGAGAAGCTCAAAGCCTTACCACTAAGATCTGAAACGAGGCAAGGATGTTCCCTCTCCCTACTGCCTTTTAACATGAAGCTGAAAATCTAAGCTAATGCAATAAAAAATGAGAACAAAAGGCATACAGATTGGGAAGGAAGAAATAAAACTGTCTGTTCATAGACAACATGATCACCTATGTAGAAAATCTGAAAGAACTTAGAAGAAAAACTTCTTGGAGCTAATAATAAATTACAGTAAGTTTGCAGGATACAAGTTTAATAGACAAAAGTCGATCAATCTCTTGTAAACCAGCAATGAATAAGTAAAATTTGAAATTTAAAACACAATACTATTTACATTAGCAGCCCTCCAAAATGAAACACTTAGGTATAAATCTAACAATAACAACAAAAGTTCCATATGAGAAAAACAACAAAACTCTGGTGAAAGATATAAAATAGAACTAAATAAATGGATAGAGATTCCATGTTCATGAATAGGGAGACTCAATATTGTTAAGATGTCAGTTATTCCTAACTTGAACCACAGAAGGAATGCAATTCCAATAAAAAATCCCAGCAAATTAGTTTGTGGATATTGACAAACTAATTTTAAAGTTTATAAGGAAAGGCAAAATACCTAGAATACTCAATTTGATTTTGAAGGACAAAGTGAAAAGATTGAAACTACCTGGCATCAAGACTTACTATAAAGCTACAGTAATCAAGACAGACTAGTATTGGAGAAAACCAATTAACCTTGGGTATGGAGGTGACTTTTTAGATATAACACCAAGAGTATGATCCAAGAAAGAAGTGATAAGTTAGACTTCACTAAAATTAAAAACTTGTGCTCTGTGAAAGACATTGTCAAGAGAATAAGCAATAAAGTGAGTGAAAATATTTGCAAAAGACACATCTGATAAAAGACTATGATCCAAAATACACAAAGAACTCTTAAAACGCAACAACAGGAAAACAAACAACCCAATTAATTATGGGGCAAAGAACCTCAACAGATTTCATCAAAGAAGTTATATGGATGGCAAACAAGTATACGCAAAGATGCTTCACATCATATGTCACACAGAAATGCAGATTAAGACAACAATGAGATATCACTACACACTTATTAGAATGACTGAAATCTGGAACACTGACAACACCAAATGAGGATGAGGAGCAAGAGGAATACTCATTCACTGCTGCTGGATATGCAAAACAACACACTTTGGAAGATAGTGTGTCAGTTTCTTTAAAAACTAAACATGCTCTTATCATGTGATCCAGCAATCGTGATCCTTGGTATTTACCCACAGGATAAACGTATCTGCACAAATACATACACAGTTGTTTGTAGCAAGTTTATTCATAATTGTCACAAACTGGAGGCAACCAAGATATCCTTAAACAAGTAAGTGATAAATGAATCATGATATATTATGCAATAGAATATTATTCAGTGATAAAAAGAAATGAACTATCTCAAGTTACAAAAAGACACAAGGGAACTTTATGCAAACTGTTAAGTAAAAGAAGCCAATCTGAAAAGGCTACATACTATATGATTCCGACTATCTGGCATTCTGGAAAAGGCAAAACTACAGATACAGTAACAACAACAAAAAAAATCAGTGGTTGCCAGTGCACGGTGAGGTAGAGGAAGGGAGGGATGACTATGAGAAGCCCAGGATATTTTTAGGGTGGTGAAACAATTTCATTTGTGATACTGTAGTGGTGGATATATGTCATACATCTGTCAAAACCCATGGAATTTACACAGAGTTAACCCTACTGTAAACTAAGGAATTTAGTTAATGTATCAATATTAGCTCATCAATTGTAACAAATGTACCATACTAATGTAAGAAGCTAATAATAGGGAAACTGGGGGATGAGGAGACATGGCACATGGGAACTCTAGTTTCTGCTCAATTTTTCTATAAACCTAAAACTGCTCCAAAAAATAAAGCCTATTAATTTACAAAAAAGCACTGCTCAGAATTACCTATAAACTCATTCATATTTTAAGACTGCAATAATCTTTTCAAAAATAAGAAATACTCTAAATATTGTGATTTAAGTTTAAAGCAACACTTGAACATTAATGACAAAATGGCTCAGTTATGTCCTTTAAGAACAACAAAAATTTGCTCAAGCACAACCGCTGATCTAAATTTGTCTTATGATTCAAAGCACTTAAGTCTTTTAAATGTAGAGAGCATCCTAAACACTGCTAAATGTTGATGCAACAACATCTGTGGTCAAGGCAGAACTCCATTTTGTGGTAAAACATGTTTAGATCTGTAACCCCATCACAGTCCCCACAGGTTTTTATATTTTATGTTCATATTTATTCCAACAGACATGAAGGCAATGCTTTGAATACCAAATGGCAGGGCACACCTTATTCCTGCTGAGAGTGAAGGCTTCATTCAGCGTGCAGCATAAGCACAGACAGGGAGGGAGCCTAGCACAAATCTGTATTGTGCCCTCTGCAAAATTACACATTGATGAAATGACACCTAAGACTTGCTTTGGTTCCAAAGTGACATCTTTACGACATCCCTTAAGAACATTCTCAAAGCCAAAGACACATTTTAATAGAGCCCCTAAGAGAAGAGTTCCCAAGCTGTGTACCTCAAGAAACTGTGCTATCAAGAGCCTCACTCTCAGCTAAGAAGATGCAGCTAACATGAAATGTATCTGCCAATAACACAGAAATTCCAATACGGAAATAACAACCAGGTCTCAGAAGATATTTTCCCACCATTTGCAAAATTCCATATAAGTTTTATACCATGATTTTAAGTTAAACACCTCAATTTCCAACAGACTTCATAAGGCTTCTGTGAATTACATCTACAGTTTGTAATTGCACACAGAACGCCTGGTTGGTCCCCCCCCGCCCCAAACACCTTTGTAAAGTAGCACTCCACTGCACAATAATTTTGCGCTTCAGTCCTAACCCAAAGGGTGTGGGATCTTTGAGCCTCTTCCTGTGGAAGCACCCTCAAATGGAGGCGGGCACTAAGGACTCTGGAGCCCCACCTCCAATTTCCCCGTTGCAGTCACACCCTTAGCTTGTTCTGCTTCTCATTGACAACTGTGTCCATGACAATTCACAGCTGACACCATGCCACTTCCACTGCTTCCGTTTCCACGACAATATTTACTGGTGACACATGTCAAATAGTCAATAATAAAGCCTACTCATCAGATAGCAAAAATTCTGGTTATGTTTAAAGAGTCAATCTGAATTCTCTTTAAAAATATAATAAAATTTCATTTAAATGAATAAAAATGTTTTTGAAGACAAGTGATTCAAAAAAAAATAATTTTTGTCAATATTTCCTTCTTTTTAAGTTTCGTGTTGGAAAGCATCAGAGGATTCTTAGATTTCAAAAACAGCTAATTAATTACTTGTATAAAAAGTGAGTCTGTATGCAATCCTAAGATTGTTTTACAAATAGTATTTTAAAAGTAAGGTTCAGGTATATCAAAAATTCAGCCTCATTTTCTTTAAGGATAATGGCAGAGTAGGGCAGGGGTTCAACTGCTTGTACAAATGGGGCAAAAAGAACAGAAACGAAATCTGGGGACTAATAGCATATATTACCTTTATTTTGTTTTTTCTACTACGCTGTTTAGAAAGAACTTTTATAAATTTCATCCTTCTGGCTGTTGTTTCATTATTTTCCTTCTCCTTGCTCACCTATTAGAGGCAACTGACTTGTCAAGAAGGAAAACAAAACAATAAAAAAGATTAAAAGAGAGAGAAAATGTAGGTTTACATTATACCACTGGATAAAGAATCTTTAAAAAAATTAATATCTATAGTATATGTGACGTAGTGATTGACAAGAAACAATAAAAAGCAATCACCGCAAAATTTAAAGTGGTTTGATAAGACTGAGCCTACCTCCAAAAGTCTTTTGAGGCACAACTGGAAATTATAAGACTGTCATTCATTAAAACAGTTGCCCCCTACTCCAGTGTCCATGACTATTTGACAGATAACTCGAAATACTTTCATGTAAATTTCTCTCTCACAAACACATTAACACAGAGAAAGATTCATAGAAGAAGATCCAGAACATAACTTCCTTCACCGACTTCAAATATACTCCTGCATTCTTCCCAACCTAAAATACATCACATGAATTATCCTTGATAAACCCATGTGCTTTAGACAGGTATAACCTTAACCTTTAATGACAAAGAATCTCGGTGATAAAGAACAGTTATTATCACCCTCTTAATTTCCTTCTCTTAAAAGTTACTAGTATTCTATATCTTTAGTTCACTTTTCTTCTCGATTCTTATGAAGTTGTCTTTGTAGACAAATGTGCTACCTCTGAAACAGAGAAGCAATGATCAGATTTTCACTTTTTTCCCCTGTCATGACTATCATCATGTTTCAGAAAAGTATGGGAAGAGTCTGCCAAGTTAATGCTCCTAAGATCACAACTTTGTGCATATCTAAATCTTTCAGGCTATAGAATAAAACCTGAACTCCTGACAACCACCATCTTCCTGAATCTGGTCCTTCCCAAGAGTGTCCTAGAAGTGGCACCAAATTGAGTTAAAGAAACTGATTAATACTGATTTTCCTAATAATCTTAGTTTTTTTTCCACTGAAATATAAAACTAGGCTAACTAGACTACTTAAGGATTTTTCATGCTTTATTTCCAAAATTTTTAACCTACCCCTCCCAAGCTCATGGAAAAATTTTTTTAAAAGTGCCATGGTAAGTGGCATCTATTACTACTAGAGATGGTCTAAGCCTCAAGGAACTTAAAAATCCAGTTGAAAACCCAATGATGCTGTATTAAACCCAATAAAAGTCTATTTCTGATTGCTCGGAAATGAGCCCCACAGACGACGGATAAAGTGTGCATTCTCAGTGTTGGAAACTGGTACTCTAAGAGTGAAAAACTGTTTTGTGGGCATTAAAGGGCATTAAAATTTCAAAAGAGGAAGGGAGTGATTAAGGAAACCCTGTCTAAAAAGACAATAACAAAAAAGAAAAAAAGTTGAGAAACACTGAGAGAGGAACCCACAGAGAGCTTTATATTTGCTACTAAATTAGCTAAATTACCCAGAACAAATTACTTAACCTGAGTCTCACCTTAATATACCACTAACATCATGGGTTTTTTTTGGTTGGATTCCAACTACATCTTCTCATCCTTCACTTCTCAAGTTTAATGTTCCTTCCTTAAAGGGATCCTTTCCTGACATGGGCCTAAAATAGGTCTTCTTATTCTCTCTCAGCACTACTGATTCACTTTCACAATCTGTGGTTATACACTTGTTTCCTTGCTTTGATTGGATGTCTGCTACCTTAGATGGCAGGTTCCATGAGGGGAGGGACCATGTCTGTTTGTTTACAACAGTACATCTAGCTTGACACAAAATAGGTACGTGCTGGTTCTCGCCAAACCCTTCCGCTTCACCAACTTTTATTTTCCCGAAATACTGAAGGATGTGTCAGGACCCTTTTCTAGAGCTTAATCCCGAAAGATGGTCTCCAATACTAGTAATTCACTAACTATTTAAAACCACTTTGAGGTCCCCTTGACCCCAGAGCATAACCTGCCAGAAAATTTCCCCTAAATCTCTGGTCACTTATAAAAATTTTAGTATGACTTTTATAGTTTTTTATAATAATAAACTTGATATTAAGGAGAATAGGTTGGCTAAAGAATGTGCATATTTTTAGAATGCAAGATTGAATATCAAAATGCCATTTTGTTTACTCTTCACGATGTCCAGATAATTTAAAAGACCTTCCCTTTCTTACGCCAGCGGCTGCTCTCTCACTTTCAGGTGCATCAATAACTGAGCTAACAGAGATGAGGAGATGAAGTCTAGGATACGCCTGTTCCACACGCCGTGGGCAGGGAACCTAATGTAAAGGAGAGGCAAGCAGGTGTACTGAGCAGAGGGAAAGCAAACTCGAGATATGGGAAGTCACTTCAAATCAGAACAGCTCACATTTGGAAAGTATACTTCTCCCCCCCACCCCCCGCGCTGCCCCCACCTCCACCCCAGAAAATAGCTTCTGCTCATTTAGGAGGAGCCGAATCAGGAATTATTACAGTAAAATGAGTGTTAGTGAAAATATAACATGAGAAGATCAGGAAGATGAGACATTCTTTTGACTTCCTTACAATAACAACTATATATATTTTTTCCTACTGTATCAAGACATTTGACAAGTTCTAAACTATAAGTTTAGTTGGAAAAAGTAAAAGACAAGACATATATATTTGTGTGTATATGTACGTATGCATGTACATAATTCATATATTTTATATACAGATCTATATCTCCATATAAAAGTTATGTGGATTAAAACAAAAAATACTTCATTCTCTCAGTTTTCTATTAAAGATGGTCTTCATTTAGGGTGACCATATATAATTTAACACCCTAACTAGGCCAGCTTTGAGAGTGAAAGACAGCCTTACTAATAATCTTACCAGGACAACACTGGGGCTAGCCTGGGCAAGCCAGGACACATAATTACCTTGATTATAATAAATAAAGCCCATAGAAAATTGCAAGATTTCAGGAAATAAAAATCATATGAACAATATTAAAATATATCTCCTTTAGTAAAGTGTTTTCAAAAGTCTTTAAGAGATGAATTTTAAAAGATAAAGTGTACAAAGGATTTTGACTCTACAAGTCAAAACATTCTATTAAACAAAGGATATAAATTAAAGAACAGTAAATTATTAGCATATGAAATTAATCTCTAATAGGAACAGAAGCTTAAACTAATATTTTCTTTAATTAAGAAAACCAATCCTTTCTGAAAACATAAGCTAACCTCATACAGACATTTCTACACCATAGTCTCTAGTACCACGTAGTTATTTCTGTTACTAGGAAACATTTGCACAAAAACAAGATTTACATCTTCCTCTTGCTTCTCTTCTTCTACCTAAAGGAATAATCTCCATTATAGCAATACACTTAATATCTCCACAGCAACTAGCATAATTGGGGTGTTGCAACAGGAGGGTAATGAAGTAGAAAACAAAGCAATAGCAGTGTAGAAGAAAAAAAAAAAAAAAAACACTTCCAAACAGCATTGGTGGAAAAAGAACTACCAAGAAAAAAAAAAAAAGGAAACTCACTAAAAAGAACCCTTTTGAGGTTACTAAGTTCAGTGGCTACAAGGCCTTTAGGTTACTTAAGTATGCAATAGGGCAAATAAACGTTTCAGAAATGGCGAAATGTATGGAGTAACTGCAGTGACTTTGAAAGAACACAGAGGAGAGGTGGGGAAGAGATGAGATTTCTGAAGTAGGTAAGACACGATTTCCATAGGTTTTCACCTGTAGCTCCCAAGAAGGGGCAGGGTCACAGAAGAAAGGAATAGACTAAGCAACCCTTCAAAATCAATCCCTGGCAACAGGTGAGGTGAAGGAGGGGGCAGAAGAAAAGGGGACAGAGAGGAGAGGAGGGAGGCAGGGGGGCAATCCTGGGCCAAAGACATTCTCAGCCCAGGCAAGGCTGCAGCTCCCAGCTCACAGGGAGCAGACTGAGAATCAGGAAAACTGGGCTCTTCATTGGCCTCTGCCCGACACAACACAGGAGTAAATAATACAAGCAAACAAGCGAGATTTGTGTATACTCAACTCATTAATTCAGAAAACATATATATTGAGCATCTGCGTTATGTTAGAAAATACAAAAAAAATGCATAAATTTTGCTCTTAAGGAGCTGCATCTAAAAAAAAAAACATAATTTCAACAGAAAGTCATATTACAATATGGTAGTCCTGTGACAGAGAAAGGCCTAAGTAGTCTAAAACAAGGAGACGCCACTCCCATGGGGGTAAAGTGGATAAAGAGAGGAAAGTACCCTACAGGGGATGCCAGAGATCAAGTCATTTGTGCTTTCAGTCACTCCTCTAAAAATGGCTCAACAGGATCACCCGCTAAAGGAATCCTCCATATGACGAAACCCAACGAGTACTGTGTTCTCACCTAACTCAGCTGCTCAAGAACATGCAATAGACCTGATCATTCCATCTTGCTTAAGCCTGTGATTCCGTTGGCTCTTCCAGTCCTCCTACGTCACTGGTTACTCCGCGGTCTCCCACTTGATCTATTAACTCTGTTATTCCTCAGAGCCTGAATTCTATCTCTCTTCTCTCCCTATAAAATCTCCCTAGGTGATTCGAGGTGTCCCATAAGATTATATATCACTTCTATGCTGAGACAACTCTGACCCTGATCTTGTCACTGAATGTAGGTCTCTCAATCACTGCTGGCCATTGACATCTATCTCCATTTGGATGACTAATAGGCAGCTCAAACTAACCGATGGCCAAAACAGAATTCTATTCCGTACAACCCCATCACGCAGCAACACACTAGGAGTCCTACATGATTTCTCCTACTCTCTCATGTCACCCATCCAAACCTATCCTTAAGTCTGGTAGATTCTATCTCCAAACCTCTCAAACCCATCCACCACTCTCATCTCCAATACCGCCACTCTATGCCACATCACCTCACTTCTTCTCATGTAGAATGCTACCACTAGCTTCATAACTCATCTTCTTGCTTCTGCTTGCCCCTTTCTACTCCACCCTTACCAGCAACCAGAGAGATGTTACAATATAAATCAGATCACGTCCCTCTCCTTCTTTGATCACTTCACAATGCCTTCTCATTGCCTTTGGAATGAGACTCATACTTCTTACAGAGTCTGCAAGCTCTACCCACCCTGGTCCTGCCTGCTTTGTGACCTTCTCTCTCACTACTGTCTCTTGCCAGGACACTGCAGCCAAACTTGTGCAATGAAGCACAATCCCTCTCCGTGCAGATGCATACTGTTCCCTCTGCTGGCTCCCTCTTATCCTTCACATATCAGTGGAAATCTGACCTCTTCCCACAAACCTTTCTGATGATGCTAGAGCAGATTTTCCCAGTCACTCTCTAGTGTTACCACATTTCCTTTTAAAGAAGTCCAAATCCACACTTATCTTGTTTATTGGTTTTATTCGCTTATCATCTGTTCAACCTCCCTTTTCAATACCTTTTCCTCTCTCAACACACAAACTCAATCTCTTAAATTAAGGTAGATACTTAATTTACTGCTCACTGAACCCCTAGCATCAAGAATAATGTCTAGCACATAGCAAGTGCTTGAAAAATTGTGTTGAATGCATTAATCAGTTTCCAAAGGAATCAAGGAGGGCTTAGACGGTTTTGGCCACCTGTGTAGTGCAGGTATTTGAAAAAATCAATACAATTATGAAATCCAAGGCAACCTATCTTGAGAACTTGATGAGAACAGCGTCTTACCCAGTGGCTGAGGGAACTTTTTGCTATGAAATCCGCTGTTATGAAATCTTTCTTCTCTCTTTCTTCTCCATTTAGTTATTCTCCTCCCCTCCCCAATAGAACTGCACTACCCTCTTCCTTCCTCCCCTCCCCTCTCTCCCTCTCTCACACTGTGCCTGTCTTCTTACATTCTAATCTTATCTGTTCCTGGTAGACTGATACTTGATATCAACTAATGATTTCTCTCATCTAGTGGCTTGCTTCCAAATTTGTCACAATAAGCCAGTGAACAAGAACACATTAGTACACAACATAACACACATAAATAGGCAAGGATAGGGAAAAGGTGGTGGTGGATAAATAGGTAAACGGTGAGGTGACAGAGATGAGTTACATGTGGTGAGGCACTGGGCCTGAAACCAGGACAGATGTTGCACACATCCTGTTTAATAGCTCACAAAAGGCATATGAGCAGCCATCTTTTCTATATGTATGAATCTAACAGTCTAAATATTTCATGTATAGGACCAGACACAACTGCTGGCATCAAAATCACAAATTTACATGACAGATAACCTTAGAGATGTTTCATGGACCACTCAGCCTAGTCTCTCGTTCTAGCAAAAAGTACCAAAACCAGTTTTCTTTGTTGCTCACTAAGGCGACCCCATCATACAATCCCATTTTTAAATATAATAGACCAAAGTCATTGGATTATTAAGGGATCATCCTCAGATTCATGCAGGGTACTGCTCTGTAAGCATAAGGCTGGTCAGAGCTGCACGATGTGACAGCTGTAGCCCCATGTGGCTACTGAGCACTGGAAATGTGGCCAGTCCACTTTGAGATGTGCTGGAAGTGCAGAATACACACCAGATTTTGAGGACTTGGAAAAAAAATATAAACATTCAGAAATTTTTATATTGATTCTAACTGATACTATCAGATATAACATTATGATATACTGAGTTAAATAAAATGTTCTTAAAATTACTTTCACCGTTTCGTTTTACTTTTTGTAATGTGGCTGTTGTAAATCTCAAATTATACATATGGCTATCATGTGTGGTTCCTCTTATATTTTCATTGGACAGCACTGGGTTCTTAGGGTACGATTACTTCCTGGGGACAGGTCAGCACCTTGTCCATGGTCTGGCCTTTGTAAGCTCAGAAAGCATTTCATTAGTTCACCCAGGAGAGAGAAGCTCTGGTACTCTAACAAAAGATGTAACAGAAAACATGGCTCTATTAATTTATCAACGATGGGTGGGAGATGAAGACTAGTAAAGGAAGTTATTTGGAGACATATATAGCCAAACAGCCTCTTTCTGCTATGGAGATATTGGAAAACCAAGCTGTTAACCAAGAAAAGCTTGATGAGGATAAAATGCAAGCAAATGAGTCAGAGTCCTGTGGTACGCTACGCCCACAGAGCCATGTCTTGAGAACTCCCTAGACAAGAGAAGTGAGGGGCTCGAAAAGACTCCTGCAAAAGCATTTTTGAATACAGACAAAACTTTTCTTCGCTCACATCATTTGAGTCTTGCTAAACCTTCACATTTATAAGAGGAAATTGACCACACACACACACCACATGCACACGTACACACAATTTATTTTCCCCTAAACTAACAAAGTGACTCCAGAGCTAAAAAGAATATACTTAAAAGATTACAATATGAAAATATCTTATCCCATGGTTTTAACAGTTTCTAATATTTTCATACTTCTACTCAAGTCTCCTCCCCCTTAGAAACTGCTATATATATTTACATTATCCAACTAATGCTCCACCATATTTCCTTAAAATTATTTTTTTTAAAAAAACTCTACATTATCACTTATTTCATGTCTCAAGACAGAAAGATTCCCAAGATTTTATTTCTTACACTGGTGCTCTTTCTACATTGCATAATGGGAGGTCATTAACTGAAGGAAGTTGTCTCCAAATCACAATGTAAGATTGTTAGTGGAGGATTTCATACAAAACAAAAACAAAAACAAAAACAAAAACAAAACAAAACAAAAACTAACTCCATTTAGGACGATGATTCTTATTATTTTTAATTTCAGTAATTGACACTTCTATCTCAAGACATCATCTACTCTGGGTCCTATAGCCCTCTAGGTACTTACTACAGATGATCCGACAAATGATTACCACCATTTATTTGTTTAATCCATTACAATTTGGGAAGCCCTTGTATATAGATTTGCCCTTGCTTTCAGAAAATTCATAATAATGTTGCTGGGAAAGCAGAGCAAACGAGATTAAAAGCATTTAAAGAGAACCCGAAGTCAACACTTAAGGGATAACCTCTACCACCACGACCAGCACCACATTGGGCCATCATCTCAGCCCAAACAAACGCCAGGTTGTGCTGACCGCTACAACACTATGTGGGATACAGAACAACATTTTGTAGGCAACTCTAGTGAAAAAAATGCCTGAGGTGGCTCAACTTGCTCCATAGTCACATAAGTAATAAGTCCTTCTTTTTTTTTTTTTTTGCTGAAAACTTGGTACTGTCATTTTAAATATTTGCTAGTTATAAAAATGTATCCAATTATCAAAAGTTAAACTACCCCTTCCCCAAAGTGGTTAATTTTACATGTAAAATAAAATAGCCCTCAAAACGTAAAACACTTGCTATACCTGATGTGTCCATAAAAACAGATCCTGAGAGTAGGTAGCCCTGTCCCAGGGCTGACATAAGAAACAATCAAAACATAGATTGTTCTAGTCACTCTCTGTATTATGTTCTAGGAAACTCTGTTTCCTGTTGCTGTTGTGACAAGTTATTACAAATGCAATGACTTGAAACAACACAAAGTTATTTTCTTAGTCTGGAGGCTAGATATACACAATAGGTCTCAGCAGGGTTGCATTACTTTCTGGAAGCCCTAGGGGAGAACCTTGCCTTTTCTAGCTTCTAGAGACTGTGCATTCCTTGGCTCATAGCCCCCTTCCATCTTCAAAGCCAGCAGTGGCTGTTTGAATTTTCTTTAACAATGCCAACTGTCTAGTTCTGACTCTTCTGCTTCCCTTTCCACTTATATGGACCCTTATAATTACATTGGGTTCACCCAGATAACCCAGGATAATCTTCATATCTTAACATCAACTGATTAGCAATCTAATTCCATCTGCAACCATAATTTCCCCTTATCATGTAAAATAATACATTCACAGATTCTAGGGATGAAGATGTGAACATCTTTGGGGGACCATTATTTTGCCTATCACCATCTTCAATAGTAATTAGAAAACAGCCAGATAAACCTTACATGTACAAGCTACTCTCCTCCAATAAGGATATTTAACTATTCTAATTTACAATAGGTGAAAGCCCTAAAACTTAAAAAAATAAACTGTTCGAATAGCAGGCATAAAATTGCAGCTCTTCTCGCTGAGCTGAGTATACTAATTAGCGGAATGGGGGACCACATTGCTCCTTTCCCAGGTCACCAGGCCGGACAGAGCACTCAGAGGGCTCAGAGAGAAATGTGTGACGATATTCTATTGAAAATTAAGCGTCAATATCTTTCAATAGTGATAATGAAACATATGACCTAGGTGTAACCCTCCATTCACATAGTGAATCATAAATTGATAAGGATGTTTGGACAGGTGTGATTTTCCCTTTGATAAAGATGCAGGTGTAAGGACACAAATGAAGCCCAAGCTGTGAGACACGTGCTAGATCCCGCCACAGTGCAGTGGACAGACCCTGCAGCCAGACTGTCTGCTTTAGAACCTAATTCTGCTGTGTGACCGTAAGCAAATGACTTAACCTCTCTTGTGTTTCAAATACAGACTCTAATATGGTACTGCCTCATAGCGATTTAGCAGTAATAAATGACTAACAGTTGTAAGTGCTAAAAACAAATCCTGGCATATAGTGAGCACTGTATTTGTTAAGTAAAAATCTTAAATGTTCCTCCTTGCTGCTTACAACTTGCCAACCAAGCTATATTCCAAGGGGATATATTTCTTAGAGCTAACCTAGCATAGAGGATATGATATTATACACACACACACACACACACACACACACACACACACACACACATATAATTTAACAAAAACAATGCCCTTTGTTGCTATTAAAGTTTGGTAGCAACTACTGGGGTAGTAATAACTGGATGGCTAAGCAACTTACTGAGCAAATGCAAATCTCAGAAAACAGTAGCAGCTGTGTTAAATAAACTGTCTCAGGGCCTCCTAAAGAAAGACGCACAGCATCAGGGAGGACAGTAGGGTCTGTGATTCTTAATAGCCCCGGCATTTTCTGGGACAGTGGCGTTCATGGTACAATAATCCTCAGAAGGCTGAGCTCTGTGAGGGACAGTAGCAGTCCCACTACACGAATGCCACCAGCATCTGCTGCGAGGGCCGGCATATTGTTGATTGCACTTCGAAAGCTTTTCAGCATTCACAGCTAATGTTATCAACTTCTTATGAAAGTTCCTGAATTCAATAGCAGTGTACAATCGACTTCAATATTTTTATTTCAACCCCAAAGGAAAGGGTGGGGGGAAGAGGAGGAATAGGACTCAGACGCTACCAGCACAGGCAAGGTGTGACAAATGGATATTCTATTACAAAAGAAACAAGCCACCTTAGTGAAAAATACAATTCGATTTTTGAGGTAACAGAATTGAACCCTTTATTTTTAAAAGTTAGAGGTGCAGCTTATATAGAACAATAGCTGAGCCCCTCAGTATTTACTATTGAACCAAGCATTACTCTCAGTGTTTTATACACATGATTCGTATGGTCATCTTATGAAGTAAATACTATTTCTATTTTATAGCCTGGAAATGTAGGTTCATCTGAGGAAGTTGCTCAAGGTCATCTAGTGGCAAATGGCAGTAGTTTCGGCACTCAAGTCCACACTGCCTTAGGCCAGTGAATATTTATCTTTCTGGCATTACCTCCTGACCCTAAGGGAGCACAAACCAGAGAAACATTCCAGGAAACACAATGCCATGTCAAAATACAACCCAACAAACCTGCCATATCTCCAAAATGAGCGAAGAGATGATAGGGAGCCAGCAAGGATCTTGGGCAACTCACAGGTATTAGAATCAGCTGGCTCTGGCTTTGAATCCCTGCTCCCCCTGCTCCCAGCTCTGCAGCCCTGTGTGCATTAACCTTTCTAGACCGTTTCTACCTAGAGTGGAGATAACACAATTTCTATTTTGCAGGGCTGTCTGAAGATGAAGAGAGCACTTCATTTGACCTTCACTAGCACCTCTTTCAGAGTATATCTACCATTATTTAACCATCACATTTTACCGCACTGTCTCCATCTCTGTGTTTGGTGAAACGTGGAGAACCAACCTGAGCATCTGGTCTCTCTCTGTCTGGCCCCTCCATTTCAAATGCTTAGCTTCAGTTCCAACTACTGCTGCCAGTCTTTTCCTGAAAGGTCTCCATTTCTCTTTGGAGATGGGTGCTACGTAAAGGTATCCTTCCATGGCACCTCAATGAGTTAAGCAGTCCATGACCCCAAATCACTATATAATTAAATTCCCAGGGAAGGAAAAGTATCCTTAACTCATCTAGGTGGGCTATGTGTTAGGAGTCCGTTTCCTAGGATGACTGGCAGAGACACCCCCAACACGCATTTTTCACACCTGCCACGCCCTCTGGGATCATCCAACATGATCCCAGTTCCAACAGGAGAAGTCAGTTCCCAGCAGGCCTTGAGAGGACACAAACCCCTTGAGGAACAAAGAATCTGCCTTCGGCATTGTCCCATTTTTCTTCCTGCAATTCTTTCCCCACTTCCGGGGCTGCCCCTTCCGATTTGTGGGAAAGATTTTTAAACGTTTAATTCTTATCTTGTACTTTGCATTTCTAATCATCTCAATGGAAAGAGGTGATTAAATTCCAAGGACAGATGCTTAGTCGCCAGTTTTCCATAACTACGATGCCTCCAGTTCCATAGTTTCAGTTGGATAGTAATTTGCCTTTATTCAGATAGTCTTGGAGCCCTCCCTTGGTGTAGGCAAGTATAGTGGGTACACTTAGCCTTGAGGATGCCCAAGGTGGGTATTTCAGCTCCATCTCAATTTTCTCTGAGGCTGGGCATCTCTCCTTTCACAGTCAAAATGCATCACTCACTACCCATGAGCCTCAAATCAGCACAGGCACTACCGGGCAGAGAAGTGGGCCCTTCCAGAGTGGTTCACTTGACCTGACTTTTAGTAGCTGGCTGTCTTTCCAGCTTCTTGGGCCTTCAATTTGTTATCTTTCATCTCCTTTCATCCCCCTAATTTTAGTCTGTGGTTTTACTTATTCTTTTTTAATAGTACCAAGGGGTATATTGAAAGAAAGATGTACAATAAGACACTCAATCCAGTTAATACTTCTTCAAAAAATAAAAAAATCTAAGAATGTGCACAAGTTTTGTTTGAAAGTTTTAAGTGATACTTCAAACTAAGACACAAAATTGTAAGGTTAAATTTTGAATTGTAAGCAAATAATCAAATTAGGGTTTGGCAGTAGAGAAATACCAAACAGCAAATAACTGATTATCCTATTTACACTTTAAATCTATTAACTGTTTCTTTAAATTCTGCTTTGAAGTACAAGTCATTATTAGAAATTAATAAATTGAACTGATCTGGGTTTCTCTATGAAGAGGCTGAATTGGACACCACTCATACTCCAACATCCTTTATCAAAACCGTTTGAATAAAATAACTAACATTAGAAATGAAAAAAACAATCCCAGAGAGAAATTAAAATTTTGACTCAGGGTAGCAGTGAGGGTATGATATTACAATAAAACTTGAGAATATTTAAATGAAGATATGTTTTTTACCTATAATGAAAATTAACTAATGGAAATTTCTTTCACTTTCATTAAATTAACCCAAAATGTCTTACCAATGAAATACTTCTCAAGAGATCAAAGAAAAAAATGTGTAAAATTTTTTTAAAAGGTGACCTATTTAAAAGTGATGGAGCTTATTTTAAAACTAGTGATAACTCTGCTAAATGTAGTATCTGCAAAATTTAACGTGTCTACCCTACTGGGTTCTAAGGAAGCAAATTGCAGAAGTAGAATTTCTTTTAGAGAGCTGCTTGGCAAAATCAGCACTGCTTTCTTCTGCTATTTTTCCCCACAAAAGAAGTTGGCTTTAGGTCTAATAAGAATAATACAAACACAAATAGTTCTTTAAGAAAGCCCCTGTGTGTTCTCTTTTCATCAGATAAATCCCTTGTGTAATGAGCTATTGACCTATTGTGAACCTCCACAGAGAATGTTGATCCATTGCTAAAATCTTATGAAACACACAAAAGGAACACAGAAATAAACACTCTTAAATTTTAAAGGAAAGGGAAAAGTTTTCTAATTCTGAATATTGTAGAGAAAAAAAAAAAAGTTCATTCTCTAAATTAAACACCAGAATTCACTTTTTAAAATGCAAAATGAACAATCATGGATGTGCACAGAGATATAGCTAGAAGATATTTAATGCAAAGTTGCTTAAAATAGTAAAAACTGGAAACTAACTATCCAACAACAGGGAATCAGTTAAGTCGAGATGCACACATATAAGACTATAAATGATGATGTATGAGTATTTTAGTGATATAAAGATATACATATTTGCGTGAAAAAAAGGGTAAAACAGTATGAAGAGAATGGGCCCAGTTTTGTAGAGAATAACTTTCTGCCTGTGCAACTTCAGAAAAGTTAGCTAAGTTCTCTAAATCAGTTTTCTCCTCAATAGAAAGGAAATAATCATAGCACATACCTCATAGGGCTAGAGTGGGGATTATAGGAAATTTTGTGAATAAAGCAACTGGCACATGGCCAATAGTAAGCTCAATACATGTTAGGTCTTTGAGTTATATGTTCATGGGGCGAAAAAGCATTTGAGGATATAGCATTAAGTGATTTTCCAGGTGCTGGCTAATTTGACTTGTATGTTTTAACTTCTACAAATATCACACTACCCATGATATGGTTAAGTATTAATAAATTAGAATATTCACACATAGTAATTATTCTCTTTAAAATCTACCATGGTGCTTTGCTCACAAGAAAAAAATCTTGGTTGAGCTGAATTTACTCTTCTGGTTTCATTTAATCAAGTTTGCCCTGGAACATTTAAAATATTTAACTTAATGGCTAAACCTGTTCATATTTTTATTGGGTAAAGCTTTACATTGCTCATCCTCATAAGAATTTAAGAGCCCCAATTCAAGATCCGTTAGAATGCCACTATATCTCCCATTATCAGTGGGAGGAATCTAACAGCTAAACCTGTTTATGATATTTGTATCAGGTAAAGCAAGGCATACTAACATTGCTCAACCTCTTAAGAATTTAAGAGCCCGAATTCAAGTTCCGTTAGAATGCCATTATATCTTCCATTATTAGTGGGAGTAGTCACTTCTTGTTTCTTCCCAGTTCCCACCCTTCTTCTTTTTGACTCTTTTCCTTTCCATAATCACAGGACTGTAAGCTTCAAGGGCAGTAACAGTGTATCCTTCATCTTGGCATGCATAGTACCTAGCATTGTACCTGAAGTAGTAGCTGCTCACTACATGTTCACCAACTGAATTAATGTCTGAAAGTAGTTCAGGATAGAGGCTTCAATTCCCCCTTAAGAGAATTGGATAAAGGTAGGTAGGCTAACTCTTTAGTCTAAAACTGTCTGGAATTCTTTTTTCCTTAAAAAAAAAAAAAGAAAAAAAAGAAAAAAACATCTCACTTCAAAGTCTCACTTCTTTAAAAAGTTCTCACTTGTATTCCATAGTCTATTTTAATTGATGTAAGAGTATTTCTATTTTTTTCCTCTATATTTTGTTTAAAGTCCCACAAGAATCCTAGCACGTTTAAGTAACTCACTGGAAGTAACACAACTAGTAAGTCACCACACAAGATAGCCTCAGGACTTCCGGAGGCCAGTGTCCAGAATCTCTCTACAATGGCGCTCTGAAAAAAAATCTTCCATGACCTTTGGACCTAAAAGTTTTTGTAGATATGGTAATAACAAACGTTTTCGAGAACACCTGAGCAAATGCTATGCTTCTTCCAAATATTTCGAAGGGCTTTTATGAGATTACAGAAGAGAAACTGAGGACAGGAGACAACACAAAATGTCCAAGTGTTTCCTTCCAGGTTCATAAGTCAACCAGCTTTACTTAAAAACGAAACTAAAGAAACCAAATTAAATATTAACTCTCACACATACACACAAACACTTCAACCAGAAGGCTATGGTGAAGGAATACTACCAATGAGCTATAAAAAGAAAATTTTGCACAGCTTGTTTTTTAAAAAGAAAAAAAATGTTAAGGGTTAAGAGAGTTTTCCACACATTCAGTCTTCCTCCAAAGTCCAGATTTTCAATTTCAGCCACTGCTCTGACTCTGTTTAAACAAGGAATGTCAGTTGCCTCGACATGAGGTGGTAGCCACCACTGAAATGTTTAACTTCCTGAAGACACCACTTCACATTCCACGGAACTTGCTAAAGGACTTCACATGAAAAATCTCAGCCAACCGGCTGTATAAGACTATTTGTAGAAATCAATTGGTTATTACCTAAGCCAGTTGAAAGGCACTATTATTTATATATAAATAGTTACACTCTGTGGGGGTCTACTTGGTGCCAGACATGATAGCACAAAAGTGCTTTAATCCTCATTATTATCCTCTGAAGTCGTTATAGTCCAATTTTACTGAATCAGCGTTTTTAAAATGACTGAGAACACACCCTTAAAAGATGGGACTAGGAGTGAAACCAAGGATTTGAAAAGTTGTTTAAAATCAAAATCCACAGTCAACCTAGAAACACTAAACAGATCTCTTCGAAAATTTAAAATACATATCAAAATGATTTAATATCTAATTTTAAGGTCATATCAGAGCAGGTACGATTAAACAGAACAGCCAAGATTTATAAATAAAAGATTACTGGACATGAAATTAGAGTTGTTCGAAGACGTAGCCGCGGGTTACTAACAATTACCCGTAACTCAGAAAGATAAACAGGTCTCCTCTCACCTATGTGCGCTGAGTCTTTGCTTAGGAGTAGCTTCTGGACCGCCAAACGTTGAAAGGTTTCAGTGCAGGCTGCCCAGAGCTGGGCTATCACTGTTCACACATCATCAGTAAGTGCCTCTCAAAAAGAAAAAGACAGTCCCTCCTCCACCACCTGAACTTCAGCCCTGACCTCCGGAGTGGCTCTGGACAATCTATGGTTTGAAGTGTCCTTTCAACGCCAGGACCGAGTTACCCGAAATGGTTGCAAATGAATGAGCTGAATGCTCGGAGCGAGGAGACTTAAGCCACACATCCATCCTCTATCAGGCAAAATCAAGGAGAGATGCCGTGGGGCGGGGCGCGTGGGGGCCGATTCAGAGCCACGTCCCGGTTGGCAGTGCACCTTCCCCCTCCCCGCGCCTCGCAGGACGCGCGTCTTCCCAGCCCATCCTCCTCCCAGCCCCTCCGGGCGCTCCTTACCCGCTCGCAGCTGGGGCTCCCGACGCTCCCAGCCCAAGGCACTAGCTCCTGGCGGAGGATCTGCTAGCGGACGAAGCCCGCTGCCGCAGCCACCCGCATCCCCGGCCGAAGCCGCTGGAAAGTTTACTCGGGATCTCGCCCCCTTGCGCCGCGGCCCCGCGTGGGAAGCAAGTCCTCCGGCCCCTCCCGCGGCCGCCGCCCCCGAGGCCGCTCTGGGCGGCGCTGCAGCCGCGGCGGGATCGGCGGCCGCGGACGGCCCCCTGCGCGCCGAAGGCGGGGTCTCCCCGCCCCGCTCGGCCCGCGGCGCAGCGCCGGGTGTTTACAACGGCCCCGCGGCCCGCTCTCCCCGCCCTGCGCGCTCCTGACATCATTCATTCTCTCACACCCTCGCCCGCCCACTCCATTTCCAAACAGTGACTCACTGCCAGCCCCGTGGCAGCAGCGCCTGCTCCCGCTGCTGTGGCTTTCCAGGCGCAGAGCGGAGCCCGAAAAACCGGTGCGACTTCTTAAGAAAACCCGGGCGGACCCACCCCTTTCCTAGCCTTTAAAGGTGCAGGGAAGGAGGGGTTTGGCTGGAGGGCCGACTGGCTCAAGACGGGAAGGCTAAGCGCCGGGGGCAGACCTCCCCAGAGCAGAGACTGGGATCAATCTGAGAAAGTTGTTTGGGTGTCACTCTCAGCAACTTTCAAGGGTGGAGCTGGGAGGGGATCCCCCACCCCCGCACCTCGCCTTATTCAGAAGCTGCTTCCTGACGTCGATGTGAGTGGGCTTGGAGGTACCAGCGGTTACTCAAGGGGTTTTGCCAGGGCCTCAGTCAGAGAGGTGGGTGTCTAAACCGCAGAGTTGCCTAGCAGGATTAGTCATCGGTCCGCACCGTGGCAATTCTAGGTGTAAGCTGGAAGGGTGCTCCAAGTTAATGAGGCTAATACTTTCCCTTCAGTGACTAACCACCGTGTCATTTGTTCTATTAATTGGCTTCTCTTTAAGGATAAGAAACCGTAACTAAAATAAACAGTGAAAGAGTTGTTCTTTGCTCAACTGAACACTGTGCTTTTCTGCAGTTTGCGGGGCACAAGGCGTTCATGTGTGATTTCTTCGATGAGCCCAGTAGTTACGTTTTTAGAAAGGGTGTTGCCTTCTTAAAAATGGTCAAGGTTTTACATTTCTTGGAGTTGCTATTCATACACCTGCTGGGCAGCTTTCAAAGTAAGGATGAGAGCCTCAGATCCTAACTCGGATGAACCAGAGGGAATTTGGCCAAATCTTTATTGAATTTAATTGACAGAAATGTTTTCTGTTAATTTCTACTTGAGGACAGGTTTGAGATGTGCACTGGCTTATGGGTGAGTCCATGTCATCAACAAAAATAATCCAAAGGCATCTCTGGGTGTCTAGTGCAGAAATCATGTGGGTACAAAATTATTTGTCTATGGATATTAAACACAATAGTAACAAGAAAACAAAACCGAACAGCAGGGCAGTCCCAAAACAGACAGTTCTTAGATGTAACTAGAGAAGTCTCCACCAAATGAAAATACTTCTGAAATTAACCAAAGGTTCCACATCATTGTTGTGGAAAATGCACTCAGAACACCAACAATTGAAATTTATTTTCCTTGGGTCTATTTTTTCCTTTCAATAGGAGTTCGTTTTTCATTTTACAAAGCCCAGGCATCTTGCCCAGAAGGCAATAGCAAATGGATTGGTTTGCTAGGATGCAGTCAAAGTAAATGGAAATTCAAACCAACAGTTTTCACAGGCACAGACATAATCAAGCTTGGATGTCCTGTCTCTGGGTAACACAGGAGGACCAGATTCAAATGCGCAGCCACAGAAAAGTTGGGGTGAATATCCCCATGCTCCCTACTTTATGACTCAATTATTTGGACATGATGGAGGTCTGTATACATAAGATTTTCTCCAGTTCTCAGAAAATGTTGTGGGCTTTTGTGCCAGAGTACATGGATGAAGTATAAAAGATCAAAACAAAGCCTGCCATCCTGTCTGCATTGTTGCATGATGTAAATCCTGCAGCTTTACCATAGGATGGTCTCTGTTTGTTTGGGAAACTTAGTAAGTAGTTTTGAATTTTTGGTTACTACCAGGCCCCAGTTTAAATATAGTGAAATAAATGATCAGGTCATTTTATTATACCATTTAAATATCCCCCAGTAAATGTAATAGTATAATTGTGATTGAGTTGCATGAAGTTTTTCCGTTCTTCTCATTGTTAACATACAAGAAAGCAAATTATTCATCTTAATTTCTCTTTTGAAAAATAGTGTTTTGTCCATCTCATAGAGGTGATATCTTTTTAATTATACCTTTTTGTTCTCACAATGTACCAAGTATACTAAGTCCCTGATTAGTCACCTTCCCAAAATAATAATATTAAATTATCTAAGGGAAAGTAAGGGCTGACAGGTGTGCTCCTGTCAGTTTTATTTTTCTAAACCAATGCATACTGTAAATCAAGTTTTACAGATATTTCTTTGGTCTGATAAAAGATACTGATTAAGTTAGGAAAATATACATATCTGTAGTATTTATCTTAACATAACTCCTACTCTGGATGTAGAAGATATATTTATCTTCTAAAAATATGTCTCAACAATGGGAAAGTTTACTTTTAAAAATTTTTTGCTTAAGGATGTTTATTGCAACATTATTTTAAAATTTCCCAAAATCCAGCATGGTGCAGGGCATGTAATTATTGACTGAGTGAAATAAACAAATGAACAAGCCTTAGAGAACAAACCAATAGTGAAGTAACTCCATGTTATGTGATTCTTTGTAGACAATAAAAAAAATAGTTTCATAGGCTCTGACTTAGAAAACTGTCCTTGTCAAGTGAAAAATACAAGCAGAGAGAAAATACACACACACACACACACACATACACACACACACACCATTTTTGTGAAGCAAACACCACTCCCTTCTGAAAAATCCATAACCAAACTATATATTAACTCTTGGCAATGAAATATAGAAAGACAGAGTGTGAGGGGGGGAAACTTGTATGTCTGGACTATTTTTCAATGAGCTGGCATTATTTTTGTAATTGAAAACAACACAAGCGATATTGGAACTTACAATGAGTCCACGACATAGGGAAGCTTGTTGTCTAGTTGGAGAGACAATAACACCCAGAATGACTAGAGATTAAGGCCACTTACTCTATGCACTTGAGGTTTCAGATATTTGCCCTGTGCCAGGCCCATCTGAAGAGCAAACACCTACCATTTACTGAGTACTAATTGTATGCCATGGACCATGCAAATTGCTTTACCCATATTATTTCATTTAATACTTTCAGCAACCTTCTAAGGTAAGTACTCATAATGCCCTCTTCTACATATGAGATAACAAAAGGCAAGAGAGGTCATTTTCTCAAGATCACACTCGATTGGCATCATCGAGGCATAAAACCAGGACTTTCTGGCCCCAAAGTTCATACTTTAACCACTATTCCTTAAATTGCATCTACACTGATATAATTCTTCTGCTGTAACAATAATCTTACTTTTTTAGGTTTTAGTTTTTAAAACATTTATTTTAAATTTTATGAAAATATAGGGTATACTGCCATATATATAGGGCTATTGAAAATGAAGAAAATCAATAAAACCACTATTAACATTTGGTGTCTGATTTCTATTAGATAATTTCAACGACATCATACCTATGACACTTTTCTGTTTTTTTTTAACTCTAGCATTTTATTATATGCTCTTTCTTCACAATTATCATATTAGTGGCTCCACAGTGTAGCAAAAAAATGTATGTGCTTGTGCATGTGTAGTGTATATTGAAATTAATTTGAAATCTATTAGCCTAATTATTAATTTGGGAGCAGTTTACTATAATATTTTTACATTTTTCTATTAATGAAAACTCTTGGACTACCTTTTTTTTTATAGTTAGCACTACTATACAGATGTTCTCATTAAAGTGTTTTGGGTATTGAGAAAAGTAAATGAAAGGTACTATGTGCCACATCTTATTAGTATTATTTTCCATGCTCTTCTGGACTGGAGCAAGATGGGGAGGGTGTAGCGAGACCAATAAGCAGCTTTGCAGCAGTTCAAGTACAAGATGGCAGTGGTCTAAGTTAGGAAAGTGTTGATAACTATAAGAAGCAAAGAGGACTTGAAGTATAATGGATAGAATTTGCAGATCAATTAGATATGGGGATAGAGTCAAAGAGAACTACTGTTTTTGTTTACTTGAGCTCTTGGTTGGATCGTATGTATTGCCTTTTACTATGCAAGACAGGGACTGTCAAGGTAGGAACAGGTTTGTGGAGGAAGATGCTGAGTTTTGAACATGATGAGTTTGAGATGTGTGGTATATAAATGGAGATGTTAACTGGGAAGCTGATAATATTAGTCTGGAACTCAGAAAAGAAGCATGAACTAATGATATACATTTGAAAATAGCTTAGATAATAAGAAAGCCATAAGAAAAAATGAGAGTGCCTGGAATAAGTACGAAGTGAGGTGAGGAGAGCCCAACATATAGGCTTGATAAAGAAGAACACTGCAGATTAGCCTGAAAATACATAACTTGAGAGATAGGAAGAAAATCAGGAGAATAAACTGTCAAGGAAACCAAGGAAAAGGCTTTTTATGGAAGGTGGAATGGTCATCTATACCAAATGCTCCTGAGAGAGCAAGTAAAATAAAGACTAAAAAAGTCCATTGGATTTGGTGACATGGAGGTTCATTGACCTGAACCAGAGGGAGTTTGGTTATGTTATGGTGGAGTGCAGCTCTGATGGAGTATGGTAAGGAAGAGCTCAGTAGGGGACCAGTGAATTGGCTTTCTGGAGTGCTGATCTATAAGGAGTTCCAAAGTATTACCAGAATAAATTTGCAAAGTACAGTTTGGGTTGGTGGGAAATGAAGAGTGATTGCTAAATGAGTACAGGGTACTGGGGTGATAAAAATGTTCTATAATTGATTGAATGCTGATGGGAAGGAATCAGTAAAGGAGATGAGAAAAGATATAATGGGGAGGACAATCAATAGTCAAGGTTCAGGAGAAGTCCGCAGGAGATGGTATCCAGAACATAGATGGAAAAAAACGGCCTGAGAGATGAGAAGAAATAGCATCTCCAATACAAGAGGGACAAATATAAATACAAAAGCATGAGATTGACACAGTTTTGTTTATAGACTGCTCATAGAAAGTTTAAATTATTTCTTCTGATACTTTCATTTTTTGTGAGTTAGAAGGTATGTATTAGTTTCCAATTGCTGCTATAACAAATGATTAAAAATTTGCTATTTAAAACAACACAAATGTATTATCTCACAGTTCTGCAGGTCAGCAGTCTCACAGACTTCTCTCCTGGTTTCTCAGCTCTGGGGTTCACAAGGCTGAAAGCAAGGTTGTTTAGGTTTTTATCAGCAGGCTCTAGCGAGCTTCCAAACTCATTCAGGTTATTATCAGAATCCAATTCCCTCCAGTGGCTGAACCAAAGTCTCTATTTCCCTGCTGTTTGTCAGCTGTGGACCACCTGTTAGCAGCTAGAATCATCTGTCCCAGAGCCAGGAACAGTATCTTGAATCCTTCTGCACGGAATCTCTCTGACTTCCTGTCTTATCTCTGCCTCAGCTGGAGAAAATTCTCTGTTATTAATGACTCATATAATTAAATTGGGCCCACCTGGATCATGTAAGGCTCTTTCTGGATTATTTTTCTATCTTAAGATCCATGATCCTAATTACATCTGCAAAGTCCTTTTGTAATGTAACATATTTCACAGGCTCCAGGGATTGGGCTGTGGACATTCTGGGGGGCCCATTCTGCTGACCACAAGGTGACATCATCAAGTGAGAATAAAGAAATGGAACAGGTAGGAGGTGTTAAAAAGAAAGGGAACAGCTTGAAGTAGCCACTCTGGAGAGTAAGAACATGCATTCACTAGAGAAACATCATAAATTTTATAGATGGCATAGAAGACTGAATTGAAGTTGGGGACAGAGAGGTACCAAGAGTGTCCTTCTCCAGCAGCACTCAGCCACTTGGGCATGGCACAGAGAATGGAGGTGGTAGATGGGACAGATAGGCAAAGAAGGAAGAGAGTCTGGAATAGTGTCAACGAAACAATAGAATGAGGAATAAAAGATGTCAGGAGAGAGGCAAAGAGAGGAAGGAGAGGGCCAGAGGATAAAGGAAAAGTAAAAGGATCAATGGCCGAGGGATCCTGGAGACATTGTAGATTATGTGAACCAGAAATAATAGACGAGAGAATTTGGAAGCATAAGAGATCAGGTGGTGAAGTGTACAAACTGTTTATCTGAGCAGTGTGAGTCAATGGCAGGGCTTGGAATGTGGCTGTGAGTGGATGAACGAGGTAATAGAAAGGAGAAGAGAAAGAAGTCATTTCAGAGTTCAGGGCATTAGAAGAGTAATTCTCATGGATGCTGAAGTTTCCCAGAATGATGGTCAGACCAGAGGTGGAAAAGACTGTAAATCAGATGCCAAACAATTAATAATAGGTTGGAATGAGCAGAGGAAGAAGATGGCATAGCAAACGTGAATGCCTCAAAGGAGAGGGGCATTTCACTAAAGCCTGGCATAACCTTGGTCCAGAAGAATCTCTAGAATCAAATAGATACAGACTTTACCTTTGAACTCCAAGGTACATAGAGTGTGAGAAAATAATCAGACACCCTCAGCAGGCTCCAGAGAAAGTATGTCCCCAGATTTCAGTTAAGACCAAAAAAACATAGGGAATATTCCAAGGAATGATTGAGCACATTGGAGAGTTTGCAATGATAAAGTAGGGATTTCAGAGGACCTATGGAAAGGGTTAGGGAGTGAGGGGTAGAGTCAGGAAGATCAGAGAAAATAAATCACATAGTATTATGGAAATAAGCATATGGAGATGAAACTGACCCATGAGTGGGGCTGGGAAGGTTTTCTTCCTACACTCAAGCCCTGCCTTTTCTGGAGCTGACAGCTTGAACCTTTCCTGAAGCTAGGATAGTACGTAGAAAGTAGTCTTGTGTAATGTAACTTAAGGGTATAAAGAAAACATACTTATTTAGCATAATAAAGTGCTGGAGGTATGTCAAGAGGAGGTTAATCAGTACAAATGGTCTCATTTAATATTAGCTGTTCCATTCAGAAACCAAACTACTGTGAGGATCCTTGCTCCTCCCCTTTTCATCTCTCAGGATCCAGAAAACACTAACCTGCCCCTAATCAGCTGAATTCAGATACACTTGATAATGACAAATTATGACTGATATTTTGGGAATAAGCAGGAGAAAAGTGGTTTAAAAGTACTGAGTGGTCCTTCTTGGGGAAGATAGAGAGGATTCTGGTAGGGAGGGAGGTTGGGGGGCCACACTCTGCTGATCAAGAGAGGAACCAAAGGTCTGTTAGCGCAGAATACAGATGTGGTGGAGTAGGAGTGGGAAAGGAGTAAATTGACTGGGCTGGAGAGAACAGTACAAAATATTCATCACTCGGCATCTGGTTGGTTGAGATATAGTACCTGAAACAGAAGTAAGGACTAGTCTAACCTCTGGGGTTCTATGTGTATACTTGACTGACTGACACTGAGATTGCTTTGCTTTTACTATATGGTCCTCACTTCTCCCACAAAGCGGTAAGCATTGGGCCACAAAACAAATGACAGATAAAGTTCTCAGTTTCCTGGAGGGTAATGGGAACAGGCACCTTAGAAAATTCAGCAGCAGCGCAAAAAGGCTTGCATGATGACAATGATTTGATTCCCAGATTGATTAGTCTGGAGCAACATTGCCCAAACTTGCCAGGTACATAAGAATTATCATGTGAAGCCCACATGAATTTTCAAGGGAATGATTTCAGATACCATTTAAAGTAAGTGCCTGAGATAATTCTTATGCTGAGAAAAAGTTGGAAAATTTTAGCCTAAAGCAGTGATTCTCTCCACCACCACCCACCCCCACTCCCCACAGTGTAGTTGAGCAAATTACAACCTCCTAAAGAAATATTAGCCATAGTTTTCAATCAAGGACCATGACATTTTAGAAGGGGCTATCAGAATTTTAGGGCTGTTTGGGGTTGGTTAAGCAGAGGAGAGAGGAGAGGATAAAGGAGACTTAAGTAGCATTAAACAGCTTCCCTAGAAAGACTGAGGCTCCTTCTTAATAGGGAGGGTCATCCCCTGCCATTCCCACTCCCCACCTCCTTCTCTGTTTGACAGTCACTGGCCTAAGTTCTATTCTAGGGAAAGAGAATTCACTAATGAGCTTAATAGTCATATCCTGATGTTTAGAGTTTTTTGTGACTGTAATTCTTGTCAGTCTACAAAGCTAGTAACCTTGCTACTCCAGCACAGTTGAATTTTAAGCCTATCAAACAAACCAAAGACCAGAGGTCACAGATTGGTATCCGTACCAGGAAAGTGACTCTCTGTAAAACAGCCTGCCAGTCTCCCAGGCTGCACCCACTTTCTTTGTTGGCTTCCTCTCCAATTGTTTCCCCTGGTTCTATGCCAATTAGAATGTGCACACACACATACAACCTCTTCCACACAGTTTATTAGGGTACTTTAAATGATCATATCACCTTACTCAAACTGGCCCTCCTTAAAAGGGATGAGACTTGAACTATAAATTAAAAGACTATTTTTTCCTAATTTAAAATGCAAAGAAGGATGATATTACAAGAGGACATGGTAACTTTATGCTGACCTACCTTTTCAGCTGTTAGCTTCAACTAAAATGCCTAACAAGAAAGATACAAAATCTGCCTGTTGATCTAAGCCTTTTCTGTGATGTAGAATAGGTAATAATTGCACAGTGATGTGCTTTCTACATGAAACTACCCAGCCAATTACTTCGAATATGTAATAAATACTATACCAAACATCTTTACAGCTTCCTAGAAGTCAAATATAGTCAGAGATAAAAAGATATAGAAGATAAGTAATAATAGACAAAAATCTTTGACCTCTCAGTTTCTTCAACCCTTCTAATCTTACAGATTGCATACATATACATTTTAATGCCCGTTGTCTGTGTTTTCAGACAACGGGCATTAAAATGTATATGTATGCAATCTGTAAATTCAATATGAAATAACACCTAGCTTTTATACTAATGTTGTTGCTCACAAGAACCAGAGTACTTTCATATATTATTAATTGATTTATGGTATCTTTATGACGTCCTCTTAAATCAAATTTCAATGACTCCTTAGTCTGTATTTAGTATTTAAGATCAAATGCTTTAAGATTAAGAAGAAAGTAATTACATATAATATATTTTTAAAATATTTAATATTTTCCTTTGTGTTTTTAACTTGCAGTTTTCTATTTAATTTCTTGACATAACCCCCTCCCTAACACACACACATACACACAAACACACACAAACACACGCGCGCGTACGCACGCACCCAACCCCGCATTCTTCATTCATTCCTGCCTTTGCCCTCTCCCCCTTTTTAAATCTAGTTCTTAAAAATTAATCCTGTCCTTCTTTTAACCCTCTCTTCCTCTGGTCTGATTTCTTTCCTTATATTTACTTTTCTTTTAGTTAAATTCGAAGCAAAAATTTTATCTTACTTTTATTGTATGTATTCTAGGTTTCTCCACTTAGTAACCTGTTTATAGCAACCCTACGCAATAAATACATTTCATTATTACACTTTTCACCCATTTCGAGTCCATCTATCCCATAAACTTTATCAAGTATTACCTACTTCATGCTGAGTTTTATAAGGGAGACAAAGGTGTGGCATATATATCTGGTTTCAAGGTGTTTTCGTTAAATTTAGTAAACTAAGATAAACACATTAGAATTACATTCTAATAATGTAATCATATTTCACTTGGAATTCACTTAAAACTTAATGTACTTACTTCACATTTGTTTTCAATCCAGCTAACAGCATACCAATCTGCTTAGAATCCACTTTAATCATGTCTACCAGTGCCAACAGGCTAACTTCTGTCTTCCCACTGCCCCTTCATCCCCAGGACAGCACCCTTTGAAACATGCTAAGTAATTTGGTAGATAACTAAATCAATAGCAAAAGTTAAGAGCAAAACATAAGATAATAGTAATTATATTAAGCAAATTGTTGAACCATAGGCGTATCACTGTACATGTACTTATATAGTCAGGGTCTTAGCAGGAAAAAGATGGCATACCCAAAGAGCATAAATAAAAAGGGTTTAATGAAGAGACTATTTGTAAAGTCTAGTCAGAGAGGTTAGCACAATGATACAACAAGAATGATGAAGCACCCAGGGACACTTTGAAGTCATTACCACCTTTAGGACAAAAGAGGGGTGGGGAGGGAAAAATGTTTTCAGGGCCAGTTAGGAGCTACCACTGTGGAAAAGGGCCTGCCAGGTGGGAGAGGGGCCTTGGGCAGAGGAATGTAGCTCCTCATAACTGCAGCAAGAGGAGAGAGAGGGAGAACAGTGATCCTGACCTCTCTCCTTCTGCCTTCAGTTTTCTTGCTGGTGACTGACCCTACCTCGAAGTTGATGGGCGAGGAAGTCCAGATGATGCAGTAGGTAAAGTTTCAGTGTCCAGGGGTACAGAAAAGAGCTGAGAAGGGTGAAAATGGATCTGAAAGGGCAAGTGGAGAATAAACAGGCCAACTTCCTATAATGTTTTGGAAGTCCGTGACAGGTGAATTTATGATAAGGTATTTCTAAGTTGGTGAATTTCATTATCTGCAGCACAGTTGGGAATAGTGATAATAACTCAAACTGAAGAGACCAGTGACCTCAAAATTTAGTTGTAAGTGCTCCATCCCCTCTTATTTTGGTGGGAAAATGCTCTTTTGACTGGCCAAACCTTTACCTTTATAGTAAAGGCCAATTGAGATAAAAAGAGAAGCCAACACAAAGGTAAGGCTAGCAGTTATCAGGGTTTGCCCTGGATAATCCTGAGTTAAACCACACACACAACAAAAATCATCCCAAGGTTTGCAATGTAAAGACTCCCTAAGCAACCTCTCCTCAGAAATATATAGATAATCCATGCTCAGTATCTTAATGAATTAGAATTAATTTGTGAAAATATTCTAAGGATACAGTAATACACCAAATTATTCTTGAGAGTCACGGTTTGCCAGCTGCTTAGTCAGTGAAAGCTCTGGGGCCCTTTGCATGTAGGAAACGACCTTCTCTGGTCATGTAATCTGACCATGGACCACAGGCATTGCTTGTTAGTGGCAGAGTTCTCCTGAATTACTGGGCTTTAGTCAGGCAGACAGTGAAAGAAAAGAAGGCTGCTTTGCTTGTCCCCACTTACATCCTGGCCACCAATTCTATATTATCTTGACCAAACTGTGATCATTTTAAGTAAAGAATACCCATAATCAATAAACTCTGCTATAGAACTGATGAGGATAGAGAAGTAGACATTGCATTTGTCATTGAGTTCACTGATGTCTTTTGCCAGAGAAGTTTCAGAGGAGGAGGGCTTCCTACCTTGTAAGCCAAGGTAGGCTGATGATCCATGAATGACTGCAGGTGAGCTGAAGAATAAGCCCCTTAAGTTCCTGACATGGTTGAAGGAGGGGTAGAGTGACCTTGATTGCTGTCTTCAAGGAGCCAAATAAATATAATAATTTTCTCTGGTTGCTATGACAGGGAAAATTTGGAGAGCACAGATGTAAAATAACAGCAGTAGAAGTGAAACTGAAATTCAGGAGTCTATGGATCTGCCACCCTGAACAAGCCTGAACCCGTCTGATCTCGGAAGCTAAGCAGTGTCGGGCCTGGTTAGTACTTGGATGGGAGACTACCTAGGAAGACCAGGTGCTGTAGGTATAAAAAATAAAAAATAAAGGATTATAAATTGACACGGTACTTACAATCTGTGACATCAACCAAGAGTTGCCTCGCCTTACGAAAAAAAAAAAATTCAAAAAGACCAAGTGGAGAAATGCAGGTGAAGTCTGCAAGTATAGAGAATTCTTCCAAGATATATGTCAGTGAAAGAAAGGGGAGAGGAAACAAATAATTCTAAGCAAGTTCAGTAGGCAGATGCTTGAGCACATTTGTAGAGAGTAGAGAAGGATCTAGCCTGAGAGAGAAATTAAAGATAGAAGAACAAGAAAAGTTATTGAATGTTAAGGTGGAAAGGAGTGCTGAGGGAGTTCACTACTATGACTACTGTTTTCTTCGTTAAAATTAGAGGTTGAGTCATTGGCTGAGAGGGAGAAAGGCAGAATCTTGATATGGCGTTTTAAGAGGGAGATAAAGATGTAAAATATCTGCTATCAGAAATGAAAAAGGAAGCTGGCAAAAGATAAGTAAAAATTTGCCGATGTCAAGAGCTGAGCTGAGAATGAAGCTCATAAATTTATAATGAAGCTAATGGGCAGAGTTATATGCTTAACACAGCTGTGCAGGGACATGTCGTGCTTGAGGAGATAAAGTGGTCTGATGGTTTCATCTAGAACCAGAACCTGGTAGAGCAAGTAGAATAGAAAGATAAATCCCTGATACTTCAACTGCACTATGAACCAATTAAATGGGTGGGTCCAGACACAGTATGTTTTTAAAGGTCTCTGAATGATTTCAGTGTATAGAGCCAAGAATGAGAACAACTTCTCTAGAATGATGTCTAGCATAACGTACATTTAGTTTAGCAAATGGGGGAATGAAATTAAGAGAGGCTCTGAAACTAGGAAAAGGGTAAAGACTGACATCTCCATGAACTTGAAGTGTAAATTTGAGGACAGTGTTTCCTGAGACAGAGATTTCTAATTTTATTATTTTGGAGCAGGTGCAGTTCTAAGTGATAATGATTTAAGCCACTCTGTCTGTGAGATTTTTGCCTAAGTACCAGAGGGTTGAACCTTGGTACAGTAGTGGTGGTTAGAGGTCAGGGGTTTGGAAGGTTTGTGAAGTTAAATGTTAAGGCTGCACAGCGGATGGCCAGAGGGGAGATGGGGAGGAAGACTGCTGTTCAGGGCCCTCAGATTGGATATTGATCTGAACCGAACTGGTTCTGACTTGCACTTTTTCCTGTTATCTTCGTGACTCTAAATTTATGTTTTTCAGCAAATTCCTTGGGCCCTCTGTGTCTGAAGTCACCTTTGCTTCCCTGGGTCCACTTTATACTAAGACACACTTACTAAAACCTTATTTTGAGCTAGTTCATTTTCCTGCTTTCGAGGGGTTAAGGCACTGAAGGTTGGGAATGCAGAGTACTGAGAAGTGGAACATGTCACAGTTCACCTTGTTTAATTACAGTTCTGCTTGACGCTATTCTGATCAGGGCTTTTATTGAGCACAAATGACAATAGAAATAAAATTCATAAAACTCTCTCAACCCCAAATACTATAAGAATTTAGAAAAATAAGAGTGGGGCCAATGACCTTAAAATAGCATTTTTTTTCTTTTATTTGAATAAGATATTCATTGTTCATGGATTTTGTTACAACCCATAACTTCTATATTGGATATGAGTCACATTGAACTCTGATAGTGATTAGGTGATTAGGGTGGCTTGGGCTCCCATGTACACCCTCCCCACAGTCCAGCAGATAAGTCATCTCCAAGAAATTGTTCTAGAATAGTTAGTTAAAGTATGGTCAGGTGGTGAAGAAGACTGTAACTCATTCTTTTATTTTATGAAGTACTTGTACCTCTTCTCCTAGGGAAGTAAACATTAACCTTCTAGATGGAAATCTGCCATCCTCATCATCTCTGTGGCACTGGGGTTGTATGACATATCTGGGGGCAACCCAGATGTCAGCATATAAAACAAATGGTACAATCTTCAAGCAATATTTGATTAAGAATTGTTCTCTTTATGGGAAATAATTAAGCACTCAAACCAGCAAACACTGGTGAACTCTCCTCCAGCTCTGCTGCCAAGGCAGGATGTTTTGGGAGGTTTCAGGAGGAAAACTAAGACTCCTCAGTGCAATAAGTGAGAGGAGATGAGCCACAGAAATGATCATGTCAACTGGCATCTGTATAGGAAAAAGGAAGATTTCATACTGAATATGTCAAGTGCTCACTGAAGAAGCAGAGCTGGGGAAAGGCAGACGCCAGGTCTCGCCTCATATTGTCATTATTCTGTCCCAGGTTTCCACCTTCCAGCCCTCATTTAGAACCTAGAACCAGCAGCAGCTTCCCAAAGGAAGTACTGTCTCCAGCCTTGTTCCTCTGCATTCCATTCCACGTTCTGCAGCCATTGGGCTCTTTCTAAAATGCCATTCTGGTTTTATCATTTCCCTACTTAAGCTCGAAACATGGCTTCCGATTTCTCCAATTTCTCATGATAAAGCGCAACTCAGAGTATAGATGATAAGGTCTATTATCACTTGATTTCTGACTACTACTCTCTTTTGAAATTTGCCACTTTCAGCTCCTATTCTTCGCTTTAGTATGTTCAAAACAGTGAGGCTCTCTGGCTTCCTCCTCTGAGAACTCTCTTTCCCTTCTTTTTCTGGCTTACTCTTCCTTATCAGTAATTGAGGGAGGAGGCAAGAGAACTAAAATGTTAAATTGAGCTATATTGAGAGACTGTAGTTCACTGATCAGCCCTATAGCCAGACCTAAGGAAACCTGTAGAACAAAGGAAGATTTTGGCAGGGTTTGCTAACAAATTATTTCCCCACACTGAGAAAAGAAAAACCAAAAATCAGTCTTGTGTAGAGTTGTGCCCTACACAAAATCATTCATTTCCTATGACTAAAATCATGGGGAACCTATGAATCAAGGCTGGGAACTGCCAGGAGGCCTTTCACACTACATCTTCTTACCTCTTCATGCTACATATTCTCATCTTTTCTCACTGTATGCTCATATCAAAGGAAAATGGGTAAACAAAGCCTGTTAGGGAGACACCTGATTACAAATAGTTAAACCAAGGTTTATGTTAAATCATTTGCTTAAGTCTATGGCAAGAAAGCTCCAGAGGGCAAGATGGTGTCAGTCTTGCCTATCACTTGATTCTCAGCAGTGGTTGTATGCCCAGCCCTTAGATGTAGCTAACCCTTACCTTGCACTTAGAGTGTGCTGGGCAGATCTCAATTTTATATCAACAGGATGAGGAAACTGAAAGATAAAGGTTAAGTAACCTGCCCATGGTCACACAGCTAAGAAATAGCCAGGCTGGGATTTAAACCCAAGCAACTGGCTTCAGAACAACTGTGTGCGTAACTGCTGTAAGGGTCTTCCTTTGCATGAGTAGAAATGCTTCAAACTGCAGAAATACTAAGGAAACAAATGAAACAGTCAATAAAGCAAAACAAACTGAGACCACCATTTAATAGAGCAACTTGTTCGTACTTCAGACAGCTTCCTGCAAACTCTTCCACAGTCCCCACAGCAGAAAGATGAATGCATCGTTCTCACTAAATGAGAACACATACGAAAGATTCTTTAAAAAAAAAAAAAATCTTGGGGTGCTCCAACTTTACTGAGTAGTAATCAGTGATAAAAAAATCAACTAAAGTTTCCTTTTTTTGGCACTGAAATATGTACTCATATCATAGTCTTTAGAGAAAATGGGGAGAGAAATCCAATGGGATTTTACAGTAAACGGTTGAAGTAAACCAGCTATGCTAGAAGGCAACTGCTGTGGTCTGGGAAAGGAGAAGGATGGAAAAATACTTGCAGTTCCAAACAAGGCAAAAAGTTTAGTTTGGCCTTGTCGAGTGCAACTAGAACTTGGGTGGCAGAGGGAAAAAAGGAAAGGAATGCTTTTGTAGTTATATTTTTCTCCCTTCCCAAAATAGAAAATTTTATTGCTATGTCTTTTGATTTCTGTATTGTTTTTGGTGGTTTTGTCCGCCACAAATTGTTTTAAAGATCATATCAGTATTGTTTTTCTTTCTATAAAATAGAAGAAATTGAACAATTAATGGGGAAAAAATTACTTTCTGGAGGATGGATAAAAAATGATGGGGATCTGAAAGACAAGAGGATCTCTAAGTGAGTGAGGGACTTTCCCTCAGTCATCAGAAGATATGTCCCTGTAGCTCCAGTGTAAGAGATCCCATTAATTGTCAAGAATTTAATGCCAGAAGCTTATTTGAATTAGCTGCTGCCTTTTGTTAGAGATAAGAAACAAGGATTGCTGACCAGGAATTATGACTTGGAGAAAGGGAAGAGCTCACAGATCAGGGATGGGAGTTGTTAGTGGATTTAGGGACAAGAAGGTGATAGAAAAGGAGGAAACAAGCATGACTCATAGATGTCTGGCCTTAGCTTCTAGGGGGAGCTAATTTTGGATGTAGGTAAAACTATGGGGAAGAAGAGATTAGGGGGAACAAATTGAAAACTTTAATTTTGTACACATTAAGTTGAAATTTCTACACTAGAGTCCTACCTGGTATCCCTTGTTTTACTCACACTGCGTTATAGTATTATAATATCACTATACAACAGCGAGAGGATCCTTTTAAGTTGTAACTCAGAGTCATCCAGTGACTCCACATCTAACTCTGAGTGAAAGCCAAAGTCATTACTTCATTTCTACACGTCTATTTGCTCACTGTTTTCTAGCTGCACTGGCCTCCTTGCTGTCCCTTGAACATGCCAGGTATACTCTTACTTTAGGACCTTCGTAGTGCCTCCTTTTTCATGGAATGCTCTTTTTACATGTATCTTAGGTATCTTCCTGACCTCACTTCCTTCAAACTTTTGCCCAAACTTCAGCATCTCAATGAGATTTATACTGAGCACACTACTTAAAGTTGCTCTTCCATCCCCAGCACTCTACTATTTCTTTTTTCATAGTGCTTCTATTTCATCACCTTCCATTGTACTACGACTCTTTTATAAGGTCAATTGTTAATCTTTGTCTTCTCTCACTGGAATGTAAGCATCACGAAGGAGAGTGATTTGATGCTAATATATTCCTAGAACCTAGAATATTCCATGGCATATAGTAAGAACTCAATAAATACTAGTTGAATGAGTAAAAATAATTATCTGATGTCTAAGAGGTGTCAAATAGATGGTTGGGGAGATAAGTCTGGAGTTTAGAGCAGAGGTGAGATTTAAAAATTTTAATCTGGAGTGAACAATAGTTAAAGCTATGAGCATGGATGAAATTATCCAAGGAAAAAACAGGACTAGAAAAGAGAAGTTTCAATATTACCTGGGAAATCCCATCATTTCAGCATCAGATAGAGATGAAGAAACCAATAAAGGAGTCAAATAATTAGAACCAGTAATGTAGGTGAAAAACAGGAGCTGCCTGGAGAGGCGGTGTGTGAAGGAGGGAGGGTTCAACGGTGTCACCTCCAGCTGCATAGCTGGGTAAGATGAGGCTAGAAAAGCCTTAGATACTTTAACACCTATAATACGAGGTACATAGAAAATGTTTAAAATAGATTAAGAAATAGCAGTATAATTCTATAATTTTAAAATATGTAAATAATTACTAGTAGATACAGCATCAATGTTGAAAGTGTTTTCCACTGGGAGTGGAATGGGGGAAGGATTGCAGATTGGACAGTGGAGTGTTAGTTTTTACTAAAACCTTTTCGTATGAGTTAAACGTTTAAAAATTATTTGCATATACTAGATAAAAATCAGTTACACATTGTAACTTGTATAAATATATTGTATAGGAGGTGTAAAAAGGGAGACAGAAAGTGAGGACAGCTTTTTCAGGAAATCTTGCCAGCAGAGACAGGGCAGCAGCTCAAATATTCAAGAGTGGATTTAAATATTTTTTTAAAATTAAAGTAGGAATACCTAGTCAGTAAATCAAATATAGTGCAGAGTTTATAATGAACATCAAGGTTTCCTGCCTCTCCTTTACCGAATCACCATTTTCCATTCACTTATAAACATTTAAACATATGGCTTCTCCCACGCAGCATGCATGAGCATGATTTCCTGCCCGTAGAGGAAGGCACAGACAGGGTTTCTGCAAAGGGAGAGAAATGTTGCACTGGTGGTAAGACCTGGCTGGCACGCTGTTCTGCCCAGGTCTTACCACCAGTAGCTCCTTCAAAGGGAGGACTGTCCAGAGGGAAAGCTAGTACAGTGAGGGTGTTTCTGTGGCCCTGCTCTACAGAAGCCTATGATGTCTCAGAATCAGGGTCCTCACTAGGAAAAGCCTATGCAAAGAGGAAAAAAAACAAAAAACAAAAAACAACAGTCGCTTAAAGCTGTAAGGCCTGAATTTAATTGGGGGAGTGAACAAAGTGATTTTCTATCTCTGCCCTCCCTGAGAAGAAAAGGTGAGGAGTCTTACAAAAACTTTCTGTTATGTCTTTGTCCAGACACTGTGACACGATAATTATAAAGAAGCATAAAATAGTTCTCGTGGTCACACCTCTAATAAGAGTACTGTAGGTAGGGACAGTTAATTGCACTCAAGTGCCTATGAAAGATTTCAAAACAAACATAAAAAGCCCCTAAGGAAAATGACTTAGCTGATCATTGAAGATCATTATTTAATGATTTTTAAAGATTGTGTTTTAAATTATTTGGCATCCTATCTTTCTCCTTTTCCCAGTATATTTAAGAGAATGACAGATTTATAGTTTAATGTAATATTATCCATTACAAAAATTACTGAACTCAGATGTGATAGGCAGGGCTAGTGCACAAATATGTGCCACTGCCCTGGAGTAGAAATTCATTTTAGACGGAGGGTATGGTAACTAACTTGAGAAGAATCGTCCAATCATTTCCAGAGGGATGTTTCGTAAGTGTTCCCCATCCAGAACCTAACTCCTTGATGTTTTCCATGATACTGTTTGTCACACTGAAGTGTTGATAGGGCATGAAGGCACCACACCTTTTACCTGTGGCATGCGGTTATACCAGCTAGAAGAGGGAAACTCAGATGCTTTCAGGGACCAGACAGGTAAGTAAACTGGGAGCAATGGTGGGACCCACAGGTGCATGGATTAAATTAAACCTGCGCTTATACATACACACATACACACACCAGCCACACTGTGCTGGCCAAACAAGGGTCTGCTGGTCACCTCCTTCCTGGGGGAAGGGAACACTGTCCCTGTACAAACTCTAAGGTTTTCGACTCCATTCTGGAGTAGAACTAACTTAGGCCTAAAGTAGTTAATCCAAAATGATTGCCTAAAGTCTCACTTATTTTTCAAGGCCTGATCAAACCCCAACTCCTCCATAAATCTTTCCTTTTTCCCTCTGAGAATGAGCTTTATCTTCTCCTGACCTTGCCCTGTTATAGCCATTCTGTTGTTTCACATTGTGGTGGGTTAGATACGTGTCAGCTTCAGCCCCTGCATCGCAAGGCTCAGCCTTATGAAGGTACACTGATTGAACTCTGTAAAATTTAAATGAAGGAATTTCTGAGTATTTGATTGGCATACAGAAATTACCCAAAATCCTGGAATTACATTGAAATAAAAGAGCACCTCCTTCCCCAAAGTATTCTCTCAATGTTTCTCAAACTGGTGTTCCTTGGAACATTAGTTCCAAGAGATGCAACCTAAAATGCCTTCTGTGGTCAAATGCAACTCTTCGTATCCTATGGAGTCAAAAGGCACCTTGGGATTGTAAAGGCTCTAAGCATATCAGGAGAAATTGAAGTTTACTTTTTCTCACTCAGGTTTCTCTATGGGATCCCTTTCAATGCGACCATTAATGGCTTGCTCCTTGGGATGTAGCCTTTGCAGAGGCAGCGAGGACAGACTCTGGCCCTCAGTCTTCAGCATTCATTATTCTTGCTTAATTTACTTGCCCTCTTCATGCCTAAACTTTCTCATCTGTAAGATGGGCATAATAGCACTTATAGGGCTGTTATAAAGGTTCAATGAGTTGATAAATGTAAACTATGTGCTTCAGCCTAGATTTGGAAGTTAGGTCAGAAAATCAGGCCTTTCTCTCTACTTGAAATTCAGAAATAATTGAGAGATATGATAATAATCAAATATAGGCTTTGCTACTAAGAAAAGCTGTTTAGAGAAGGAGGCTTGATCATGGGTTTGTGAATGTGCCCCACCACCTCCCTGCCTTACCCACTTGACCCCCATTTGATTCAAGCTTCTCAGGCTCAGGCTCAGATGGATATGCAGGCTTTCCTTGTAGGGGAGGGTCATTTACAGCAAAGCGAACAGAGAAAGTGTCTGTCTCATGGATTAGTTTGCTAGGGCTGCTGTAACAAAGTACGGCAGGTCCTCAAATAATGTTTCATTCAAGGACATTTCCTTATAATGTTAATGAGATGCCTTAGGAACTTAACTTTTATTTGTATCGATTAGCCTATGTTAAAATTGGTTTTGTTATACTACACGACGTTTCACCGCAATTCCAAGGACCTATTGACAATGTTAAGTGAGGACTTACTGTACCACAAAGTAGGTGGCTTAGGAAAGAAATTTACTGTCTCACTTGTCAGGAGCTAGAAGTCTGGGATGAAGGTATCGGCAGGGCCATGCTTCCTCTGAAAGCTGCCAGGGAAGGTCCTTCCTTGGTTTTCCCAGTTCCTGGTAGCCCCAGATGCTCTTTGGCTTGAGGCAGTAAAATTCCTGTCTCTGTCCTTATGGTCACATGGCATTCTCCCCCATCTCTCCACATGGCCTTCCTCTATGCACATCCGTCTTTGTGTCTAAATTCCTCCTTTTTATAAAGAGTGAAGTTGTGTCGGGTTAGGGACCACCCAGTGACCTCGTTTTAACTTGATCACCGCTATGGAGCCCCTATTTTCCAATAAGGTCACATCTTGAGGTCCTGAGGGTTAGGCCTTCAACATTTCCCTTTTGGGGACACAATTCAATCCACAGTATCTGAGACCAGGCCCTCTAAACACAGAATGAATGGGACTGAAGATAAGTTCTGATCTTCTCCCCTACATCACCAGAGACTTCAGTGTCTTGCTTGGGAAGGAGTAAGGGGGGCGGCTTCAAGAGCGTCCAGAAGCATTCCTAGTCCTTTCTCTCCTCCTAAAGACGGGATTTAAAAATTTCGTCTGCTCCCTGTGGGAATGAGAAAGTAAGGAAACATTCCCACTCTCACTCCTCAAAATGTAGCTTGAGGATGGCTTTGGGAATAAATAGGTCTTTAGAACTACGTGTTTGAAATACTCCTTAAAATTTGCTAGCTGGAGTCCTTCTCTCTCTCCTGAGGCTCTAGGGTATGTGTGTGTACTGAAGAAACTGGTTACCTAGACACTGGGAGACGAGTACTCCTTGGTGTTGCACTTGGGGCCACTTCCAATTGTCTGTGCCCTTGAGGCCTAGGGTTCTTTCAAGCCTATTTTTTTTTGGGGGGGGGAACATTATTCTCACTAATTTTGAGAATGGCTTTCAGCATTCATGCACAACAACAATATGCACTTAGGTTTTCAATAAAGTTTTTGGGGAGGGGAATGAATGGTCAATAATGAGGGGGGGAGATGAACTTACACATGGGACAAAGATAGTGTTTTTAAATAGCAATGGATAGAAAAACAAGCAAGGCACCTTAGTTTGGGGAAAGAAGCTAATAAATGTTAAGTGTCAGCAAGTGCTTGTATTAGCTCACTTCATCCCCACACCCTGTGAGGCTTGATGCTGGATTGTGGGACAGGGCAGCTGTCTCCAGAGCTGCCTCCTTTCTACGAGGCAGATGAAGTTGCTCTTATCTCTGTCTGAGAGCAGTTTGTGTAATTTCTTTCACTGCACTTAACCCATCTGGAATTATTTCTTCTCCTGATTGTGACACCTTCAGGACAGGAATTGGTTCATGCCCACCCTTAGCACCTAGTTTGCTGGCTTCTATGTTTTCATTAATTCATTTGTCTATTTATTAATTTATTTAACAAGCATTTATTGTATACCTACTGTGTGTCAAGCACTCTGTAGGACACTGGGAACATAGAGATGAATGAGACCTATCGACTATTCTTTAGAATTTAGGAAAGAATTTAAACATGGACATAGAGTAGACTGAACACACCTTGAAGGCAGGGGTAGAGACTGACTCATCGTGGTAACACCAATACTTGGTATGATGACCAGAACATAGTAGGCAGTTAATAAAGGTTTATTGAATGACTTAATGAAGTTATAGGTCATAATTAATTAAATGATTGTCACATTGTAGTGTTAAACTACCAAATACATGTAGTATAGTCCAAAACTTCTATAAATACCAAAAAAGTAATTAGCATAGTAGTAATTTAAATAGATTTTCTGGGTAAAAAACGATCCCAATATAACCTATAGAGTATGCATTCTTTAATATATTGAAACTTCAAATGTGCTACAGTGCTGCTAAGTTGTAACTAGGTTTTAAATGAGCATCTAGGTTAGGATGCTCTTCCTTAACACTAGCTAACATTTCATTCAGCTGTGGCCCAACCTGAGGAAAGCAACTGACATAAAACAGACATCAATTGTTCTAGTTACCTCTGTGAAAAGAATAGTGTGGCATGGGATGACAGTTTCAGTGAGGACATTTATAATAGTGGATGTGTTTATATTCTTATTGATTTCTGATGGAACTTTTAAAATAGAAGCTATAAATTATGTATGGCCAAGACCTATTAGGAACTGCAAGGGAACCACACTTAAAACAAATGGCCCAAACACTGTACAGTCAGCTGGCTTAGAGCAAGAATTTCTAACAATAATTTATTTGTAACTGCTACTAGTCATGTTCATGGCCTAGGAGGTTGCTCACAGATGTCTCTGGTGTGGCTGTGGCCACGAGATGTCAGCTGTGGCAGGGTAAATGGGACCCGGTGCCCGCCTAGCATCAGGGGTTATTATTACAAGTGGCCCCAAGACCATGCTCGTCTCCACAGATGACTGCCCATAGAGGGCCCCCAGGTTCCTTTCATTAGACTGCATCCTTCATACCTGAGCAGCATTCTCCTCATGTCACGATATGGACAGAAATTTCCAAAAAACGTAAAATAGAGTTGCATGTGTTTGATATCAGGGACAATGACACTGCTAGTTTGAATATGCTTCAGCAATGGCTTGTCCCATAGCTGCATAAGGAGGTCTCGAGACAACACTATCCCGCATCGAAGCAGGGGCATGCACGGCAACTTCTCCTAGTTAGACAATCCGCAGATGAAGGATTGGACTTGGCACTCATAAAACGTGGTCTCCTTGGAGTTCGGGCTTAACAACTCATGACAATTTGGTTTGAGGCCTTGCAAAAGGTATTTTTTAACTGTACCTGACAACATTTAAAGACATAAAAACAGTTATTGGGAGTTCTTTAATGCTTTCTAACTGTGCAAGTGGAGGAAGTTGTCCAGAAGAAAGTGGAGAAAATGTACAATCTGTGTGGAAGCATACAAATAGCTTCTGATTGTTATCGTGGACCTTGTGGCCACCTGTCCCAAGCCTTCACCTGTGACAACCAGGAAGGGAATGAACTAGTTGTTCTTGAAGAATGGTTGAGTGACCAGGGGACCAGGGCTGGTTAGCAATTTCTGGGCATATAGGCCAGCTCTGTGACAGTTAAAAGGCACATCCTGGCCCTTTACAAAAACTTCATCATAGGACAGGGACCTGGAATCTAGCAAATGGTTGGCAAATGTTCTGAGACCTTTCTTCCTGGCTTGTGAGATGGAAGTGAAGTCCATTCTTTTAACTAATGTTTAATTATTGAACGTTCAGTACGTGCTAATTGGCAGGACTACCATAGTAAGTGAGAGACCCAGATTACCTTGATGGAGTTTGCTCTTAGCAAACTTGTGAGGGAAAAAAAACTTTAAAATCAAATCACGAAAATACATATGTATATTTTCACATAGTGATATGTATTGTAAAAGAGAAGTACAGCATTGTTTGAGGCATTATCATAGGAGAGCCTAATTTAGATTTGGGGTTTGGGGAAGGCCATATTCTGAGTAAATGACATTAAGCTGAGAGTTGAAGGCTGGCATTAGAGTTAGGAGAGAAAGAGAGAAAGAGAGAAAGGAATAGGGGGTGAGAGAGAGAAGAGTGTGTGTGTGTGTGTCTGTGTGTGTGTGTGTGTGTGTGTGTGTGTGTGTGTACACGTGCCTGTATGTGCAGGTCACGTGCTAGGGAGATAGAAAGTATCTTGGGCTGAAGGAACAGTAAAGGTCTTGTGGGATAAACTTGCCCCTTTTGAGGAACTGAAAGAAAGCCATGTGGTTGCAATGTGGTGCCTGAGGCAGAGGTGGGTATGAGTTGAAGCCGGAGGCATGCAGGGGTCATGCCATTCAGGGCTCCGTGGCCATCTTGTGCATTTGTGATTTGATTCTAAGGATATAGTGTGTTTGTCAGTGACCTGCAGCTGGCAGATAAATTGGGGTGTGCCCCAGCTGCTGATCTGCTAATAGTGCTGCTCAGTAATGGTTCTTTAAAGTGAACAGGGGTTGAAGTGTGACCTTGGGCACAAAGCTGGAAAAACTGGGTCATATCTCATAACACATTTTGTAGTTTATCAATGATGATGACAGTGCTTTATCGAGATTGTGAGAAAAGTTTGGAATCATGCAAGAAAACACTTCATGTTGATTGCATCACCCCCAGACCTCAAATGCCATGAGCATGTATGTGCAAACATCCAGGAAGGCAGAGCCAGTGAACAGAGAGAGTCCCTGCAGAAAGGGGAATCTGAAGGCAATTGTTCAGTTACCGTCCCACCCTAATAGAACCTCTCCTTGCAAGCCGCTCCCTCCTACCCCTCAGCTCAAGAAACAGAAGGACAGTTTAAATAACTCACTAACTGGACCCTTCTCTTAAGCTTGAAAAAAATTTTTTTCTTTTCATTTTTAGGAAAGAGCCACCCAAAACTACCAAGATGCAAAATCTTTAATATTCCAAAGAATGCCCGTGGTGCTGCTCATATCTGCAAAGCCTGGGCTGGAGTTTTTGTTTTTGATTAAAATTCTAATAATAATCCCAAGGAGAGTGTATCTTACAATGTGTGTGTGTGTATGTGTGTGTGTGTGTGTGTGTGTGTGTGTGTGTGTGTGTGTTTGTAAGTATGAAAGCCAATATGTTATGCATTTTACCTGCAAATTGCTTTTCTTTTTCTTTTAAATTTGGTATGTGGGAAGCATATACACAATTACCTACAACCCCAATGAAAAGGGGAAACTTTATGGATTAGTAGAGGTGAGGACTATCATTTCAAATTATGTTTTTATGAGTTTAACCATTATATATTAAAAAAAAGAAAGTTGTTGACTAAAAACAGGATTTATAGACTACCAGATGGATTATATGATCTATTGTGTACAGATGTATCAGGTCAGAAGAATAATGAATTCTTGGCTTTAAGTAAATACTACAGACCATGAACATAACTGCTGCAGAATAAATCTGAATTGGTTGAAGAGGCAATGAACTAATTATTTCAGAAGATGGAGAATGAGGACAGAAATGTGCTAAATATGCACCACATATAAGAACTCTGCACACTGCTCAATAGATGACCAACAGCCTCCAGTCTTTAGGCAATACATCTGAATTAATTCTTATCCTATATGTGCCTTCATAGAAAAATACTCCTTCTGTCTCATTTGCACAATCTTAAGAAAAGTGGGAAAATAATAATAACCTACTTGACAGCTAGAAATATGGCCACAAAGAAAAATAATTCTAAAGCCATTGGCAGATTGGGGCTGGATCCACAGAACTGAACAGTATGAGGGCTGAGCAATATTTCTCAATTTCTATTGCCACAAGATTGTGAAGCTGGCCTTCTAGAGAGCACAGCTAGACTATCCTTATCCTTGAACTAATCTTGGACCACAGATAATGGATATAGCCAGTTAGACTAGACAGTTTTACTATAAAATGTTATATAACAAAACCACTATAGACTCAGTGTTACATAAATACTTACTTCATCATCACTATTACTGATTTTTAATTGCATACTGAATCCCATTTTAAAAATCCAGATGATTCCATACTAGAATACCAGGAAAATTATCTCTTCTTAGCTGTGAAAATGGCACGCTCCCACCAACTGCCTTTATTTGAACACCCTTCGTGGGACACAGTGAAAACTGGAGAAAAGGATGTTTACTTGAAATTATTTCTTTGAATTCTTTGGCAGAGGAACAAACCCACTGACTAAGATGTCATGAATTCTTGCAGTGAGGAAATAATAAACCTCTTTGATATGAACCATGGTTATTTTCAGGTTCTTAATATATTTTATTTTGCTGAAAGAGTAGGCCTTCTTAACAAATGCTTTTTTGTGTTAAGTTTATCTCCTGAAGCATAAAAACATAAACTCTTATCTGCTAACTGTGGGAATTAACTTGAATTAATTAATTTATAGGACTTAAAAGGATTTAATATTTTTTAACTTTAGATAAAACACAATAATTTTATTTCTAGTGTACTGATTAATTTCAATACCTGAGATTATGTTTCCTGCAAAGCTCTATGATTGAACTTTGGACTGTAAATTTTCCACACCCCACACTTCTACATCATCTAGTTCCCTGAAGCTCATTTCACAGATTGCTAGAATTTATTAGAAGGAGACAAATTAGTCAATTGTTTTATTTCAGGAGTTCTAGGAATTGAGGAGCTGAGAAGGAAAACTTAGTAAAAAGTTTATTTCATTATACTATACCCACCCTTCTTTTTTGTTTTCCTTGTTAATATTATTTCTGCACAACTTTTTGCAGGTTACCCTAAGCCATATAATAATAAAAATCAACAGCCATGCTTTAATGAACAAACTGGTATCAATGGTTTACATAACACTCTTGAGTTTGCACACTATTGAATAGCTCAGGATACCTTCAGCCTATAATTTATACTTCTGGGACTCCGAAGTGGATTGAGTTGTCATTCTGGATCAAATGTGTTGTGTAAATAATAAGTAAGGTGGAGACAACCAGATGTCCACCAAATTAGGTTTCATCTTTCTTCTAAATTATAAAGTTGTAGGTGAGCCCATGGTTTACAAGCTGGGAGTGCCATTTCTAACTCCCCTTAGAGCTAGATATGGCCAGGTATATTCCCTAATAGAATATGAATGGAAGTGATGTGTGCCATTTCCAAGTTCAGACTCTACAATATTGTACACTTCTCCATGCTCTTTCCTGTTTCTAGGTGCTGAACATGGACCATCTTGGCATCAAGTCTCAACCATGCAGGTAAGAAAAACACCCTGGATGATGAAGGAGAAACGAGAATCATTCATTCTTGCAACTAATTTTTACTGAGTGTGCTCCATGTGGGAAACATTCTAAACGCTTGGAATACATCAATGAATAGGAGACACCAAAATTCTTGCCTCTCTTAAGCTCAAATGGAAAATTGAAAACGGCAAATAAGTATAATGTATAGTTTGTTTGAAATAAATACTAAGAAGAAAAATAAGGCCAGGAAGGAAGATTTGAAATGTTAATTAGGTATTAGGTATTAGGCCATTATAGAAAATGCAATGAGACCAAATAGTGGCACAAAGTAATGGAAGGAGAAGCTGTTGCATTCTAAGAGGATGCTGATGATTTGCTGATGTACTGGATATGGGATATGAGATAGAGAGAGAGATAAAAAGAGTCAAGGGTGACACCAAAATTTTGACTTGAGGAACTTGAAAAATGAGGTTGCTGTTAATTTTGATTAGGACAACTATAGGAGGGAAATAACTATGATTCAGTTTTGGACATGTCAAGTTTATGATGCCCATTAAATTCTAATTGAGATGTTAAGTGGACAATAAAAATATGGGTCTGAAGGTCAGAAGAGGAATCCCTACTAAGAGTGTTCACTGAGAAATCATCATCATAGATGTTATTTAACACTACAAGACTGGATGAGATCACCTAGAAAGTGGGTGATATAGAAAAAAATAAATAATCTAAGAACTGAACCCTTTACCCTAACCTTCAGAAGTGGGATAGATAAAAGAAAACTAGCTCTCCCAAAAACTGAGAAGGAACAACAAAAAGATAGGAGGCATATCAGGTCATGTTCTGAAAGGCAATGAAGAGAAAGATGGAGAGAACTTGAATCCCTGAATAACTATATGGAGTAGAGTAGTCAACTTCTTTACCCTGTGGGACTGTTACATAAGAGAAAAATAGACTTCATTATTTTAGTCTCCTTGTGTTGAGTCTCAATACAAAATTTTATTTACCCTAAAACCCATGTAAATAGCAACTGGTATCACTGGATAAATCTTCAACAACAATAACAAGAAAATTAACATTTATAAAACAATTTTCAAATATTAACTTTGAAATGTGATGTGTGTTTATGCATGCTCATGCATGTATATTTAAAAAAGTTTGACCATTTTAATAACTATTAAAGCCCCCAAAATTAAAGTTGACTCTACTATCACTTTGCTAATATTAGACTTACAGAAGAACTTGTTTCTGGGTAAATAGAGTCTACTTATTTCTACCTAATAAGCACTGATAGCTTTATTTTCTTGAGAACTATCCAGAAGGGAAATTGAGATGGTGAGAAATGATTTATTTGAAGAGCACTTTTTGTGATCTTTGACCTTAGTTTTCCTATGGTTTTGTTTATTGATTCTCTCAATTTTCAAGGGCCAAAAGGTCTACCTCTTCAAGCAAATTCTAATCATTCTGTCTGAGGGAAATGAACAGAGAAAGATAAACTTGGGAGCATTTGAGATCTTGTTCCCCAGCATATGTCATCAGTTTGGCTCAAATAAACTCATAAAGATTCTTAAAAAAAAAAAAAAAAGATTAACTCATTTTCATACCCATGAATTTGTTATGTAGCAGCTTTCAAGTTTTGTTTCTATGCCTAGATATTACAGTGGGCATATAGTCACAATCCAATGACTAAATAAATTTTAAAATAAATCTATTCAATTATTCCTTTCCTTCCACATACTATTATCATCTCTTAACCTAGAGAATATAAGGATGTTTGCTACCATTTTAGAGCAGTGCTGATTTTGTACCCCTATAATCTTCTCTTTTGCTAAATAATTTCTAGCATAGTCCAAATGTTTTTCAGGATCTAAATGCTATGAAATATTCCCTTTAAAAATATGACAGAGAACTCAACAACAACAACACTAAGAACAAAATAAAGTTGCAAATATTAAGCTGACTTTATCAAATGTATAGTAGTCAGACATTGAATAGAGACCACACCTTTAGATCTGGCCAAAATGGAAAGATCCTAACTCAGAGAAATGAAGAGGAGACTAGAAAGTACTCTGAATAGTAAATTGTCTTAACCTTCCATCCAAGAATTGCAGTTTTTTAGAGTTTAAATGATACTTCATATCATGAGTCAGAAGGCCTGTATTCCAGAGTCAACTTAAACATATACCAGCTGCGAACCTTAGGCTTTGAGAAAACATCAAAATCAAGAGAGTAAACAAAATGGAGGCCAAGGTGGGGCCCATTCAGGATGCAGGAAAGTGGTATTCCTTCAGGTTGCCAAGATTGAAGGGGCTAGAAGCATTTCCTAAAGTTCAGCTTGTGTAATCATAAACGTGAAATTCAGAAGAGAACAAAGATACTCATTTAGTGTGGTCCAGAAGGAGGGAACATTCCAGGAAAATGGTCTAGGTGTTTGCCAGTGACCATTATAGGCCCAATGTGGGATAATTCTTGGGTGGGTATACTCTTCATATAAGACAATAAACCTATCCCACTTACATTGTTTGGTTTTTGTACATTTATTCTTTTACCTGTTCAACAAACACTTTGATGTAAAAGACACAGAACTAGGCAGTGTACATAAAATGATAAGCAGAAAGGACATGATTTCATCTTATCCTTATGGAATTTACAATCTAGTAGAGACCACCGATTTTAATCAAATCATCCATTGAACTCACAAACACATAGTGCTAAATCTTTGCCACTTGCATTGTTCTAAGCACTTCGTATATGTTAACTTATTTAATGCTCATAACAACCTGTGAGATAGGTACCATCATTATACTTGTTTTATCAATGAGGAAACAGTATAAAGAAAACTTGCCCAAGGTCACACAGGAGTGAGTGTTAGAGCAGAATTTGAATCCAGGCAGTATGACGAGGTCCACACTCTTAAGCTTTTATTTACAAACTCCCATAGAAATAGTATGATGCTACAAGGGAGTTTAACTAGGGGACCTGATCTGATTTAGGAAGAAGAAATGAAATTAGACCAGAAGTTCAAAAACAGGTATTTTCATTAGTGTCAAATGCTCCAGGTAGTTCAAGCAGTATGAAATTTAAAAAATAGGACAATGATTTTTGAAATAGGTATCTCAATGACAAACATAGTAACAGTTTTAGAGTGTATATTGTTTTCAATTCAGAGTTAGTTGTTAGAGAAATGGGCTGCTTTGGGGATGTGTGAAGTTTCTGCTTGTGGAGATTTTCTTCACAGAAGGCTAGAAACCACCTACTGTGGGCTTGGCACATAGTATGTGCTCAGTACATGTATGCTTACTGACTGGTAGGAATGTTACAGAACGTTGGATGGTTCAACCAGACAAACGTCAAGATTTCCAACTATAAAATTTTACATTTTCACTAATTCTGAATTTTTGATAACACAGTAGTTTTGGTTGTGTTAAAATTTCCCTTTGCCTTATCAAAATTGCTTGATATAGAAATGTATAGTGGATATGAGATTTGAGAAACTGAGACAAACTGTTTTCAAACTCAGGGAGTCTAATTTGTATATAGTTAATGTCTTAACCTAAAAAAGAATATTCTATGTTCTTTGTTAAAATTTTTGGCATGATTCTTATGGTAGTAGTTACTTACATATTACTATATAATGAGAGAAAAGTGAGATATGAAAATAATAAAAAGTTGAAAACAATGAGAGTAATATAAATGAAAAATATAAAAGTAATGGTACTTATTTAAAGTAAATCTATAATCTAAACATTGATTTTGATCTGATCTTTCCTGTCTTTCCCTAAGTAGTTTCATCAGTTTAAAAGGGTAGATAATTTCTAAAAAACACACACAATGGCAAGCTGTAACTCCCACTGAAAGGTTTACAATAGTTGTTCTTCTATTCCTTTCTAAAATACATGTTTTGCTCACATTCTGAAATTTTCAATGTTCAGAGTATAACACATTATAATCCTTGTCCCTGAACTTCTCCCCTTGGGGAGAATGGCTGTGAAGGCATTTCACTCTTTCTCACATGCTTCCACAATTCTGCAAGCATGGAAATTCTGGAAGGACCCCTGTGGTCGCTCTGGTGTTTTAAAAACTGATTTGGATACACATGTTGCCACTCTGCAAGAGAATCTGGAAGGCAATAGAGAATGTAAATTCCTTGCGACTTTGGGGAGAAAGAAGCCTATTTAAAGAGTTATAGTAGAAAAAAAATTAAGGTGGATTAATTTTATGTTACTCTTGGAACATTTAAACAAAACAATGACACAGCTTAGCTGGTTCTCCATTTAGTTGTTCTGCTCTGCCACTTAAAAAAAAATGCTAATTTTATGATCTCTGTGATACCATCTGAGGTAGCAATGAAGCCGTTCCAGAATGCAAACTCAGAGTGTGCTATAGACTACAGGGTAAGTCAGACATGCACTGGAATGAAATTCCAGTAAGGCAGACACCCCTCTTATGTCCCCAGCACCTACAATAATCCCTCATTGATGGACATGCAAGTGGTTTCTAATTTTTCTCGATTGCAAACAATGATGTACTAATATTCTTGTACATACTTTATGAGTATTTATTTAAATAGGTCTGAAAAAAATTTTCTAGATAGGAAACTACTGATTAAAGAGTAAGTATATTTTACTTTTCTAGCTATTTTCAAAATGCCCTTCACAGAGGTCACAACAATATCTGATTTCTGAAATTTGTGCTTCAGAAAATTGACTCAAGAAGAAAGTCATTAAGGAGCCAGTTATAAACTCTGTGTGTATCAGAGATTAAAGCATGTTTCATTAGGTTCCTGTTTAACTTTAAAGATTCCATCTTGCATGCCATCCATTCTTTAGAGACTTGGGTTGATGAGAATTTTTTTTGTTTGTTTATTAAAATGCAGTTGGCATATAATATTAAATTAGTTTCAGGTGTACAACATAGTGATTCGATATTTATCTATCATACGACATGTGCACCATAATAAGTTTAGTAACCATCTGTCACCATGCAAAGTTGTTTTCACACTATTCTTGACTATGTTCCTCTTCACTTTTTTCACTCATCCCTCCATCCCCTTCTCATCCGGCAACCATCCGTTTGTTCTTCCCTATGTGTCTGTTTTTGTTTTGTTCGTTCATTTGTTTTGATTTTTTTAAAAATTCTATATATAAGTGAAATCATGTAGAATTTGTCTTCTCTGGGTTAATGGTAATTTCTATCTGTACACTCTGAGACTGGAGACACTGTTTCCTAGTGATTGATTATGTTACTTTGACATGTTTTGAAGAAATCCTTGGTTTGTCTGTTCAAAAAGTTTTACTTCTTTATTTTTGCCAGTTTTGACAAAGGAAAGACAGGGCTGAGGGAATGATAACTGTGAGGAGGTAGGAAGAGAGGTACAACTCCTTGTGAATGTCTGTGTACTTCTAACTAGAGCACAGGTATGTGGGACAGAATGACCCAGGAATCTCTAAAAAGGCAGGTCTTGAATGCACAGGGAAGGAAGCTCAGGAGGGTTGCAGAGCTTGGCAATTAAGGTCACAGGCACTGGTGTAAAATGCACAGCAAAAAGATAGGAAGGAAATACAATGAAAATGTAACAGTTATCTTTCAGGGCTAAGCCTTTTAATTCTGTTTGACTTTGCTATATTTTAGAATTTTCCTACAGTGAGCATATATTGCTGGAATGTATTAGATTTCCAAATTAAAAAAAGAAAAAGAAAAGGAAAACTAGAGAACTTCACTTTTAGTTCAGCCACTTAATACTGTGACCTCGGGCAAATTTAAAATTTTGCTTAGCCTCAGTTCTCTCATTTTTAAAATATGGATAAATAAGTTAATTGTGAAAAGTGAGCTAATATGTAAAATACTTAGTATCCATTACAGACCAGGTATACAATATCGCTCAATGAACTGTATCATCACCATAATCATTACTATTACAGCGGTGGTGATGACAGTAAACAACAAACATATACAAGTGGTAGACTGTTCCAAAGATATTAGATGACAAGAACTCCTTCAGATAATTCATAACTGAAAAAGCATTGCAGTTCTCAGTAAATCAAACACAAGGAGAGTAAAAATAAATGCTAATAAAAATAAATGATTTCTCAAAAAGAATACTTTTTTTACAGGCTGCCTTTGAATAGAGGAAAGCTTTATGCATTTTTAATCAATATTCTATAATGGTGATATGTATTTTCCAGATTTTCCTCATGAAACATAATATTAGCTCTAATTTTGGAATCAGACCAATATATGTTACTGCTGGTCAGAATACTAGCACTAATATTTATGATTCAGATATTCAGATAACGTTCAGGATATTGCTTATGCTTTTCTAAGGTCAATCTCTCATTTTTTTGTGAAAGTATCCTTTTATGGATCAAGTTAAGGTTTCTAATTCATTTATTATTAATAATTTACAGATAATTTCACTTAACTTTGAAGTATGTTTTTGTTTTCACAGTTGAATGATCTTTTGTAATTCAAATATCAAGAGAATTAAAGCCATGATAAATTTCTGGCTTAGAAAGCTGGGGAGTTTTTCTTAATTTTAATTGTTCAAAATCATCTTACCACTTTAATTTTTCTGCTGGCAGAAAGCAGCCTCCTCTGTCTATCACAAAGCTCTAGCTTGAACTGGTTTCTTTGCATTTTCTTGCTTTTCAACATTTGTGATGTCCATCTTCTTTGTGTTGAGAGAGGTCTCTTGGCTTATTCATTGTTAAGTGATGAACATTGTTACTCTCCGGATTTTTCATTAAAAATTAATGTGTATCAATCTGAAAGGAAGTTTTTGGCCATCTACTTTGAGCTCATGATTCTAGTGTTGACCCGAATTTTAGAGCCATTAATGTTCATTTTTTATTAGTAAATGTTTTAATCGTTATTGCCAATTATGTTCTTATTTTTCAAATTATGCTTTATTTTAAAATCGATCTTAGTATTTTTAAAGAGTTTACTTCATTAGAAATGTATGTTGATATATTTACAGGAAAAAAGATGAAGATTTTTTAAAAAAAACTACTATTCTTTTAGAAATATAAACTGTAGGTATGTTACGAAGTCTTTAATTTTCGGATATTTTTGTCTCCTCAGAACCTAATACAGTGCCGGGCACTATCCAGACCCTTAGTGAGGGTTTACTGGTGCTAAAGCAACTAGTTCTTTAGATTAAAAATCTGCCCAAGTACTTATTTGGTAAGATATGGATCTGTGTTATCAACCCTCTTGCACACTAAAACCATCTTGGCGATTTAAAAAATGCCATTGCTAAGGCTCCATGGCAAGACAATTAAGTTGGAATCTCAGAGGGCTGGGGCCCAGGCATTTCATATTATATAAAGTTTTCCAGATAATTCTAATGTGTACTGGGGTTGAAAACTACTTATGCAGGCAAAATTCTTTGGAGGTTTCTTTTAACTTAACCTGTTTACATTTTTTTCATTTTGCAGTTATTACATTAACATCTAGTAACCTAGGCTTCCTATGAGATTTAATGTTGGAATTTTCCCAATCTTTTATAAGTCCCCTTCGGGGGATGGGGGTTAAGAGGAGAATACAGTTTCTCTACTTTCTCCTCCTTTCCATTTTTATTTAATACATTTTAAAATTCAACATGAGAAAGATCTCAAAAGTAACAGAGTTTTGCTTTTTTAATCTTTGTTCTACTCACTGGGTTTATTATAATCTTACCCTTTGGTCACTACTACAGAAATTGGTTCTAGAAATGGTAGTTGGCAAGGACATGTCCATAGTGAGGGGCCTCTCTTACAAATGTTATTTGTAATTCAACAAATAGTGGCCTTGGGACTTGAAAAAGTTAATGAGAGAGTAGAGTTAAATTTTAAAAGCTATTTTAAGTTCAAAAAGTTTTTGCCTTCAAAGGCAAAACAAAGTTAAATTAAGGGATTTAAAATCATAGTTCTGAGTGTGATGTTTTTTAAAAGACATACTTTTGTAAGTAGTTTTAGGTATAGTTTTGCCTAAGATTATAAACACTGCCTTCTAATCTTTTTTCTTCCATAATCCTAGTCTGTTTTTATGACTCATGAGTAAGAAGTACTAGAATTAAAGGGCTTCTTGGTCTCCTTTTGTAGTAAAGCACTGTATTCTTTCCACAGTAAATGAAACAGCCACAAAAATTATGACCCAACTTGTAAGAAAACAAAATAGATAATTAGAGTGTTTTTAATAGAAACTATCTCACACAAAAATATAAACAAGAAAATGTTAATTTGGTGGGTAAAAATATTCTATCAGCTGACCACAAAATTTTAAGAAAATATTTGTTCTATAGGAATTAGCATTACTGGAATATCATGAAAGATAGGTTACCCAAAATTATAAACAAATACCTTTGTAATAAGTTTATCAGATACAAAGTGAAGAGAAAAATAGACTCTTTTATTAGGGGAAAGTCAAGGCAGCTAAATTAGATCATTTATACCATTTGGATTTATTACAGTTTTATTTAATTAAATTAGCAAAATAATTACCAGTTTTGAATTTATTTTTACATTGTGTTATATTATTATCTTTTTTTTAATGTAATAGTATGTATAATTATAATTTCACTATCCAGTAAATAATTTCAATTTTTTTTCATCTTCAAAAAGTTTGAAGATGTTATTTAAAAATAACAACCTTATTATTTCTTATTAAGGTTATAAAATTTTTAAATTAACAAATTAAATTACCTAATTGGTTAATATCTACTCATGGAAAGTCTATGAGGTAAACAAGTCTAAAACTAAACTTTAAATTGCCTGTGTACATGAATTTATGCTTCATTCTATGTTTCCCTTCATGAAACTAAATGAACTAAATGAACTAAATGCTTTAAAATGTTTGGGAAGTTAACCAGAAAGCATGTCTGTAATATATTCAAACTGTTGTGATTGTACATATATATAAAAAGTATTAATTAAGTAGATTTAGGAAAAGAACAATTATGTTAACTGTTTAATAGGAGAATTCTATTCCCAAACATGAAATCACAGCATATTATTATTGGTTTTCTACTCCTGACGATATATTTTCAGTTTTAGTACTTTTCTTTCCTCGGCTCTTCCCCTCCTCTCCCCTCCCTTCTCCCCTCTTTTCTCTTCTTTTCCTTCCCCTCATCCCTACCTCCTTCACTTCTCTGTCCTTTACTTCCCTCTCTTCCTTCTTTCATAATACACGTCAGTGCTCTGCATGGGTTTCGTGCTAGCTGTGGGGACATCAGCAAAGACGGACCTAATTCCCGATCAATGGCAATTTTATATTCTAAGTTGAAAGACGCAGATGAAAAATTGGGAAACTAAATGAGAAATTCAACTGATACTAAATAATAATGACAACAATAACTAGCAAATGTTTTCTATGTTGACGCTATTCTAAACGTTTTACTTGCATTTTCTAATTTACCCGCATAACAACCCTATGAAACTAATAGTACTGCTTCCCGTCTCCTACAGATGGTGTAACTGAGGATCTGAGAAAGTTAAATAACTTGGCCAGGGTACCAGAGATAGTAGGTGGGAAGTGTAATTCAAATGCAGAAAGTCTGTCTGACTCCAGAACCTCCGATTTCAACTACTAAATTGTGCTACACACTAGAGACATTCTTTAATTGAAGAGAAAGGAGGAAACTGAACGTTTTGGTTGGTTTATTTTGACCATTAAAATTAAAGAAAATATTTTTCTGTGCTTTTTATATAAATATAATTTTAACATAGCTTAGCAATTTCATATTGATTTTTGTGATTACTATGAGTTGTTTTACTAAGGTTTAGGTCATGGTTATCTTTTTTATATATGAAATCCAGTTCAGCTTGAAAATATGCTCCAAATTTTGACTGCAGGTATCATGGCTGCCAGTTAAGTTGATCAACTAAACTTCCAAATGAAAGACTTTCAAATGGACGTGTGTATAGTGAAGATAAATGTCATGTTTAAGCATTGGTAGAATGTTCCCTTAGGAGAGATGGTTAATATCGCACACCTAGCATTTCTTACTCCAATTTTGAGATATAAAAGAGAATCTTTCAGTTTGACAATTGATGTTCAATCTACAGCTACAGCCTTATCTAATAGCTCTTATTTTAAATTTTAAAGATTGATGCTTCAGTGATAGTATGTGTGTGTGTGTGTGTGTGCACGTGTGTTATAGATGTATCAAATGATTTTTATTTTTTTCACATGTAAATGTGCCCAATAATCCTAGAGAAAGAAAAAATACTTTTTTGTATATTTTGGATAACCATTTTTTATTAGATATGGCTTTTGCAAATATCTTCTCCTAGTCTGTGGCTTGTCTTCTCATTTTCTTGACATTGCCCTTCACAGAGCACAAGTTTTTAATTTCATTGAAGTTCAGATTATCAATTATTTTTTTCATGGATTGTGCCTTTAATATTGTATCTAAAATGTCATCTCCATACACACAGTCAATTAGGTTGTCTCCTAAGAGTTTTAAAATTCCGTATTTTACATTTAGGTCCATGATCTATTTTTGGTTAATTTTTGTAAAGGATGTAAGGTCTGTGTCTGGATTCATTTTTCTTTTGCACATGATGACCAGTTGTTCCAGTACCATTTGTTGAAAAGACTATCTTTGCTGCATTGTCAAAGATCAGTTGACTTTATTGACAATATTGTCTTCTTATGCATGAACATAGGATATCTCTCCATTTAGTTATTATTTGATATTTTTTATTGGAGTTTTATAGTTTTCCTCATATAGATCTTGTACATATTTTGTTAGGTGTGTATGTAGTTTTTTTTTGGTTAATAAATGGTAATATATTTTTAAATTTAAAATTCTACTTGTTCATTGCTGTATATGGAAGAACAATTGACTTGCATATCAACCTTGTATCCTACAATTCTGCTATAATTGCTTATTAGTACCAGGATTTTTTTTTTTTGCCCGAATCTTTCAGACTTTTTACATAAACAATCATGTCATCAGCACTGGTTTCCATGTAAGTTTTTTGCTCTGGTAAGTTGTGATCCTCTTTATCTTCCTGTCTATCCCTCTAATTTTTAGGGCAGTGGTTTGCCCTGTGACTTCACTTATCTGAAGAATCTAAGAAGAGTTGTTGATTTTTCAGTTTGTTCAGATTCTTACTTGCTGTTGGGACAGAGTAGTAACATCTAAGCTTCTCATATGCCAGACTGTAAATCTAGGTTTTCTCCTTATTATCTTCAAATAGTTGATTCTTTCTCATATTTCAATGGAGGGGGCTTTTAGTTGTAAAACTTTTCAAATAAATGCATTCCTGTCACTATTCGAACTACATGTTCTGATAAATTGCTGCCATTACTTACTAAATTCACTTTTAGTACCTTTCCACTGTTAGAGTGACTTTTAGTACAGACATTTGTGCTGGTGAGATGTACTTATATTAAAATATAAGATCAAAATCACATTGTACGGCTGCACATTATTTCAAAGAATCTGTCACTTTGCCCTATTTCTGTGGATTCACTATATTTGAATTCATTGTAAAATAAGATGTTTAACCAATAAGATAAGATAAAATTGTTATTATTCTAAAGTGACTGGAAATGAATGAAGCTTCTCTGGGTTTTCTCTCCTACTCCCAGGAGTATTTAAAAAAAAAAGTCAACATTTTGACATTACTTGATTATCTACTAACAAACAGATTTTTATTATATTAGCAGCTAAAAAAAGGGCTACTCAGAAGCTCAGTCTATCAGTTTAAAAAATATAAGGCAGGAGTTAACTTATGCTCAAAAAGATTTTTAAACTAAATTAATTTTAAAAAATGTTTCCATAGATAATAGTAAAAAAATTCAAAACTCTCTGAAAAGCATCAGTGTAAACTATGTTTCTCTTAACTCCCTAGCCACTTCTTTACCCAGTAGAAGCCACTGTCACCAGTTTTCTTATATAATTTTTCCAAAGATAATATATGAATATTATATTTTCATAAAGGATAGTAATGATGATCATAAATGACAACATTTATTGAAATCATTGTTCTAAGTATTTTACATAAATCTATTTAATCTTCGTGCTAGCTGTATAATATGTTCTTAACTTCATGAGAATATCTTTTAGAAATAAAGAAATGATGGGACAGAGGGGTTAAGTAACTTTTCCAAGGTCCCATATTTTTGATGGATCTGGTTAAGCCCTTCTGTTACTTGGAGTGATAAGATGTTGAAATGCAAAGCTGACTTTCATATACCTAATGCATACACTGGTGATCCAGAATGAGTTCAACTCCAGAGAAAATTGGGTTCTCCTCATCTCCCCTTTGGAAGAAAAGATGGACCAGCCTGGCTGAGTCTCCTGTTTCTTCTGGAGCAGTGGTCATCTATGAAGATAAAGCAATAATTTTCTAATAAGTTTTATTTAGATAATTTATATATATTTTTTTGTTTTTCAAAAATAACAAAAGTAATACATGTTTACGGTAATTCAAATAATACTCAAGGATACAAGGACAAAAAGTAAAAGTTTCTCTTACTGCATGACCCAAACCTACTGCCTGAGGGTAATCACCATTCAGGGGTTGCTATGGAGGCTTCTAGATCTGTTTCTTACATATGTGCAAACATCTATGCATATACTTACTATAAATACACACATATAGTATTTTTTCCTACAACAAGCTCTACCTATTTATCTAAATCTTATTTTCCCACTCCCACTGGTGAGTCATTGGTTTATCATGGATAGCTTCCAAGTCAACACAAACAGATCTAACTCATTATTTTTAATGACCATATAATATGTTATATATAGGTACACCAAAATTTATTTAGATATTATCTTATTGTTCATAATTTAGATCATCTTTAATTTTTAGATAATGCAGCAAATAGCACATATATATTTATATACTTCTGTAATAATCTCTTAAGGATAGATACCAAGAGATGGATTTGCTAGGTCAGTGGGTATATGCATTTTAAATTTGATAAGTATTGTCAGAGTATAAGAGTGCCTATTTGCCCACAGCTTACAAAAAAAAAAAGGAAATAATTATAAATGACTAGTAACAGAGACACAATTATCGTACTGTCATAGTTGAATTATGTAGAATTAATAATGGGTTATTGTATAAATACTAACATGTCAAGTGTGAAGAAGGTTTTATAACATGGAAATGTTTACAGCATAACACCAAGAATAAAAAGTAGACTGCTTTGTATATAAAACTATGTTGGTATAGGGATGAGAAATAAAATAGTACATAAAAAAGTGAACAGTTTGGATGGTGGAAGTAAAGATTTTTTTTCCTTTTTTATTTCCTGGTATTATTATGTTGTTTAGGCAATAAATACAGTGAAATGGTAATCTTTAAGTAATTAACAGAAAAGATGAATATAAAAATAAATTCTTATCAGATTTATTGGCTTGTCTCAATCTAGCCTTGATTTACTATTTATCCCTTCAAATAGACAATGACAAATTATTATATGTGTGTTCATGTTGTTGGGGAAAAAATGCTTTAAAAATACAAACCTTCTTTAATAGAGAATATCATAATGCTGAAAAAAATCACTGGCACATCACATTGTGAAAATTACTGGTATGGTGTCAACCCTATAGATTTAGCACAGTCTCTTAAATTTGAATGTTTATGTTTTAATTTTCCTTTTGCCTGAGCAGGTCATAAAGGGTGTGTCTCATTCATTTTTTTCCTTCTATTAGTAGCATTTTAAGTTTTAATAATAAAAACAAAATTTCGAGGATGATAAAATAACAGAATTATGATAAAAAATGTCTGCCAATCCTCAAGCAGGTTTTGAGGGATGAGAAGGTCTTGGCCAGGTACAGAGGAGATGGTCCCAGGTATTCAGGTAATAGCTTAACCCAAAAGGTAAAAACTTGCATGGTTCTAAGAGATCCATCTAACTTGAACAGAAGATGCCTGTTATAATGTAATGGAAAAAAAGTTCAGATAGGCAGAGGGCGGGGGGAGAGAAAGGCAGGTATCGAAACTTCCTTTTAATTCCTCTATTTTCAGTTACTCAGTTGCCCTCGAGCTTTTCTGTATTTGCTGACCTTGAGCATAGGATTTTTTTGATTTATGTTTACAAGACTTTTTTGAAGTCTGAGAATTCAAGAGAGGTGTCACCAAGCTCTTTGAGGTCTGTCTCTTATACAGACTTTCAAATAATTCTCTTAATTCCTGATCTCCGCTTCACACTCTGCAAAACCCAATTCTTGAGCCTCTGCAGAACTTTCCTTATTCCAAAGAAACTTAAGTTTGGTTTTCGTTAGTCTTCTAAGTCGTCAGCTTCCCATCCTCCAAAACATATTGCTATTTTCTATCCTATGCCCTGTTGTATTTTCTCCTGTTCTTTTCCTTTTTCCTTTTTTTTCCCCTGTCTTTTAGGCCTATATATTTTAAATATTATTATTGTCCTTTCAATAGGCATTCAGGAGAAAATGGAAATGATACATCTATTCAAAATTTACGACATTGAATCAGAAATCCCTATTTCTGTTTAAAATCCTGTAATAGTAGCGTATTATTTTCTTTATCTTTTATTATGGAATTTGTTTTTCAAAGATAATTTTGGCAGAAATATAAGTAATGAATTGAGGCATCCTCTTTTTTTTTTTCTTGTAAACAGGGGATTAAGAGTAGCATTATCATTCTTTGAGCTGCTTTTGAAAATGTGATTTTTAGTTTGTCACAAGTGACTTTTTTATCATTCCTTTAAAAATCTTTCATTTTCACTAATGCCTCCTCATAATCAATTTGTTATATTGATTCAAATACAACATTCCTATGTCTCTTAAGTATCATCCCTTTCCTTATCCTTTGATTCCTTTAAAATTACATTTCTCAGAAAATTTATATTAGTTATTATGACTTCTCTATATAATTATATTTCTGGAGAACATAGTGGCTGATATGAAGCTGTCAAAGTAAAAACAACACAATGGTCACACTACCAATCCTTTCACATATAACCGAGAATTTTATAGTAAATTTCTCTTAAAATCCCTAACATTAATACTGCATATACCTACTCTCATCTCTGGAATTGTTTGCATTTAGTACAGGAAGCAAAGAAAGAAGAAATAATGGATAACAGGGTGTTAATGAATATGTATCATATTGATATAAAAATAAGGCAATAATAGTTAACCTATAATATAAATAATTAATAGTTAAGAAATTAAACATGGAAACAAGTAACCAAAAGTACTTCTTATAGTAAGTAGTTCTTTGGCAATACTTCTAGTACCTTAGGGTAACAGATTATCTTTGTATACTATCTATATTGAAAATATTTGGGGTTTGAGATGCCAAACAATTGATATTTATTTTCTTCACTAAATTGACTGTTAGTGAAATATAAGCATCATCAGATTTACTCTACTGTTCATTCTTTCTGAGTTTAGTTTCATTCATGACGGGCTTAAATTAGTTGTGTGTACATATTACAATTAACACTGAAAAATTAAATTTTTAATCAATCATAGATAGGCTTATAACAGCTCCTCTGTTACATCTCTTACAGCAGAGCTATTCTTGAATGAAATGGCTGCTCAATATGTATTTGCTTGTGTTTTTTTTTTGTTGTTGTTGCTTTTTTTGTTAATGCAATTTGTTTAAGTCTTTTGGTGTATAAAAAGTACGAAAATTATACAGAAGCTGTCTGAACTAGATGTATATGTATCATGTAAAAACTGTTTTTTATTTGATGCAAGAAAAATAGGAATAGATTCTCTTATTCTGTGCTAGAAAATCATTACTCTGCTAGACGTGCTTTCATATGCAGTCTCTCGTTGATCTAGTAAATTATCAGCTCACTTTATATCTTTTACTTCCCCTAAATGATGTCTCCTTTCTCAAAATTTTAGATAAAGGAGAAAGCTTACTGTCTAGGCATGATGCCCTGTTACCAGTTATATCTACCTCACTCTCAGCAGCCTTTCTGCTCCACTGACCTTCCTGTAAGAACTTCCAACATAAATTATGTATTTTTTGTTTGTTTTTTGTCCCCCCCCCCCCGCAAATCTTACTTACAGATTATGGAACTCAGCTTGGAGAAAAATACACAAAGCTCATTGTATCTATAAGTACTCGATGATGTCCAACATTAGCTCAGTTTTACTCCCTAGAAAACTTCTCTACCAATTGACCACAAAGTCTATTCTAAACTTCTGTCACTTTTATCACTCTTATCACTGTAGGTATTCTTCCCTTATCTCTGCCCTAGCAGAGAAAATAACAACAGCAGCTGCCACTTCATGAGCACTTATTACCAAGCACTTTACAACAGAGCCACACAGTAGATCTTTTATTTCCTTTTTGTAGGTGAGGAAAGTGAACTTCAGAGAAGAAAAGAAACATACTCAAGGACAAAGTTCATACATACACATAGCTCACCAGAAACATCTTATCATGTTTTATTATATTTATTTTTCCTTTGTTTTCCCATTTATTATCATTTAAAATATAATATTTGATATGTACAAAAACATATGTGTGTGTGTGTGTGTGTGTGTGTGTGTGTGTGTGTGTGTGTGCGTGTGTGTGTATTCTCTCTCTATATATATAGAATTGTTAGGGCTAAATAATAAAATGGATGCCCACAATCCCATTATCTAATTTAGGAACTAGAACGTCATCAGAACTCTGATTTCCTTCCTCTCCTACTCTTTGGCCTCCCTTCACTCCCAGAGGTAACCACTGCTTTCTGTTTCGTGGATATCATTCCCTTGTTATTTTATCTTTTTATTTTAAAATAAAGCACAGAAAAGCTTAAAGAATATTATTTTAAAAATCCCATATACCCTTCACCAGATCCAACAATTATTTTTGCCAGATTTGTTTTCTTGTTCATTTTCTCTGTGCATGTTGTTACTCCTGAACCATTTGAGAATAAGTTGCAGATATCATGCCCTCTGCTTCTAAATCCAAGCGTATATTTTCCAAAAACAAGGACGTTCAATAGTCAAAATCAGAACATTTTACACTGATACATTATTATATCTTATCATTAGTGCATTTTCAAATTTCACCAGTTGTCCTAATAAAATATCCTTTATAGCCATCCTATTCCATCCCTCCACACTCAACTCCCCAGCCCCCTACGGTATCTAACCCAGGATCACATGTTACCTTAGTTGTCTCTCAGGTCTCCCTTAATCTGTAACAGTTCCTCAGTCTTTGTGTTTCCTGTCCTTGACAATTTTTAACATTTCAGGCTAATATTTTGTGGAATTTTCCTTAATGTGACTTCATAATTTTCTTCATGGATGTTTCTTCTTAAATAAATTTAGGTTATAAATTTTTGATTAAAAAAATACTATATAGGTGAGGTTGTGTCTTTTTCAATGAAACACTCAGGAAGCATATAATGTCAGTTTTCTTTATTTTTGGTGATGTCAATTTTCATTACTTGGTTAAGGTGATGTCTTTTAGTTTTATCCACTCCAAAAGTCCTATTTTCTCCTTTGTAATTAATAAGTAATTTGGGCAGATATACTTTGATACTATGCAACTATCTTGTTCTTCATCAGATTTCAACCCAATAGTTTTGGCATCCATTAACAATTTCATCTGATTCCATCATTACCACAATGATTGGCAAAGGGTGATTTTTCTATCTCCATTATAACTTCTACATAAAATTCTACTATAAAGGAAAGCTTTTCTTTCTTTATGATTTATTTATTTATTTGTTTGTTTGTTATCAAACAAATACTGATCAGCATTGCCACCTCTATCATATTATCAAGTTTCCGTAAGTATTTGGGTCATTTGGCCTTCCCTGTGCTTAAACAATACTATTTTAATTGTTATGACTTCACCAATGTCTGGTTGTCCAATTTCCTCATTTTATTGGGAAGTTCCTTGGATATTCTTGCTTTTCCATAAAAATGTCGGATAATATTTCACAAAAATGTCTTGATATTTTGATTGGAATTCCATTAGCTTGGTAGGTCAATTTGGGGAGAATTCCTTTTTTTAAAAAAAATTGAGGCTTTCTTTTCATGAGCATATTCTACATTTATTTAGGTCTTCTGCATTTCTTTGAATGTTTCATAGTTTTTTTTCTACTATCCGCTTACTTCTTTTATTTAGATTTAATTTTAGATATCTTACTTTTGAGCTATTTAAATAAAATCTCTTTTAAAATTATGTTTTCTCTATGTTTGTTGCTATAGAAATGTTCTTATTAGATTTTATAGAAGTGCAACTGAATTTTGCATATTGATCATATAGTGAGCTCATTTCTAATATGTTGTCTTTTAGATTTTGTATAGACTATCATCATCTGTGAAAAAAATGAAACATTTGTCTTCCTTTTAAAACTTTTGTTTTTTTTATTTATTTTTCTTATCTTTCAGTATGATATTAATAAAACGAGTAGGAGAGCCTGCCTGCACAATAGGGGCTGTTGCTTCACTATCCAGACTCATCCTGGAACCCACTAGAGTTTGGCACCATCTGGTGGTGGTTGTCCACTCCAGCGTACATACTGATGGGAACAATTCAGGGTCTGTAGTTGACCGCACTTCAGGAAAGCATCAATGATTCCAGGACATTCCTGGCTAGATGGCGCCAGTTTTGTTGGCCCAGTTTGGGAATATCGAGTTGAGAGATTACTAAACAAGCAGGATTCAAGCTGCACCTCCTCTCTGGGTTTTGTGCTGTTTTCCTGCCCAGCTCCCTCTTCCACCCTGTGTCCTGTTTCATTCCCCAGCCTCAGAACATAAGAACTTCATCCTCCTGCCTCCCACTGCTCCATTTGTGGGTTGGGTGGTGGATGGGAGTAAATCATTCATTCTATATTCTCAGAATGCATGATATCTTGAGTGTATTTTCACAGGATTTTATTGTATTTATTTGTATATTTTTCTTTCTCCTTCCATTATAATATAGACTGCAAAAGCTTGAGGACTTTTGTTTCATTTATAGCCATATAACAATGGAGTAGCAGAGTTTCTTGTATGAGGACACTCAAAAGTATTTATTGAATAAAATGAGTGAACAGATAATGAAATCTTCCATTATATGATAGATTTGTTAATTTCTTCCTATAATTCTAGCAACTATTGCTTTATGTATTTAAGGCTCTTTTATCAGATACGTACAAAATTAAAATTGTTATAGCCTCTTGCTGAACCCAGACTTCCTTAACAATATTTTGGGGTTTTTGTTTGGCCATGAAACCTATTTCAGTACTAACATAACACCAAGCTTTCAGTCACTATCTATCAAGTATATTTTTCACTCACTTTTACATTCAAACTTTTTATGTCATGTTTTATTTTCCCTTTCTTCTAAATAGTATTTAGTTAGATTTTGAATACAATTGTGCAACTAGTCATTTAATTGGTAAGTTTAGTTCATATATATTTATGTATCAAATTTATTTCTATATATCTTTAAAATTTGTTAAACCTAATTATAGATTTTTTTAATTAACATTTTTACATTCTAGAAAATCCTGTTGCTTCTTTTTCAGATAAGGATATTCCTGTTAGTCTTGTTTTGCCTACTCATCTTTAATTCCATTGTTTAATTTGATTGCAATTTAAATAATTCCACTGTTTATTTTCATAAATATCCTATTCCCAATCCTCAATCTATGAAAAAATTATAATTGTTATACTATACAGGTTACATTTATATAGTACTAAAACAACTGTTACATATATTAAATAAACACATATGTGCCAGGTACTCTTTAAAAATTTTTAAAGTATATTTTATTTAACTCTGAATATCCAAAGTATTATCAATTCAGTGAAGAATTCTTTTAAAAATTGTAATTGTATTAACTCATTTAACTCTCATTTTACTAATTAAGCTCTTTTTACAGATTATGAAACTGCAGCTGTGAGAGGTAAAAACAATTTGACTAAGGTCAAATAGGTAGATTTCTGAGCTGGGATTTGAACTCAAATTGTTACTATACTCTCTCTAATACTCAATATGGGAGGGATTGGGAAGTGGGGAACCAATCATTTTTGGCAAAAAGAATTTTATTTTCGTTTTTTAAAACATTAGTGATTTTCAACCTCCATGTGGTTTTTGCATTTTTTCTTTAGTTTTCATATCTTTTGTCCATTTTTGTCTTGGATTCCTAAGTGAGCTTTTGTATTAAAAGTTCTTTGCCTTAAGTACAATAAAATGTATTTTTATTTAATAAAATTTTACATTTTACAGAGATGAAATCTCAGTTAATATTTTAATTTCCTAAGAAAAATTAGATTTATACAATTCCCCTTTAAAAAAATACACCTCAGCTCTTCATCATCTTTATTATGAGAAAATTCTCAGCTATTATTTTCTAGCTTCTGAGCTCAAATTTCTACCAGAAAAACATGTGAATAGAGAAAAAAATGTGTGTATCCTTCTGTGTATATAGCACGTAAAAATATCTTTTCTGGATCTGTGTTAAATTAAATAAAAATTTACTAGCTATGTCAAAGAACTAATTCTATTTAAAATTTCACAAACAGGACCTGACAATAAATAGATACGTTCTATGTTTCTCTTATTTTAGGGAAACGATTTTTTTAAAAGGTAAATATTAGTGATCATGCAAAGGAGAAAAGAAATACTTTATTTTCAAGAATGAGCCACTATAGAGTTTCTTTATAGGGAGAACCAAAGGCTTATTGATTTAAAAAATTTTCAATAAATTAAAGACTCATACACTGTGATTTGAGGCTCTCAGCAACTGCCATGAGCAAACTTGGTCTTAGGAAAACAGCACAATTTGGGAATGTTGCCATCTAGTGGTCCTTTTTAGGATTGTCCCCGTAAAAGTACTGTAATGGAAACAGATCACTTCAAAATGTAGTTAAGATCTTGACTCTGAAATTGGAGCCAGAGGTCAAGAAAGAGTTTCCTGAGATAACAGAACAGTTTTTAAAATTAAAGAAATAAAAGAGAAGGCTACTAAAGAAGTATGTGTACGCGCATGCGAGGACAGCAATGAATGAGGATAGTCAGTAGAAAGAGAAAATGATAAAAGAGCAGGCAGGGTCCTTTAGCATGAATAAGGAACATGAGGAGACAGTTGAATCTTTGAAGTGGTAGGAAATAGTGCAATTGGTCACTGAAATGAATTGTATAGAAAATTACAAAATAAAATGTATTGGACATTTACAACTTTTGAAGGACTTTTGTTTTAGATAATAAAAGCTACCATTTGTTGAGTGTTTAGTGAGTGCCAAATAGTCTAAATGTTTTGCATACAGAGTATATTTGACTTTCATAACTACTCTGTTACCCTCATTTTAAAGATGAGACAATTGAGGTTACAAAAAGGTTATAAGCTGGTAAGTGGCAAAACTGTGATTTGTCTAAACCAAGAGGCTGGCTCCGATATCTGTGTTCTTAACCCATGCGCTATATTTTCTTCTAAATTAAGTACAGAACTTAGATTGGAGTCAACATATAACATTAGATAGAAAATTTAGTCAATTATCTAAATAATTTTGACCAAACTTTATTATTTTGATTACCTGGATCTGGTGTTTGCACTGATAAAGTCATGTAACATTGCTCTGTTTTCCCTTTTACATCTGTATTCTTGATAAACTCTACAAATAAATTTTTCTTTCATTTAAAAATACAGTACTCTGTTTTAATTATAGAGTGTGTATGTTAACTTAGTAGTAGTAATGGTACATTTCTTCTCTTCAACTCTTGGTTCTCTTTCTGAGTACAACTATGGCCACTATTATGGATTGAGTTGTGTTTTCCACCTTCCTCTCACCACCACCCCACAAATTCATTCATTGTAGCCCTAACCCCTAGTACCTCATAATGTGACTGTATTTGGAAATAAGGTCTTTAAAGAGGTAATAAAGTTAATATGAGGTCATTAGTGTGAGCCCTGATCTGACTTGTGCCCTTAAAAGAAGAGACAGTTACAGAGGGAAGACTGTGTAAAGACACAGGGAAAAGACAGCCATCTACAAGCCAAAGAGAGAGGTCTCAATAGAAACCATCTCCGTTTATACTCTCATCTCATAGTTCTAGCTTCCAGAAATGTGAGACAATAAATTTCTGTTGTTTAGGTTGCCCAGTTGCCCAGTCTGTAGTACTTTGTTATAGCAGCTCTAGCAAACTAATAGTCACTGTATCAATCGGACTCTTAGTTTACAAAAAAAGAAAGAAAGGAAGGAAGGAAGGAAGGAAGGAAGGAAGGAAGGAAGGAAGGAAGGAAGGAAGGAAGGAAGAAGAAAGAAAGAAAAAGAAAGAAAGAAAGAAAGAAAGAAAGAAAGAAAGAAAGAAAGAAAGAAAGAAAAAAAGAAAGAAAGAAAGAAAGAAAGAAAGAGAAAGATTAAGAACCCTATTTTCACTAGTTTAAGTGGAAAAATACAAATCTTCAGGGATATTAGATAGCTCAGAGAATCTTTGGAGGACCAGAAAGCCAGGTTTGGAGGCTGTGGAGCTGGAAACAATGTGCAGACCACGCTGTGAGGTTGTGCCAGCACAGGCACCAGTGAAACCAGACACTGCAGTGCACAGGGCACAGTTCTCACTGCGGGAGTGAGATGCCGGGACTTCCATCTTCTGACCACGAAAGATAACATTTCAAAAGCTACCTTTGCAAAAAAATCAAAAATAAAAAAACAGCAAAACAAAATGAATTTTCTGTGGCTCCTGACTTGTCATGCAGCACATTTCCCGTTTGACGTCTCACAAGGGTGTATGATTGGGGGGAACCTAGGTTCTATGCCTGCAGCCCCGCTGTGAGTGAGTATAAGAGAGTGAGTTTTCTGGCTTCTGCCATGGGAGGTGAATCAAAAGGCAGGAAATTGCCCAGACAGGGAAAGGGTGCTCGAAGGGTGGTGGTAAGCCAGGAGAGGCACAAAGGGAGAATCAACTTTAAAACCTCAGCTGTATGATTCTTTGACAAGCTGTTCAGATAGTAGATTTCTCTAAGACCTATTTGTCCTTTCCACAGTCCTTAAGTTTTTCTTGAATGTATTTTTATTTTCATTGGCTAAAACTCTCCCTTGTCTAGAATTCAAATAAATATTAAAGACAAATAGTTGGACTCCTCTCTCCGCTTTACTGTGTATCTTTGTAAGAAAGAAATTAAGCAGCTTAATAGGAAGACATTGCTTGCCAAGTATCGTTCCTCCTTATGCTAATAAAAGAACCCCCAAGTTTCTTCAGTGAATCATTCTTCCCTTCTGTCTTTCCCTGTGGTTTGTGTAGAGATAACATCCCCTACTCTATTACTTCTGCCCAAGTTCTGGAAGACTCATGGCTCTGTTTGGCCAACTAGAACACCGACACCATGCCTCCTCCCCAGTGCTGTGATTAGTTCTAGAATAGGTAGGCACACTATCCAGGACACACTGAATCTCAGCCCAGGACACTTCCTAGCACAACAGACTTGCATCTCTCTGGCTCCTTTCTTTCTGCTGTGGTTGCAGGACATAAGTCTGGAGCCACTGCTGCCCAAACCGATACTCCTTGATAAGAACTTTCCTGAGAGTAAAGCTGACACAGAGGAAAGTAGAGCTGAGAGATAAAGAGAAACAGAATCTTCATGCCCCTTGAGCATCTAGGACCAGCTGTGCTGGAAGCTCATGCTGCATGTGGACTTCTCAGTTACCTCTGCCAATAAAGTCACTTTCTGCTTAAATCTATTTTGAATGATTTCAGTCACCTGGAACAAAAAGACTCTTGACTAATTTTATTGTTTAAATCAAATAAGTACAGAGTTCCCCCCAAAAGAAACTGCTTTAACAAACATTTATAGCACCTCTAACTTTGTGTTCAAACGAGAAAAAACTTGGCCTCATTTTTATACAAATGTGTATACACTCACACACACACACACACACACACACACACACACACACACACACTGAGAAAAAATGGAATAAATATATCAAAGATTTTATCTTGCTTTCTTTCATCTTGGTTTCTTTCTCTTTAGATAAAATGATCTTTTTAGGATCTGATGAGCAATAAAACATACTTGGATATATTGCTTTGTATTTTTTGCTTTTTCTAGGTTTACTCCAAGAATTCTTTTACTGTTTCTTGCATCTGAGTGTCAAGAGGTCAGTGTAGTGTTAACTGCATTTGTTCTTTTTAATTTGTGTGGCTTCACTCTCAAGTTTGACCTCTCAATCTCTCTCCTACATCTGACTGTTCCAAGTTAACTGCTGGGATATAAAAACATATTTAATAGAAGAATATTATAGTTTTAGGCTGACTTGAACCTCTCTGTCTCCTGTAAGAACTTATAAGCTCTATCAAGTAACAATAGTACCCTACTTTATTGTATTTCATATTTTACCTTTTAGTGCCTAGTTTCAATTGTGTTTTGTCTTCTCATCGTAAGTCAGATCATACTAGACCAACGTTAAGAGCAACTGTTTTATCGAAAGAAACAGATTACTATCACAAATTTAAATCTAAATTTACTTTGGAGGAAATATTTCATGAAAGATATTGTACTTGAATATATCAATAATCTAGTTCTTGATTTGTGTTTCTGCATAAATTACAAACTGACTGAGACACAAGTGAGTGCCCTGTGGACACTATAGACATGAACACTGTCTTAGTCTGTTCACGCTGCTACCACAGACAGGCGGCTTATAAACAACAGAATCAATTCTCTCAGTTCTGGAGGCTAATATCAAGGTGCCAGCATGATTGCCTTCTGCTAAGAGTCATCTTCCTGGTTCATAAATAATGCTTTCTCCCTATGTCCTCACATGGTGGGAGAGGCTAATGATTTCTGTGGGGTCTCATTTATAAGGCACTAATCTCATTCATGGGGGCTCCACCCTCAAGATATAGTCACCTCCCAAAGACCTCACCTTCAAACACCATCAGCTTTGAGGGTTAAGATTCAACATACAAATTTGGTGGGTAGAGAGCAAAACATTCAGACATAGCAAGCACTATGACACCCTGAAGAGTGTAAGCTTTGTCTCTGATGTTTCACAATATATTCCTTTCTTCTAGTTTTTCCTTTAATAATATTAACTTTGTGTTTTATTGGACAAGTTACTTAATGTGTCTTTTCATATTATCTTAAACTGTGTTCCCATAATTCCAAAATAAAAACTTACTCTTAAATATTTGAATTCTTATTCTACAACTCTGCGTTAGTGAATTTCATTTATTAAAACAGCTATCTGGAATATTTCTGAGAGAATTTCTGGAAGTCATGTCCAATAAAGTTAACCAAGAGTAAGTTTTAACTAAGGAGTGAAGAGCTGTGATTTAGGATTCTGTGCATCTTATTATGCTAGGTTGATTGCTCAACCTAGAAAGGGGAAAATCCTAAAACAGGAGAGATTTCTCACCATTAGAACATAGTAATGCAACAGCTGGTCTTCTGACTGGCTTGTTTAAAACAAACCCATGGGTTCCTTTTTCTCTGCATCCTCTCCAACATTTGTTATTACTTGTCCTGTTGATAATAGCTATTCTAACAGGTGTGAGATAGTATCTCATTGTGGTTTTGATTTGCATTTCCCTAATAGCTAGCAATATTGAGCATCTTTTCATAAATTTGTTGGCCATTTGTATGTCCACTGGGAAAAAGTATGTCTACTCAGTTCCTCTGCCCATTTTTTTGATTGGATCATTTGTTTTGTTGTTGTTGTTATGGAGTTGTATGAGTTCTTTGCATATTTTGGATTTATGCTCTTATTGGAGGTGCTGCTTGCAAATATAGTTTTCCATTTGGATGGTTGTCTCTTTACCTTGTTGACGATTTCTTTTGCTGAGCCAAAGCTTTTTAGTTTGATGTAGTCCCATTCATTTATTTTAGCTTTTACTTCCCTTGCTTTTGAGGCCAAATTCATAAAATCCTCTTTAAATTCTTATACACTGCTGGTGGAACTGCAAATTGGTACAGCCACTAAGGGAAACAGCCACTATAGAGGTTCCTCAAAAAACTAAGACTCGATCTACCATATGATCCAGTAATCCCTCTGTTGGGTATTTACTCCAAAGACTTAAAAACTCATATCTGAAAAGATATTTGCACACCAGTGTTCATAACTGCATTATTTACAATGGCCAGGACGTAGAAACAACCGAAGTGTCCTACGATAGATGACTAGATAAAGGAGCAGTGATACATATATACAATGGAATACTTACTCAGCCACAAGAAGAGATGAAACATTGCCATTTGCAACAACATTGATGAACCTCAAGATAATCATGCTAAGTGAAATAAACCAGACAGGAAAAGTTGAAAATCACATAATATCATTTACATGTGGGATATAAACCTAAAAGCAACAAATGCAAACAGGACAAGCAAACAGAGACAGAGACTCGTGGACATGGATAATAGACTAATGGTTATGACAGAAAGAAATTTAATCATGAGAGGTAAAAACACAGTGTGTGTGTATATATATGTGTATGTGTATATATATATATATATATATATATATATATATATATATATATATATATATATACATGCCTTACTGTTAAAGTACAGATGAAATTTATTGGATTTAGTTAACCAATATCATCATACAAAAATAAATAAATAAAATTTAAAAATAAATAAAATAAATAAATAAAAATAAAACAAACTCATGGGTTTCTTGGCACCCTACTCCACAAAAATTCAGACTGGTGTGACCTGTTAAGGACTTTGGACATCCAGGGAGAAAGAGATTCAGGGTGAGGGGAAGGCTGAGCAGGAGGAAAGCAGAAAGGAGGAGGAGGAAAGAAAGAGCATTGTGTTTAACTGGTGCATTTTACCCTCTGTAGGGTGAATAATTAGTATCCCCAAGCCTGTAACTAACAGGCTAATGTTCCCTGACTGAAAAAAGAAACTTGTTTTTGTGTCAAGAATTTTCTAATTGTTATTGATATTTATTGCAGCGAAAAGGAGATGTGCTCTTAAATTAGATTTTCCTGTTATAAGTAAATGGATTTCTCGAGTTCAATCCATTTTTTCCCTATTTCCTCATTGTATGAAAGTATTTTAATTTTATTTACTGCAAGACATATACACAATTAAATTCACTTCTCTGTGATTAAATATTTCATAACTTTATTTGATTTTCAATTTTCACTGATAAAGTAGTTATATTCAGAAATAAATGAAGGCAAATGATTGTACTAAACGGTAAAATTATTTAAGTATCTATAAATAAATATCTAATGTATTTCATTGTGGATGAAAAAGAGCTTCTACGGAAAGTAACCTCAAAGGTGGATGTGATCATAAATTGCCGAATGGGCAGATCATGGTGGGTGGTCACTCATAGGCATATAACTTTCAGTAAAAGGTTATCTCTGCCTTAAACAAGCCCTGTCTATTCTGTGCATCTTCGTTAACACGCCTTTGAAATGCCTCTTTTCAGAAATGTAACCACCCTGAAGGAAGCACAGTCTTGTTAACTGTCCTGTAACCTAATTCTGGCTTTGCTTTCTCCCACCTTCATGCGCTCTTCCTTAGTTCCCTCCCTAATTGCCAATGCATAAAAGAAGCTGCACACTGCCATTCTGAGAAAATTCCTCTCACTTTGTTGAGATCTTGTTTCCAGGTATATTGTCAGTTTGGCTCAAATAAAATCTTATAAGGTCTGGACGTTTCTCACATTGACATCCTCTAAAATGGGTCATTTTTTGAAACAGACAGATGTGTTTATAGATATAACTCAGGAAGAATGTTAAGTTTACACAATATAATTTTTCCAAAACAGTTCATATATTTTTTGTTTACCTATTGCTGCCAAACAAACTACTTGAAAATTTAGTGGCTTAAAGCAACATCATTTTATTATGCTTCCCAGTTCTGCGGATTGGGATTAGGCTATGACTTATTTCGGGAACTGGAATGTCCAGGATGGCTTCTTCACTCGCATATCTGCCACTTCAGCTGGGATGGATAGAATAGTGGGGCCTGGATGAAACAGTGCTACTGGGGTCGGATGTTTGGGGCATTGGTTCTTCTGGTAGGTCGGGTTCACTGGTCTTTTCCATGTGGTAGCAGAGCCCCTCAGTCTCCATGTGGCTTCTCTATGTAATTCTTTTGCCAAGGTAGCCAGATTTCTTAAATTGTCAGGCTTAAGCCTAGAACTGACACAGTCACTTCTGTCACATTCTGTTGGCTAAAGTAAATGACAGGGTCGGCCAGGATTCAGTGTGGAGAGGACCACACCAGGGTGTGAATACAGGGAGGGCTGGTTCTTTAGGGGAGAAGAGGCAGCTGTGGGGACAAGTGACGACAGCACAGATGCCCCACGACAATGCCACTCCCTGGATCCCCACGTGTAAAACCCAGTGTTCTCCGGATGTATCTTTTATATACTCTGAGGCTTAAGAAATTCCTTTTAGAAAAAGAGCACCCAGTTTAATAAATTTTTATAAACAGTATAAAAATCTGTTTACTTTGTTTAATCTTGCATTTCCCAAACACTAAGTGCATAGAACTGTGCCTGGCACTTCCCTTGAAAATATTTGTTGAATGAGAATTATCACAGGATCATTTTTCACAAAATAGACTTGACATTTCAAAAATCTGATGTTTCTAAGGGAAGAAACTTTGGGCAAAACACATCTATTATGTAAGAGAGGAGTATATGATTTCTGAGTATCTTTCTGACCTACAATCCCCTTCTAGGCCACCAGTAAGTCTACGGGGGAGTCAAAAATGCAATCGCTCCCTGGGGTATTTATTAGGAGACAGTGTTAAGGAGCGAGGAACAGCACTCAGAGAATTCAGTTTAAGTCAACAGAAATGCTATGTCTAGAATGTCAGTGAGAATAGATAGAATATTGACATCCGAACACCAAGTCACTTAGTGGATACAACTCCAATTTTCAGGAGGTAGAAGAAATTCAGTTGAGATGCTAGGAGTGAACAGAACTTGTCTGCTGCTATTGTTGTCCACACAGGCTCACAGCATGCTGAGCATTTGGGGATATATCACAAGAAAGAAACATGTTTGTTTTGGGGTGTCAGGATCCTTTTTTAAAATAGTGTTTATTCAGAACAGTTTTATTTTTACAGAAAAATTGAGCATGTACAGAGGCATATTAAGATGGTAGATAGTTCCTATACACCACCACACTCGGTTTTCCCCATTGTTAACATTTTACCTTAGTACGGGACATTGTTACACGTTATGAACCACTACGGATACATTATTCTTAGCTGAAGTCCATGGTTTATTCAGATTTCCTTACTTTTTACCTAATTTCTTTTTCTGTTCCAGGGCCCATCCAGCATACTACATTACATTTAGTTGTCATGTCTCCATAGCTCCTCTTGGCTGTGACAATTTCTCAGACTTTCATTGTTTTTGATGACCGTGACAGTTTTGAGGAATACCGGTCTGGTATTTTGTGGGTTATCCTTCGACTGGAATCTGTCTGATGTTTTCCTCATGATTCACCTGCAGTTACGGGTTTTTGGAGGAAGAATACAGAGGTAAAGTGTTATTTTCATCACATCACATCAAGAGTGCATATTGTCAACATAATTTATAATTGTTGATGTTGTTCTCGATTACCTAAGGTAGTAGTATTTGCCAAGTTTCTTCACTGTGAAGTTAATCTTTTTCTCTTCATTTCTATAATACTATTTGGAAGGGAGTGTGCATAGCCCATATTTAAGGAGTAGAGAGTTATGCTCCCTCTCCTTGAGAGTTGCATATCTACATAAATTATCTAGACTTCTTCTGCATGAGAGATTTGTCTCTCTCCTGTTTATTCACTCATTTATTTATATCAGTATGGACACACGGATATTTATTTTCTATCTGTGAAACCTACTACTACTTTGTTTTGTTGCTTAAATTGTTCCAGCCTTGGCCATTGGGAGTGCTTTCATTTAGCTCCTGTGTTCCTTTGATAGACCTGCATGAATGGTGTTCAGTTTTTCATTTTGCTTTTGTTTTTTGTACTTCCTTACTTTCTGACACTCCAAGATGTTCCCAGCTCATCTTGTACATTTCTTTAGCAGTCCTAGAATCAGCCATTTGTCCAAGAAAACTTGATTTTTTTTAAAAAATTAGAAATGGCATTAGAAACCAAGATCTGGGCACTAGGTATACTCATTGCTACTGGGGTATTGTTTCTTTTGAGCCCTCTTGATGACAGAGCAAAGAAATATATACGTGCATATCAGACATATGTGTACACACACACACACACACACACACACACACACACACACACACACATGCATATCTATATTCCTATATGCAATCATCTCAATCTATGTTAGGCTAAACACGAGTACTTACTAATGTCTCCCATTCTAATCTGGTACCAAGTGAATCATTCTAGCCTCCTCCCAACTCACACCCCTCTTCATCTGAACCCCACTACAACAGGGACAAACTTGGCTCCCACTTCGTGCCATCCACTTACTTACCTGTTTAGTTCTATTATACATGTACGGCTGCATCAGTATCATTAACCTATACCCTCACAGGGAATGACTTTACCAAGCAGAGTACCACGCTTACATGCAGTTCTTTTGGCCTTCGGTTTTACAGACTCCGCTTATCTCCAGATTTACGTAGGTCAGTACCCTACTCCCCTTTAGTGACACTGTGAGGAAGTGAAAAGGATGAAGAAGTAAATTGACAGATTAAAATAGGTTTAAAGACAAGTACTTTTTAATTTGTTAAGACTAAATTACACTATCCAGGGGTATACATTTAAATGGTGAAACTTAAAAAAAGCAAGGAAGTTATTACTTTAGAAGTAACCACATCAAAAAGCAACTCCTGCTTCTGGGAAGATAAAAATATCAGAGATTGGATGTACTCTCCCACCCGAAACAACTAACAAAAACCCAACAAAATAACATATGATACAATAGTTTTCAGACATTGGATACAAGGCAGGGTAGAGCAGTGATCTCTGTGAGATGGGGAAATAAATGAAGTCAGTCCTATAATTGCCTCAGTTTACTATCTGGAGAGAGCTTCCAAGCTACAGTGCAGGGCAGGGTGACTAGGCAGAAAGCAGTGGTCCCTTGAGTTAAGAAGCTGGAGCTAGGAGTTTGGGAGACAAGGCAGCGTACTTGAGAGGAGACAGTTACCACTGAGAAAGCATCAGGGATGGCAGGAAGTCCACCTGAGCAAAGGCAGGGAGGAAACCAATAGAGGACAGAGAAGCATACCACCCAAAAGGAGCAGAGGAAAAATACCTGGAGCTCACAACTAGCAGTAAATAGATCATGTTCCCACTAGCCAGAGCGGAAAAAGTTGGCAGTGGACAAAGTACTAAAAATGGTGTTCTGAGTGGTCACACACAATTAGTCATAGACTGCTCTGGTACTACCTGAGGATGCTAAAAACAAGACTTGAAAGGATCAAACTATTTCCAAGTAACTTAACTGTGACCAGAATAAAGCTCTAGAATGTTTCTAGGAATACAAAAATATGCAGCATTCAACAAAGAAAAATTCACAATATTAGGAGTCTGATAAGGAGAAGGGAGGAGGGAAAGAGAAAGATACGACTCATAATGAAAAAAAAGATGAATCAATACAAAGAGATGTAAACATAGATAATAGAATTAGTAGATAAGAACATTAAAACAGTTAATTTGCATATATTTAAATAGATTGGTCATGTTAAAGGGAGGCATGGAAAATACAGTTTTTTTTTTTAAAGATCCACGTTGAACTGCTAGAGATAAAAAATAAAATGTTTGAGATGGAATATTTAGAAAAATTTTAAAACTCAGTGATAAGAGAACAAACAACTCAATTAGAAAGTGAACAAAAAATCTGCTCAGACCCTTAAGCAAAGAAGATATATAAATAGCAAAAAGGCACATTACAAGATGTTTAACATTATTGGTCATTTGGGAAGGACAAATTAAAACCACAATGAGGTACCATTGCTTACTACTATAACAACTGAAGTTAAAAAGACCAACCATTTCAAGTGTTGGCAAAGGATATGGAATGACTACAATTCTCATACACTGCAGGCGGGAATTGTACAACCACTTTGGAAAATGATTTTGACAGTTTTTCAAAAAATTAAATATATCTCCACTATATGGCCCAGTCATTCCCCTCCTAAGTATTTACCGGGGGCAGGGGGTAGGGGAGGGAGAGCAGAAAACATATGTCCAAAGACTTGTATATAAATGTTCATGGCAGCTTTATCTGCAATAGCCCCAAACTGAAATTATCCAAATCTTTCAAGAGATGACTAAACAAATAATAGTAATCCCTATGTCAAGAGTTCAGCCGAGCAACTCCACGGTGTTGCTGCCTCAGTATCCATTTTATTTGGCCAAGTGGCCTTAATCTGACACTAGCCCCGTCATGCAAGAATATTCTAGATAACAGCCTGGAGATGACTTCCTCAACAGACCTTGTGATCAACAGTCTCCCCCACCTCCCAGGACTTTCCCTTTGCAGGACCTTTAGATAAGACCCCCACGGAGCTTACCAAAATCCTGTTCTTTTTGGTTTGAATTGACCAATCTGGCCTTAGCCTTGAAAATCCAAAGCACCCCACCTATGGAGCTAATAAGGATACGTGCCCCATGTCGTATTTCTCTCTGCCTGTAATCTGTCTTGACCTCTCTATGTGACACCTCAGGGTATACCGTGTACCTCTTCCAGGACCTATGAGTAATAAACTTCTCTATTTCAGTTTCTCTTGTGGGGCTGTTGTTGAATAGCAACTATCTTTCCACTTAATGAATGTTAATTTAACAAAATCATAACACCATACAATGGAAAATTTATTATCAATAAAATGGAATGAGCTATTGATATACACAGCCACATGGTTATTACTCAGCTACTTTAACATATAGAAATTTTTAACACAGTGTTTTACATATAGTAAGGTGCTTAAAGATAATTTGTGGTTTTCATTAAATTATTATTTTCAGGTATAAATTAAGAACCCAGGATCCTAGGATAATTTTAGAATGAGAAGAATCCTTTGAGATAAATTTATCCAACTGACTCTCATTCTCAGAAAAGTTACATGATTTACCTACGTCATGTAATTAGTAGAACACTTGGAATTCTAGCAAGTTATTTCCACTCACTATGAAGATCTCCTTTGAATTATGGACAAACCATAATTTTAAAATATAACAATTTTTAGTAACTGGGTTTATGAAATTCATTTTTTGGGAGCCATTTTTCTAAGAAAAAAAATGGCAATGATAACCATTAAATGCTTCAAATGAAATTTGGTAAATGATGTTTCAAGGATTCTTTGAGCCCTATTTCTCTTATCTTGTTCTTCATTCAATCAAATTTCCCTGCTGGAGAAGATGTACCTTTAAATAACTTCACATGTCTTCTTCACATATGCAAAATATAGAGAAATGGAATTGCCTTGACTAGAGGGGTCATTTTCAGTATAGATTGGCTTCCGGCAAGTCCCAGAGATTCGAACTGAGCAGGAGAAAGGGAATTTTCCTGAATCTCCAGTGATTCCTTTTGGAAAAAAATCAAATATCCCTGCCTGACTCCAAGTCATCACACCTGTTTCTCAGCTGGTGAGGATTTAACAACAGGGAGTATGAGGGGTGAATGCAATCCTGGTGAGCATTTACCCCTGAAGTGTGAGGCATCTTTTGAATTCTGTTTATCCCAGATGAACTTGTGAGATGAATGCTCTAATATTACCAAGGTAAGTGACTGACAACATTATCAACCTTATTTACTTAACTATTACCACCTCACCTGTGCACCTGAAGAGTTAAAATACACTTTGCTCTGTGTTTACTAATTTTTATAGCTCCTCAGTTTAGTGTAAAATATTTGGTCTTTTCAGTTTTGTTGACTTTTGGAATATATAGGTATATTATGAGGGAAGAGTATCTCAGTACCTAAGCTTACTTAGTTATAGATACTTAGGAATGCCCATGTTATTTAGAGAAGTAGCTCTCATAGTGTGGCCCTCTCTCACTAATGGCCTTGCCTTGTACTTAAATGAGAAAATAACTTTCATCCTCCCACCACTTATACAAATGATCTGGCATCTGTACTCATCTTTTTTCACTTTACTTTTTACAGATTACTTGCCTTCCAACAAAGGCCCATCTTCACTTGTCCTCTGGATTCCAACCCTTAAGGACCTCGATCCATCCATCACCCTCTTGCTCCCTGTTGGATCATTCTCATCAGCACACAATTTGCTCAAGCTTCTCCTTTCTTTTTAAAATACTCTACCTTGATTCTGTATTTTCCTACACCTATGTCTCATTTGTCTGCTCCTTCTTGAAGCCAAACAACTTACGGGTTGCTCGCACATGCACACATCACTTGACCTCTAATTCACTCTTTAAAAAGAAGTTTTCGTATGTGTGTACCAAATTTATATATCCAAATAGAGTCAAATAATTCTAAAAGGAATTTTAAGACAAAGAGCAAAGCCTTGGTCATCTTCTCCTGCCCCAATTTTCCTTCCCTAGAGGCAACCACTCTTAAATTTTAGCTAATTTGCTTGTTACATATTCCATATCTTAAAATATTGGATGTGTTGTTATTCTTGGTCTTTATATTTTAGGCAATATCTATTGGTTTCTTACTATGGAAAGTGACGATTTATCCCTCTTTACCCTCTTATCATCACACACACACACACACACACACACACACACACACACACTCCTTTCATCCCCTCAACCTCTCCATCAAGTCATATTGCAATTTTGCTACCATTTATATTCATAGTTTACAGTGTTATGACTAAGTCTGTTTGATTTAGAGCTGATTCGTGTAGCAGAACTATTATCATCCTTGCTTTGCAGAATGATATATTTCCTCTGGAGATAGATTCTTTGAGGGGTGTGTGTTTTGGTTTTCTTCATGGAATTCTTTCTTTCTTTCTTTATTTTTATAAAGAAGTATTCTCTTACATAAAAAAGGAAGAGTACAGAAATCCACTAATGCTTTTTTTGTTTTTTAAAAAAGAATACTTCATGAATGGTTATAGCAAACACGTATGGTACCCCATATTCCCGCAACTCCTACTATCGTGGAGCATGCCATTCTGATTTCCACCTGTGTATATACCTCCATCACTTTCTTTGTGACCAGTGTCCTCTCTACCTATGGGCACTGCAATCCAAAATACCAGGGAATTAACACCCCTGGGAGTAATCCTTAAATAATGACCAGAGGAAGTTGTATAAATCCCCAGCTGTGTCCTCTCAGGGAATATACTTTGAAGCACACATTCAACACTGTTTCTCAGAGTTCCCTAGTAGGGTTAAGCTTCAGTTGCTCGCAGAGGCTGCTTGCTAAAACACTCTTTATTGACTTCTTTCCTGGTCCTGTATTGCTTTCACACTCCACTAATGGCACTTCCTGGGATCACTTCCCAAATCAATGCCTTGTACTCAAATCCTTCTTTCTAAGCCTACTTCTTGAACAAACCAAACTAAGACAATCTGTGCTGGGTATTTCTTATTATATTACATTTTAAAGTACATGATATCTGGTGTCCCAGTTTTAGATATACTAAAATTGATTAGTGGATGCAGGTGGTATCTGTCTGATCCTTCCATTAATAAAATTCCCTCTCTACCTGTTTTAGTTGGGCCCCTCAAGAGAAATAGAACCAATAGGATAGATATAGACTATAAGGAATTGGTTCACATGACTATGGAGGTTGAGAAGTCCCAAGATCTACAGTCAACAAGCTGAAGACCAAGGAGAGCTGATGGTACAGTTCCATTCTGAGTCTGAAGGCCTGGGAACCAGCAGAGCTGATGGTGGAAGTCCTAGTCTGAAAGCCAACAGGCTTGAGACAGAAGAGTCAAAGTTTCAGTTCAAGTCTGAAGGCAAGAAAAGACCAATATCTCAGCTCAAGGTAGTAAGGCAGGAGGAGTTTCTTCTTACCTGTGTAAAAGTCATCCTTTTGTTTTACACAGCCTTCAACTGATTGTATGAAGACCACCCACATTAGGAAGGGCAATCTGCTTTATTCAGTCTATTAATTCAAATGTTAATCTCATCCTGAAACACCCTCACAGACACCTCCAGAATAATGTTTAACCAAGTATCTGGGTACCTTGCAGCCGAGTCAAGTTGACATGTAAAATTAGCAATCTTACTATCTTCCACCTAATACTTTTAGCAGCCACTGATGATTATTGCCCATATTAACTACCTAACCAGGTATTTAAAATGTTGGTTTTTAAATGCCAATATTTCTTCTGAATTTATTATCTGAAATTCTATCAGCATGAACTTTCTCTCATCTGTTATTTGATTACCCTGAAATACGAAGGGTACAATAAATGTGTCCTTTTTGATGACTTACTTTTCTGAGTAGTTATCACTAATTTAACCTCAAACTCTGTCAGTTGTCTGAATCATTTTCAATATGGTCACTCCCACCAGATGCTCTATCAGTTTCATCTTCCTAAACTAGGTTCTCCAAGGGTCTTTTGTCCTCTTGGAGAGGCATCTGATTGATTATCCTCAGATCTGGTACACAGCAGTCATCATGGGATCTCCCTTCACCATCAATCTGGGAATTCCCTTTGGCTGCCTAGTGTGTGGACACTACTTTCTGGATGTCATGTCTTTCCCTTTCTATTTTGGTGGAGCATATCTTCCAATATTTCCTTGAGAAAGGAGGTGTAGTAATTCCAAATTCTTGGTTGTAAATACTTTTTTTTCCAGAGCTCTGAATATACTGTTCCATTTGTCTTCTAGCTCTCCATGTTTTGAGAGTTTCAATTCATTTTTACTCCAGATTCTTCGTGAACTTTCCTCTTTGGAATTTGGTAGTATTTCCAAACAATTTCAGAACAATGGGGAACAATGTTGTAAAATCTCAAAGTGCTATGCTTTGTGTGTTTGAATTTTATCTGTTGAGCGGGACAGAGGACTCAAGTCCTTCAGTTCTAGAAATTTTTGTTTAATAATTTCCTTGGTTATTTCCTCCTGTAAATTTTCTTTGTGGAATTCCTAATATTTAGATGTTGTGTTTCCTGGAATGTTCATTTTTTAAAAAAAAAATCTCAATTTTTCATTTTTTGGAATTTTTGCTCTGCAAAATCTGGAAGATATCTTCACTTTTTCTTTCATTCCTACTTTCTTGTTTTCAATTTCCAATAGTCCCATTTTGTTTCCTGACATACTATTTCATTGACAAATCTTTTACTATGCATCTCTAAATTTATTTCTTTAAAAAATATACCAACAATGCTATTATCACACCCCCCAAAAGCAAGACTTTAATATCAAGAATCCAGAGACTTCAGATTTTTTCTATTGCCACAGTAAAACATTTTATTTGAATCAGTGTTCAAGTAAATTCCACATATTTCAACTGCTTGATATTTCTTTTAAGAGTTCTGCTATCTTTAGTTCATCCTCATTTTTCATGTAATTAAATTATTGAAAAATCAGGTCATTTATGATCTAGAGTTTCCAGTTTGAATTGGGCTAATTGCACTTTTGGTGATTTTACATTTTCCTCTTTCCTTTGTATTAACTATAAACTGATCATTAGACCTGAAGGCTTGATTAGAATCAGATTTAATTATTATTTTTTGGCATTACTACTTCATCAGGAAGCAAAAAAGTTCTGATGTTCTTTATTTTTATTTTAGCAGCCATTGAGGATCATTGTTTTTATCCATTATTTCATTAGAAGGTATACAATGGTGATATTATATCTTTCCTTCTTTATTTTAGCTGCACAAAGAGAAACTTCCCCTTACCAACTTCGTTACTTGAATGCAGTTAGTGCAGGGAATGCAGAATAAGTGCTTAATCCTTTCTCTTTATTTGTCAGTTTTCAAAATAATGAGTTGGTTCACTAACATCCTCCAAGGGTGAGAATGAGTTCTCCCTATATTATCATTATTATGAAAACCTATATTTAAAGATATTTGTTTTAATGTCTTTCAGTTATTGCCCCTAAATGCTCTAATGTTGCCATCTTCAACATGGAAAAACTTCTTCAAGTTGGCTTTTGAGTCCTTTTGACATAATCCTAGTACTTTTTGATAATTTCTTTTTTCTGGCTTGACAATATGTTTCAGGCTCATTTGCATGACCCATGTCCGAAATCATGAATTTGAATTTATAATATCAATGTAAACTTAAAATTTACCTTAAAAATAATCTTTTACTGAAAAAGCTTAGAAATATGGACCAATTCACAAGCAAGAGCACTCCTAAAGTCCAGATTGTGATATCTAAGTGCCATTTCCCTCTGACAAGAACCATGGAGAAAAGGCTGATGCCCAATGTGGTACCTGCTGTGTTTTCATCTGAAGCTTGGAATCCTCCCTATAGCTCATTCCTATTATTGGTAGAGTTTGTAATTATACTGAGATTCAATTCTATATCCAGATTCCTAGTTAAGAATCCTTTAGAAAAAGCTATAGGGAAACACTGACATTTTAATTGTTCTAATAACAAGACTGAATTTATATTTAGAAATACTACTCTGACATAAGTGTCAAGAATGTTGTGGGTAGCAGGTGTGTAGACAGCAGCTGCACAGGTAGACTTTGAGAAGCTTGTGATTTAGGTTGGATATGGGAAAGGCCTAATCTAAGACAATAGCAGTCTGATAAATAAACAGGGGATAGATTTTCTATCAAGATGTAGCAACCTCAGGTCTTAGAGATCAGTATGTATATTGAGAGGAGAGTGTGTTGGGTAATGGAGGAGCAGAGCTTCAAACGACTATCTCCCTGCCAGGGGCAAGCTGTGGAGAAGGGCTCAAAGTAATGAAGATGGGAAAGGAGTTAACTTGTGGAGGAAGCTGCCTCATACCCCCAGCTCATCCTCTTATGAACTAGCCCTGGAAAAATTAGGTGAATTTGAAAATGTCCTCTACAGGTGGGCATTCTACCCTGTGGTAACCAGCCACCTTAAGCCTGCATATCAACCCTCTAAGGCTTTCCTGAGGATCTAATAATATAGGGGCCCCCTTCCAGCCTAGTCAGTCAGAAGTACTGGACGGAAATCTGATATTAAGAGAGGTCTCCAAATGGGTGTTAACCAAAGAGGTCCAGCCTGTAATAAAGACCAAAAAGCATGTGAACAAAATGATTGCTCTATGAGACTCAGGTTTAGGAGCAATCAAACTGTGCTCTGGAGACAACAAAGGCAGGCAAGAGTTTATAAAGGCAAAAATCACTATGCAATTCTTCCATGTAAACTGCTGATTAGGTTAACAGGGATTGGTTAGTTCCGTGTGCAAATGAGGAAGATGAAGATAACAAGGTAGCAAAGTCCATTTATTTCCATGAAGCAGTTGTTATTCTAGGATGTTTATGGTTCAGCCTTGAGCCGAGATTAATATTAGTGACTTAATAGGAGCTCTAAGAACTGAGGGACAAGATGTGCATAGGCCCCACTTCCTTAACGTCCTGTTTTAAGTGACTCTTAGCAATGCTTATTCCATTTTATTTTCTCCATTATTATAGGGAGAGGCATTCTGCCAATAACCACTAAGCCCAGACCACATAATCATTGACGACCAGAGATGGGGCATTGAATTTTTAAACAAATGATCCGCTGAGCAAAATTTTAAAGAGAAGAACGTAAAAAATGAGTTGTTTGTTAAATCAATTCTTTCCTTTACAAGGCTGGAGAAAATCCATTTTTAAATGTGGCCAGGATAACATGGGCATGTATTAGGCAGACACGCGACTGGTGGCCGGATTTATGGAGAAAAACCCAGAATGAGTAGAATCCATCTCAGTATCTTCTCCCAAATTGGCGCGAAGAGCCAAGAGCCAGGAAACTTCCCCACCCTTCTGACGTGGCCTGTTAACGCGAGGCCAGCCACCACGCATGCGCAACGCAAGGCGGTTGACCAAGAGAGGGCCGGCGTTCCACTATTATCTTCCCAGGCCACGTCCCTTCTTTAGAATCAAGAGGGAGAAGCGACGTGGGCGCTCGAAGCCGCGCCCACAGCTCGTCCAGTTCCCGCCTGCGGCTTCGCCCCACCCCACGTACCCGGGCTCCAGACCGGTTTCGGAAGCTCCGCGGACAAGCCCGTAGTCAGAATCGCGCGCTCGGGCGCGTGCGCACGTCTGCGCGAACCGGCCCCGACGCGAGGAGGCCCCGCCCCCGCGGCCCCGCCCCACCGCCCGCCCTCCCGGCGCTGAGAACCCCGGCGGTCGCCCGCACTCTGCAGCAATGGAGGCCCCCGGCAGCCTGTGCAAGAAAGTTAAGCTGAGCAATAACGCGCAGAACTGGGTGAGTGGGGGCAGAGGAGGCTGGGAGTCCCCGGCTGCAACTGGTTCCGGAGCTGCTGCCTTCCTCTCTGCTCCACTGCATCCTCTTTGGAGCGCCAGGGATGGGTACCCGAAGCCGCAGCGCCCCCCAGCTGTGGTGGTGGTGGTGCAGGGCGGAGTGGCAGGGCTGGGGTCTGGGTCTGGGTCTGGGCGATGCGTGCGGTCCGGTCCGATCCATCGTCAATGGGAAGAAAGCTCCTTTGCTAGGTCCGATGAGGCCTGGAGTGAGCTGGCGGCTCTGAAATCTGTCCCCACCCCACCCCCCACGGGGGTGCTGCACGCATCCCTGGAGTGGCGTTAAGGTCTGCAGAGGAGGCGGAGGCGGGCGCCTTCGGTATGTTGCTGGTTTTCCTTGGCTCTGCCATTGCATTTAGCTCAGGGTTGGGTCGGTCTCCAAGACTTTCCATTTCTGAGTTTCACTGTGAAGGGAGAGTACCCAACAATGTGGCCATTCATGAGTTGAGACTGCTCTGAACTGAGGCTCTTTGTGGCTCGTTGTTAAATTGGAATGTTTAACAAATAACATGGAGTTTTAAGACTCGATTCTCAGAGACAGTAAGATGTGGAAAGACAAATGGTTTATAACGTTTGTCAAAGACTGCCAGTTGATTTTGATGGTCAAGTGGCATGACCTCATTTAGGTTGCTTCCTTCCTTAACTATTTTTTGATAAGAAATATCCTGAAGCTAAGATCGTAAGTGCCCATTGGGGTGGAGAGGTGATGTCCAAACTGACAGTCTGGAAAGGACATTTTTATTTCATGTGGTACAACAACGAAATCATGAGGTTTAAATGCAGCCTTTCAAATAATTACCCTTGGTGAGTCAAAGAAAAAAAATAGAAGCTATTTCAGGCAAATATTCATTTGCAGTCATTAATTTACCATATCTGTCGTTGTCAAGGATTCTCACCTGATTCCTTTTTTCCTTTCAGTTAACTCTTCCTTAGGTGACAGGGAAAGGAGATAAAGGTGAATGAGAACATTGGAAAGAGCATAAGACTAATGGCCTGATCTCTGGTTCCACCTTTGCCATTTCTAACTGTGTGAACCTGAGGAAAATCACTTTACTTTAAACCTCAGCTGACTTAAGAAGGGTATAAGAGGGTGTACTTCACAGAGTTATTTTGAGGAGTAAAGAAGATAATGAATTTGAAAGAGCAATGAAGTCACTGCCCCTAAACTATTGATATTGCTCCTGTTACCTTGAATATTTCCTGTTTAGAGAAACAAGGTGGACTAAATTAGGGTATGTGAAGGTAATTTCAATTACACCATCCATTGCTCAATTATTTACTATTCCATTTGCCAAATAAGTGCATATTCTTTATAGAGATCTGGAAAAGATGTAAAAATGAGAGACTCATGGCCTGTTTGGGGTAAGTGGCATTTGTCAAGTGATGAGTTTATCATTAAGACCACAGTATAAAACATTTTTTTCACAGTTTAGAGGAGAGATTAATTTAGCCTGGGTATTCTGGGGAGGGTTTACTGAGGGAAATGTGCTCAGATTTCAGAGGCAGAGGGAAAATGTGTGAATAAGTATTGAAAATAAGAATTATTTTTTTTTATTTCAGGACTAAGTTTAATTACTCTAGAGAGTTTTTGTTGAGGAGTGAAGATAAAATTACATATGATGGTGTTAGGCAACTGTTAATGTGTACCTGCAGAGTTAAGACTTGATTCTGTAAGAGGTTCTTGATGAGGCCAGAATTTTTAATTTTCTGGGCTTTGTAAGTCTTTCTTTGTCACAGTAGGGAACACCTACCACATTTCCCTCTCACATATGCATAAATCAGCAGATAGGCACAAGTGTGAAGAACCCATGCACCTTTAATGATAAAATTGGTGGTCCAGGAAGAGTTGTCTGTTGAAGAAATTAGACATTGGTAGAGCCCAAATGTGGTAGCCCTGAAGAACAGATAGAGTTATAGTGAGGTTTAAGTCAATTACAGACATACCTCCTTTTACTGCACTTTGCAGATACCGTGTTTTCATGAACAGTGAGGCAAGACCCTCCTGCAGCAAAAAGATTAAGGCTGGATTTTGTGAAAGTTACCATTTTTAGCAATAAAGTATTTTTAAATTAAGGTATATACATTGTTATTTTTAGACATAATGCTATTACTTATTAGACTACAGTATAGTGTAAACAATTTATATGTGTACTAGGAAACCAAAAATTTATGTGATTCACTTTACTGCAGTAAATATTCACTTTATTGCGGTGGTCTGTAGTCAAACCTGCAATATCTCTGAAGTATGCCTATAATAGATTTTAAGTCTAATATATAGAAGTCTATAAAATAGATTTGTCTGCTACATACATGTCTTTGTTCCAGGTGCTGGGGATGCAGTGGTAAGTAACAGAAAAGGGTCCTGCTTTCATGGAAATTATATTCTGCCGGGAGAGAGTTAACTAAAAAGCAAACAGTCTACAGCCATGCCACCCTGAATGTGTCTGATATCGTCTGATCTCGGAAGCTAAGCAGGGTCAGGCCTGGTTAGTACTTAGATGGGAGACCACCTAGGAATACCAGGTGCTGTAGGCGTTAAAAAAAAAAAGGCAAACAAATAAATGAATGAGATAATTTTCTCTTCTACCTTTTTTGAATGATTTGTCTCTTATACTGTTAGATGCCTTTTGTAGAGAATTTTGGGGAAGACTGTGGTGGTACAAACAAAACAAAACAAAAACAACAACAACAAAACAAGAATGCAGAAATGCAGAACACAGCATTATCAAAAGCCAAGCAAGAGACCAAAAGAGTCATTTCTCAGAACATTGGCATGGCTGTAGTCAGGGGCAGACATTGATCTTTCTAGAAGCCAGGGAGATGCTGCTGGAATAATTGCCCCCAAAAGAAGAAAAACTGGCCTTTTACCAAGAACATACTCTTAATGTTGGTAATAATAATAATAATGAAAATGATAGCAAGGTCTAAAGCTGCATTGTCCAATCTGATATCCACTAGCTGCCTGTGGCAACTTAAATTTAGTTAAGATTAAATATAATAAATTCTCTTCCTTCATTTCACTAGCCACATTTCCAGTGCTGTATTGCTACATGTAGCTAGTGGCCACTGTAGTGGACAGCATAGTCTAGAACATTTTCATCATCTCAGTATGACATTTTATTGGCAGAGCAGGTCTAGACGGTCACTTCGAGATGGATGCCAGCATTTTTCCTACTTACGTATTCATGTTTTTATTGTTACTTTTGTCCCAGGGCAAGGAAATATTGAGAGATAGTGACTACTATTGTGGTTTTAGGCAGTTTTGTAGCTCTGGCTTCTGGCAGGGTACTCAGCACTGTTAGCCTTCCTTTAGCATAGTTGTTTCTAAGTTTGATTTGTGAAACAAGCTTTCCCAGGCTGGCTCTGTTACATTGAATGTTGAGTAGTTCTCTATTCCAGTGGTTCTCAACCAGGTAAAATTTTGCTACCTCACCCCCTCCCCGGGGGGGCATTTGGCAATATCTGGAGACAGTTTTTGTTTGTGTGTGCTAGTGGTGGGGTCGTCCTTTTGGCATCTAATGGGTAGAGGCCCAGAATGCTGCTAAACATCCTAGTGCATGGGATAGCTTCCTTACAACAGATTATCTGGGCCAAAAAGTCATTAATGCCGAAGTTGAGAAACCCTGTTCTACTCTTGGCTTTGAGTAAGAACAAGGGAAATTTATGTAAATCTGAATTGCAAAAGTAGTAATTTAAAATAAAATCCAATTGATCTCTTCTACCAGCCTGGAGGTTACCATCTTTTGCTCTGAGGTGGATTAATTATCCATAGCATACCAACAACAAAACTCCAACTTTGAATTGTTTTAAAAGTGCGTTACAAAATAATTATTTCAAATGAAGAGAATAATGTTCCTTTTTGGTGTTCATCTAAATGGTAACGATTTTAGTGAAATATCCTTTCCTAAGGACACAGTTCTTTACCAAATAAGTTTTAACTGAGTAAAAACAGTGGCATGATTAGACATTAGAAGTCCATTTCCTAACTTTAACTGAACACAGCCATTATTCAGGCTCCTTTCTTGTCTTCTCTCTAGGTTCTTTGATGCTTGCATCTCTTCACTTTGTCTTTACCTTTTTTTGTGTTAAGTTTACAATTCAGGTTTTTTTTTTTTGGTATATTCACAGAGTTGTGCAACCATAACTAATATTTAATTTTAGAACATTTTCATCACCCCCAACAGAAACCCTGTACCCATTAGCAGTCTTTCCTTAACTTTCTGCTTCCCTGCCTCCAGGCCCTGACAATACTTTGTGTCTCTGGATTTCTCTTTTCTAGATTTTCCTGTAGATGGAACTGATATATGGCCTTTTCTGTGTGTCTTCTTTCACTTAGCATAATTTTTCAAGCTTAACCCATGCTGTAGCACATATCAATAATTCATTCCTTTATATAGTCAGATAGTATTCCATCATGTGGATATACCACCGCTTATTCATTCATCAGTTAATGGACATTTGAATTGTATCTAACTTTTAGTGAGCACTGGCTAGGCATGCGGGGGAGGGGGGCTTGTGGAAAAAGTATAAAACAGTTCATAAATAACAAACAAATGATATGAGCAGAAAATTTTACAGGGACTGTGACATGTAACCAGGCCACTGAAGACAGACAGGAATGCCGAGTCAGGAGGAAATACTAACTCATCCTTGGTCCTTCTCATGTTTTCCCTGCAGAATTATAGGAAGGATTTGTCTAGAGTGGGTGGAAAAGGAAGAGAAAGGAGAGAAGGGGAACAAGAAGATTGCATGTGGAGGTGGACTTTTACATATTTATAAAGTTTGGGCACGTGCCCTTCCCTTTGCATTTGCAGTAGTTTAAAAAGTGCTCTTTGATTTACTCTGAAAGACTGGGTGGAGGGAGAATGTGGCAGAATCCTTTTTATAAAGTTAATTTTTTGTTTGAAAAATATTAAACATACATAAACAATAAGCGTCCTTATACCCAGACTGCCATATTTGCTGTCAGAATATTTTTACATGTAGGAAGCAAGAAACCCTGAAGAAGCATTCTTTTCTAGTGATTAAAACAGATGATCTCTGCTTGTCTATATTTTCGCTCAGCATATCCTTAGCAGTTTATAGTTTTCAGATAATTTTTATACATTTTTCTCAATTTACTAAGAAAATCAGAAGACGTGTTAAAGGGCTAAAACAACTTGAAATTAATCAGATGCAGGTTTCTTCTTGCCCAAATGCAAAGTAGTTTGGGAAAAAATGCCTGAATAAAATGACCAAGTCAAACCAGTTCTGCAGGTGTAGGAAAGGAACTGGTATAGCACCCCCTTGCTGCTGCTCTCATTTCCGGTTTTCAGAGGCAGCTTCTTTCTCCCCAGGCAGCCTGGCTGGGAGCTAAAACTAGTCGTTTCAGGGACAAGGTGCCTCTGCTTCTCAAGGGATGCAGATGTCTATGTTTAAAACCCTGTTTTTGCTCTATAGGAAGAGAAAATGGAGGCTATATAGTTCATTCGTTTTTAGGAAAACGGCTTTATTGAGATATAATTTGTATGCCATTCAATTCACCAGCTTTAAATGTATACAGTTCAGTGGTTTTTAGTATATTTCGGGTCACCACAATCAGTTTTAGAGCATATTAATCACCCCCCCCCCCAAAGAACCTTGTACTGGTCAGCACTCACTCCCCACTTCCCCCTTCTCCCAACCTCCCAGCCTGAGGCAACCACTAATGTATTTTCTATCTCTGTAGATTTATTTGCCTGTTTTGGACAGTTCATGTAAATGGAATTACAAAATATGTGGTCTTTGTGACTGGCTTTCACTTAGCATATGGTTTTGAAGTTTATCCATGCTCTAGCATGCATCAATACTTGTATCATTCTTTTTTATTGCCAAATAATTTTCCATTTTGTGGCTATATCAAACAATTGTGTTTATATTTAATTTATCCAATTATCAATTGATGGCCACTTTTTGGCATTAATGAATAATGCTGCTGTGAACATATGTGTACAGGTTTGTATGGACATGTTTTCATTTCTTGTGAGTATGTATCTAAGAGTGGAGTTGTTTGATCATATAGTAACTTTGTATTTAACATTTTGTGGAACTGCTGTTTTCCAAAGTGGCTGTACTATTCCACATTTCTGCCAGCACACGTATGATTCCTACCCTCACCAGCACTTGTATTGTCTGTCTTTGTGATTATAGCCATTCTAGTAGGTGTGTAGTGGTGTCTCATTGTGGTTTCAATTTGCATTTCCCCTATGACTAATGATGTTGAACATCTTTTAATGCACTTACTTGCCATTTGTATTTTTTCTGTGGAGAAATATCTATTCAGATCCTCTGAGGCCTATGTAATCTTTTGCCCTGTTTAAGAAGAAGAAAATTTAGGAGAATGACAGTTGCATTCTACTTTTTTGTGTGTATGTGTGGAATAACCCTAAATAATAATCAATGTGTTCCACTTTTTTTCATTATGCATGGTCACAATACCCGAAGACATCCCTTCCACACTTCAGTTAAGAGTCTGCTCTAGTGCCACCCTCTCAGAGGCCTTTCTTGGCTAAAGAGGTGCTCATCCCCCGTCTCTCTTTCCTGTCTTACCCTGGTTTGTTTTTCTACAGTGTACTACAGTCAATCTGCTATTATAATAACATTTACTGGTTTGTCTCCCCCAGTGGAATGTAATCTCAGTAAGGGTGGGGACCCTGTTTTGTTCACTAGGTGCACTAGTGGTTGCATGAATGACTGGACGAATGGATGAATGAGAAGACTGGGGCTCCGCAGTCCGCTACTTACTAGTTTTGGGAGCTTGGACAAGTTATTTAACTTTTCTCAGGTTTCACATCTTCATCTATAAAATCACTGTCATAAGAATTTCTGTGTCCTTGGGTGTCTATAAGGATTAAATGAATTATGAATGTAAAGCACTAAACACTGCCAGGTACTCTAAAAAAAAAAGCTGATTGTTAGTTTTGATCTTTTCTTGCTTTGGCATGTTACATAGGGTAGTGACTACCTGTTTACAAGGAATATGTGTTTACCTTTTAAAAGATTCAAGTGAATGAGAATTCTTACCCTTCTTCCCTTTTCCAGGGGATGCAGAGAGCAACTAATGTCACCTATCAAGCTCATCATGTCAGCAGGAACAAGAGAGGTCAGGTGGTGGGGACCAGAGGTGGCTTTCGTGGTTGCACAGTTTGGCTAACAGGTACAGTCAAAGAATGATAAACCAGTATAATTCAAAAGCAGCAATATAGACAACCTTGGAATAGGAGTAAGCATGTTTAAATTTTGAGCTTAGTTCTTTATCTGAAGTGTCATAACGTGTAACTGACAAAGTTGCTTAATAACAACATATCCTTTTGGTAATTGTGTTTGTTCTTTGTAGAATTGCTGTTAAAATAAAGGGAGGAAACCAGAATGTATATGAAAACTGCCTTCTAGTTGGTAACTGCATTGCATTCTGTAGACTTTTGCATGAAAATAAGACCTAGATTCTATCTTCAAGAAACTAATAATGTAAATTATATGGAGAGGAGGAGTGAGTGATAAAGATAATCCATTTTTATCATTCAGCTTTTGTCTCTCCTTGGTTCTTGTGTTGTTTTTCCCAGAGTTTCTCTTTGGGCTTAGCATAGCAGGCTGGGGAGAGGGTTAATTCATGCAGATTTTGGAAGTAGATTTAAAAAGGATGGATTCTTTTACTTCTAGGAATTATATTTAAAATTTAGTTACATTTCACCAAATTGCCTACTTAAAATTTATACCTATTTCCTCTCTCACCAAAAATGTGGGAGGAGGGTCCATTTTCCATTGTCTTTGGCAACACTTTGCCCACTGTTAAGATGTTAAAAACAACATTTCTAATTTGGTTTCAGTGTTAGGTCCATTTCCTTTTAATTGAAAGAAGACAGCACATCAGTCTTCCCATCTCCTCATTCTTAAGTAGATTATTGTTAAATTGTTACTTTTTTATTGTCCAGTTTTGTAACACTTAACATTCTGTTCTCAAATCATAAATTTCTGTAATTGTTTGTATTCAGGTTCTATAAGTAAATTGATTCATTACTTCCCTTACTATCAGCTTTTATTTTGGCATGCCTACTCATGAGCTCTTTGAGTCAAGCTTTGTCTGTGTTTCATTGTTAAGTAGTTTTGGTAAGATGGTTTTCTCTTGAGTTCTGAATTCCCTGAGTTTTTATTTTCTAGAATGTCTGTCTATTATGACAGCTTGTCTGGGTAAAATATATATTTGGTTCATTCTCTCTTTGTCTGGAATTCTTAAGACATCTCTCCATTGTCTCCTGATATTACATGTTGTGAACAAGTGAGAGACTAATCTGATTTTCTGCCTTCTTTTTAGGAGCCTTTTTTGTTCATCTGGATTCCTGAAGAATGATTTCTTTCCCTATATTTTCTATTAGAAGTTTTGCCTTTCTCATTTAGGCCCTTTGTCCATCTGCAGTTGACTTTTGTGAGTGGTGTGAAGGAGGGATCCATTTTCTTTTTATCCATATGGGTAATCAGTTGTCTCAAGAGCATATATTGATGAGGTATCCTTTGTCTCTGATCTGCAGTGCCAGCTGTCATATATCAGGTTTCCACTCATGTGTAGATTTGTTCCTGGGCTCTCTGATCTGTTCCACTGGCCTGTGTGTCGATTCTTCTATTATTACCACACTGTCTTTATTGTTTTTCTATAAGTCTTGAAATCCAGTGGAATACATCCTTTTACCTTATTCTTCATCAGAAATAAAAAAGCTTTTCTTTTTTGCCTTTTGCATTATTGTATAAATGTTTTAATTAGTTTAACAGTTCCCTCAAAGGCCTTTTGGGATTTAATTTGGTATTATATTATATGAAAAGGTTAATTTGGGGGAAAATCGACCTTTAGAATATTGGACATTGGGTACTCTTTTTCTTGAACATGGTATATTCCTTTGATTTTACCACTGAGGATGCTTATTAATACTGTTTCAGATTTTTGGTACTTGCTTTACGCTCCTGTGTATATTCAGTTTTCATAAATGTGTATTTGAAAAGAATGTATTTTTTTCTGATGTGTGCAAGTAATCTGTTCATTGGATCAGTCTTGTTAGTTGTTGAATCTATAGGCTTCATTGAACTTTTTTTTTTTCGATGTTGGAAATGGAAGTCAAGACTTCTTTATCTTGAAATTCAGTAACTTAACCAAGATCTTTCAAGGTACTAAGTGGCTTGCATTCTCCTGGAGCATAGTTTGCTTTTTCTCAGATTTTATTTTAGATAAATTTTCTTGTTTTGTACTTTTACTTTGGTTGATATATTAGTATACCAGGACTGCTGAACCAAATCACTACAAATTGGGGGGCTTCAGACAAAAATTTGTTCTTTTACAATTCTGGAGGTCAGAAGTCTGAGGTAAGAGTGTCATCGGGTTGCTGCCTTTTCTGCACTCTGAGGGAGAATGTGTTCCATGCCTCTCTCCTTGCTTGTGGAGGTTGCTGGCAATCCTTGGAGGTGCATCACTTTAATCTCTGCCTGTATTCCCACCACCTTCTCTCTGTGTCCTCATGCGGCTACCTTATAAGTACCCCTGTCATTGGATTTAGGATCCACCCTAATCCTGTGTGACCTCATTTTAATTTAACTAATTACATCCACAAAGACCCTGTTTCATAGTCTGAGGTTCCATATAGACATGAATTTTAGGAAGACACTATTCAACCCTGTACAATTGGTTTCTTTTCTTCGGGTATACCAAATCTTAGTTTGGGGCTGTCTTTTTTATCTATTGATTTTCTCTAACTGCTTTAATTTCTTTATGTTTTTGTCCATGTTCACTGTAATCATATTAGTGAAACCTTCTGTGTCAGTAATTCAATTTTCAGCAGTGTCTGTTCTTACTGTTTCAAATTAAATATGTACATTAAAATATATATGTGTGTGTGTATAAATAGACACTTTTATTGTAATTTAGGTTGTCTTTGTTGTATAACAAGTTTAAATTTTCAGGTTTCAGGTTTTTTTTCTTTCTGATACTTGTTGCTCGACTGGTAGTTAAAAACAACAGAAAAAAACAAGAACAAGCTGCTCTTCTCCAGCCGCCATCTCTTTCAGTATTATTGCTGTCTTAACAAATTACCCAAAACCTACTGGTGTAAAACAACCATTTAAGTTTGTTTACCATTTTGTGGGTAAGGAATACAAAATGGTTCAGCGAAGCATTGTTCTTTTAGTCTTGCTTGGGTGCAGGCATGCTGGTGTGGGCTGCAGTCATCTGAGACCTCAGCTGGGTTCCTTGTCTGCAGTGACTCACTCAGTTGATGGTGCTTGTCAGCTGGGAGGTTAGCTGCCTGAGGCTATTGACTGGAACACCTACTTGTGACCTCGGGGTATTAAATAGCTGGCTTATCCCAAATTAAGTGTCCAGAGTGAAGCTGCATAGCCTTTTCTGATCTAGCCTTGGAGGTCACACATTGTCATTTTTACTGTACTCTTTTGGCCACAAGTGGGTCCTAAGGCCAGCCCAGATTCAAGGGCAGAGAATTAGCCAGTACTTCCTGATGTGATGGCAGCAACCTCATATTGTAGAAGAGCTTGCCGGAAGGGAAATGTCTGTTGTGGCCATCATTGGAATATATAATCTGCTGTACTCATATTAATATAAGTTTTCAATGTGTAAAGCAACTATATTGATCCTCTCAGCGTATCCTGTTTTGTACTTTTTTCAGGCAGCCTTCTGTACTACCATGACTTCTTTCAAGGGCATCAGTACATTAGACTTCGATATTTTATCTCTTGTGTCAAAACTACCTTGGTTATGAATTCTGTAATTACACATTCACCAAGGTGGCAAGTATTAATACGTAAATATGCTCTTGCCTTTTCCTTTTCTTCTCATTGATTAGTGAATTAACATCACGGGTAGAGGAAAGCGAGTTGAAATGAGGATATTCTTTCAAGGTTAATTCTATCATAAATTAGATTTCCAGATACTTTAATCTATGAGAAGCGATGATCCTGGGATATAGAAGTAACTTTCTAATATTTTACTTACTTTTGTCCTTTTTATGCTCTTGTCAGAAGTAATTTGGGCATATAACTTTGTTTTAAAATTGGCATGAAGCTTTAGAATACTGGTAACAGGAAGACAAAATATGTATTCAACCTTGTCTAATATTAAAATTCATTAAGCCCTTTGAAATTCATCAGTGGTTTCTAGGATGCCTTTAAGCATAGATAGGAGTTTTTAAAAACACAAATCTTTATTTTTTTAAACTATAGGTTTTTTTCTAGCTTAGAGGTAAAACTTATAGAGAAATATTTGTAAGATTGTTATTGAGAGACTGATAAAAAGAAAATAATTAAGCCTGTATTAAAATTCTTCATTGCTAGTTATCCTTCTAACTTTATATATGGAATCTGTATGGACTCTTTAATTTTAGGCTTATCTGGAGCGGGGAAGACCACGGTGAGCATGGCTTTGGAGGAGTACTTGGTTTGCCACGGTATTCCATGCTATACTTTGGATGGTGACAACATTCGTCAAGGTCTCAATAAAAATCTTGGCTTTAGTCCAGAAGACAGAGAAGAGAATGTTCGACGCATTGCAGAAGTTGCTAAGCTGTTTGCAGATGCTGGCTTAGTGTGCATCACGAGTTTCATATCACCTTATACTCAGGTATGTCGCTTTTGCATTTATTGAGACTATGGTATCAGGCAAAACAAATAGTTTAAACATTAGAGTGTGCTTTGAGGTAAAATCCAAATTAAAATAATTAACCTACTGTGACTTTGTACTGTGACTTTCTGAGGAAATTCATTTTTGATAAAACCTGCTGTACCCGCTGTGTCTCCCTGAACTGTAACCAGGGTTGTTGGCCTTAAGCCAATGGCCAAATTATTTCAAGTCAACTTTTTAATTCAATAAAATTTTAGCAAATACTCAACAGATATTAGACACCAGGGAAAATCTTAAGTTTCTTAACATGTGTCCTATTGTAGTTTCTTTGCTCAAAATTTTTGAGTTTCATCTCTTTCATACTCTTTCTCTTATTTCAGAGACCATAGCAGCACCTATTCACTTTTTTGTATTTCTCTGAAAACTTACGTTGTTTCTCTCTGAGAGATTTTTGTTTCCCCCATCTGAAGGGCACACCTCTCCTTTCTGCTCCCCCTGTTCTCAGAATAATTGACTCCTGTTCATGCGTTGAGACTCAGTTCAGTATCTTCTCCTCCTGAGTACCTTCCCTTCTTCCCTCAGCCTTTGCTGGGTACTTGTCTTTGGTGTCCTTGATATTGTACCTTAATACATTGTTTTGTTATAAATACCAGTTCATTAGTTGGTAATGGTAATAATAGCAGCAGTATAGTAAAAATAATAGGATATTTGCAGCTGACATCTAGTGAACAGTTACTTTGTATTGGTAACTTTTTAAAAGTGCTTTTATGTGAATTAACTCATTTAGTTCTCATCACCCAGCGAGGAAGGTAGAGGTGAGGAAACAGGAGTAAATTACCCAAGGCTGCACACTGTACGTGACAAAGCAAGGATTTGCACCCAGACAGTGTTCCTGGAACCCATGCCCTTGCATGCTGTGCTTTGTTACTCCTTGAGGGCTGGGACTATGTCTTATTTACCTTTGAAATCTTGATGCCAAACCCTGCTCCAGGAGCACAGTAGATATTTAATGTTTGTTAAATGATAGCATCGTCCCTTAGGAAGCCCACATATCAAAGAACAGATAAGTTAGCTTAGTGGTTAAAGTCAAGGGCTTTGGGGTCAGACACAGTGGTCTGAAATCTCAGCTCTGCCAATTACTATTATACCCTTGGCCAGTTCACTTAATTTTCCCAGGCTCAGATAATGTCTGCCTCATAAGGCTGCTCAGAGGATTGGGTAAGTCATGCATTCAGAGCTCTCAGCACAGAGGCCTGGTGTGTAATAAGTATTCAGTATGCATAATAAATAATAGCACAATTCTAGTACTATGTCATAAGCAAATTTGGATGGTGACTTGGACTTCAAAAAAAAATTTGAGCTATAAAAATTATTGGTAAGTATTAGATTTAGTGTTAATCCTACAGGTTCACTTAATTAAACCACTACGGGAATCCTCACAGATTCTGTGAGGAGTAACTGTTTTTCATTTTTCTTAAATGTTGGGGTCTGTGTCATTACATCAGTTTAAAGTATCTTAATAATGAGGTGTCTAAGAATGAGAGACATTTAGAGTTTCTGAATCCTTGGATATAAACAAGTTTTCATAGATAGAAATAACAGTGATATTCTTGTACCTTCTGGGAATCTTTGCAACTGCTAGTGAAAGGGGAAAGTAACATTGATTTGGAGAGCTGTCACCTGAGACCTTGTGTTTGAACATACATGCTGATCTGCTCTTTGGCCCCTGTTTCCATAGTGTGAAGCAAAACTTTTGTTGATCTCCTCTCTGAGAGCACTAAGAATGAGGTTCAGACTACGCTTCGGGCATATTGGAGTCGTGATACTATTTGGATTGAATCATATAATACAGGATATATGCAATTTTCTGTGTTGCCGCTGAACTTGAGCATCTCGGTTCTAAATTAAACCTGATTGTTCCTATTCCTAAGGAGTTGGTAGGTAGTCTGGTGGGAGCACACAGATGTGAAAGGTTATAATGTCTTGAGGCAAGTGATTAGGAAAATGTATATAAAAGGAAGTTTCACAGAGGAGGTGCTGCTTGAAATGAGTCATGAAGGATGAATCAGGGTATACCAGTTAGATTGGAGGGAGAAAGCTATTTCAGACAGAGGAGCATGGAAATGTGAAGCATTTGTCTGTTGAGGACTCTAGGTAGTTTGATAGAACTGCTGTGCAGGGTGAGCATGAAGGGTGATGAAACTAGAGCGATTTGCAGAGGTCTGATGATGAGCTCTGGACTGTGCAGTGTTTTGCCCCATGGGTGCTTAACAGTCCGGGGGGACCTGCATAGGAAGGATCAGGGAGTGACATCAGAAGAACGCATAGGCTTAGTTGTGTGAAAAGCAGCAAAAAGTCCCGTAACTTAAAGACTGAAAAGAACCCATGATTAAAGAGGTTTTGTATGATTCCTTAGTTCATGTGTTTTTAATGGATGAGGGTGACTGATGTTTGTTGCCAGGGCAGAAGCCAGTGGAGAGGGGAGAGGCTGAAGGTTTCAGATGAGATAGGGATCATGCATGAGCAAGGTCATTTAGAGAGAAGGGGATTTGGTATCTTTGAAAGGACAAGCAGTAGGAGGAAGGGAAATAAAGATGGTTGGAGATGTGGATATATTTCTGTGGTAGAGAGGAGATTGAGAGCATTTGTCCCTGGAGGTTTTCTTTTTGTAATAGAAGTATGGCCATCAGGAAAGACTGGAAATTAGCATGGTATGTCAGAGGGACTATAAGAAAGAAGGTGAATGTTTGAATGGGAGTAGAATGGCCGAAGCCACAGAGGCTGGCTTTGAAAATGTTGGCACTGCCATGACATTTAGAGTATGACCATGGAGCTTGCACTTGAGAATGGCAAGATGAATGCATGGTCCTCAGGAGAGAACTTGGTTTTAGTTAAGACCAGAAAGAAGAGGTTGCCTTACAAAGGTAGCTATTCCAGAGGGCAGGGCAGGGCAGGGAGTGTCTAGACTGAGCCATGAAGGTGATTACCAGAGAGTTGGGGGTTAGGAGTCTGTAGAAAAGTCATTGTGGGAATGCTAGAGATAAGTGGCTGCAGGGGTTTGTATCAGTCATGGGAGTAAACCAGCCTCAGGTTTCTGAGTGGACCTGGTGTGAAGTGGACTTGCTTTGTGCCCGCTCAGGCTGAGGTTCAAGGTTATTAGGGTGAGGCCTGGTAACACCTGCATTGGAACTGGGCTCTTTTTCTTAATAAAATTTAGGTGAAAGTTTTTATGAGGCATCTACTATTTTCCTTCCTTTAAGTCTCCCAATATCTTGAATTTAAAGAGTACTATGCCTATTAAAACTGTTATGAAGAATGCGTGTGTTAACCTAAACATTTCTTGGAAATTTTTTTGTTTATATTTTAGAATTTTAAGTTAAATTCTGTCTAATATATTTTCCACTGACTCACCTGGAAAGCACTTTCACTCATCCTTGATATTCGTGTCATACTTTTGATTTCTGTAAGCACTTTTTACTCTTTCTGTACCTGTCCTCTTCCTAAGGATCGCAACAATGCAAGACAGATCCACGAGGGTGCAAGTCTCCCGTTTTTTGAGGTGTTTGTTGATGCTCCGCTGCATGTTTGTGAACAGAGGGATGTCAAAGGGCTCTATAAAAAAGCACGGGCCGGAGAAATTAAGGGTAAGTAATGTTTTGTCCCTCCTGGTTTTTCTTTGCTTAGCTATTTTATCCTACCATATCTGAGACTGATAATCTTTTTCTAAGATATCTGGAGTGTTTAAATGACTTGGCACTTTTGTATTTGTACCTGGGAAGGCTTTAGGGGTTGGGCCAAGTTCTACCTGTTGTGAAATCTGGTTCTTCGGACAAGGCTGACATCTAGTTGTGTCACTATGGAGATGCAGTTTTACCCATTAAGCTGTCACTTTCTTGACTCAGAAAGAACAGGCTGCCTGACCTGAATCATTTATGACAGCAGGAGGCAAACCAGTTTAGCCCTTTAACTTCTATATCACCTTTTCTCTGCTGCTGGCTAATTTTTGCTTCAATATTTGGTACTAGAGATTTAGCAAAGAGAAGCAAAATGATGTGTTCAGGAAGTCTAAATCTTTTACTTATTTTAATTGTACATGGTTTTGTTGTTTTTACAAAGCTGGATTGGTGAGAGAGGTAGATTTGTCTGCCTGGCTGAGCAAGTTACTTGTGGGCAGGGACTACGCCTTGAACATTTTCGTATCATTAGAATTTAGTACAGTGTGTGGCCCAAAGCATAACTCTTGGCACACACATAGTCAATGCTTTTTGGATGGATTAGAAGAGGGAGTGGAAATTGGATGCTCAACACACATTTATCAGTGCTTTTTATTTGCAAGGTATATGTTTGGTGCTGGGGATGCAAAGATGAATAATACATCCAAAATACCTTGAGTCATTGATCGTTTGCATCCTTTATTTGGGAGTGCGTTTCTATTAGTTTAGTTTTCCATGCATTACTTGAATAATTTCCTCTGAGTAGACATTGATAAAATGTTTCTCAAGTTAAAATATGTGTGTGTGAGTGTGTATACGCATTTACACACATTTATTTTAGGCTTGCTATCGTGCTAGAGTTCCTGACCTTAGAGTTGTTTTTAAAAATCATTTACTTGACACATGGCACTTAGAAGGTTCTCTTTCAATGCTGTTTCTGAGTCGTGGTTGTAATTGTTCAAGGATAGATGAAATTGCACACATTCAGCATACCTCAAGCTTTTATAGGCCTTTATGTACCATAAACTATAAACTATAAGTGTATCCCTGTGTCAGCCATTCTAATACCTAGATTATTTATGAATACTGCTCATGTAATTATTATCTACATAAATATAAATGTTTTTCTTACAGTGTTCGTTCATGTATTATAATCATTTGTGGAATAAATTAGCTAGGAAGAGAATTCCATTCCTTGACTTTTAAAATGTTTAGCCAAGTCTTCTAGCATGGTGATTGTCAAGCTTTGCTGTACTTTAGCATCACTTCGGGGGAACTTCTAAAAGTTCAGTGCCAACGCTGTTCCTAGACCAGTGAAATCAGAATTTCATGGCAGTGGAACCTGGTGATTCAGTGTTTAGCTACATTTGAGAATCAGAGCTTAAGAACTGGTGTTTTAACCAGAATTATGTTTCCCCAGTGGTGTGACTCACCACTAAATACTTTTAGGAATATTGGTAATGCAGAAATTTTTTCTTGGGTTCAGGACTTTATGTGATACTTAGACATATGAGATAGAAAATAAATGAAATAAGGGCTATTGACTTGTAGTATAGATCTTAGAACTCTTTTGAGGACTTTACCTCTTAATAGTAATGATTTTAATTTCATATTTACCATTCTAACCAAAGGGCGACCCAAGCGTTACCAGGTAGACAGGCCTTGAAAACTTGTGTTGGTGGTGTCAGAAGTGTAAGGCGGAAATAACATCTTAGCTCAGCCAGCTCATTCTGAAGAAATATGTGTTCTTTCTTTTCTTGGCAGTTACATGGTAGCACATATAAAATAGGGAAAATCTAAGTAGTGGTTAATATCTGAATTGATTCTGGAATATATTTGTGATATAATAAATATATTGCCTTCCTGATTTGTGTTTTGCTTAAGCTAGTATTAGTTAATTTGTCTTGCTTGAACACTTAATCTGGTAGCAGAAGAAGCCTGCAGAGCTTAAATGTAGCTGTGGATAATCCTTGTGAATATAATGGACAGATTGACTTGGTTTCAGTTTTTGCATCGAGAGGAAAAAAACCTTGCAATTATGGTTTTATATCCAGGGCTTAGGTACTATGTCCTGTATTCCTGTGGAGAAATGAGATGCTCTGGATCACTTGGTGCTAATTTCTGTGTATTCATTTAAAAAGAAAAAGTGATAGAAATATAGTTGATACTCATTAATTGAAGATTCTGTATTTGCAAAAAGGCTCACTCACTAAAATTTATTTGTAACCCCCACGTAAATACTTATAGTGCATTGGCAGTCATTTTTGGATATATGCAGAACAGCAAAAAATTTAGTCACCCAGAGCACATGCTCCTAATTGAAGTTGAACAAGCTGACACTTGGCCTTTGTGTTTTACCTGTCACACTATAAAAAAGCATCCTTTTTATGGCTTATTTATTGCCATGGTTTTTGCATTTTTTGTGCCTTTATTGATGATTTTGCTGTTTATGGTGGCCCCTGGGTATAGTGCTGAATTGTGGTTTAGTGTTCTCAAGTACAGGAAGGCAGTGATGTGCTTTATGGAGAAATATGTGTGTTAGATATGCTTTATTCCTTCAGGCATAAAGTGCTGTTGGCCATGAGTTCTATCTTGACAATATATATTAAATATTGCGTTTTAGACAGAAAAACACATAAAACAGTTCTGTATTAATCAGTTGACAAAAGTTTTGTTGCCAGAGGCTCGCAGGAACCTAACCTCATATTTCCCCCATGAGCAGTGGTTCAGTATCCACTAATTTAGTGTTTGCAACAACTTTATTGAACACAAGTGTGGATAATGAGAGTCAACTGGTATGTGTTTAAAGCAGAAACAAAAGTTTAATTAGAAATCTTCTCCCAAGAAAGAAGCTTCAGTACTTTAAACCTGTACTGTAGAGGGGGCCATATAAATATTAACTTCAGCATAGCATAGACTTACACCGAAGAAACAAACCAAATTTATTTTTAATTTTCACCTTCCTTTGTTACATGGTACCTTTTATAGGTTTCACTGGGATTGATTCTGAATATGAAAAACCAGAGGCCCCAGAGTTGGTGCTGAAAACAGACTCCTGTGATGTAAATGACTGTGTCCAGCAAGTGGTGGAACTTCTCCAGGAACGGGTAAGAGACGGTGGAAGAGGGAGTTACCAGGGAGTAATTCTATATAGTACATAACCATCCTTTCTAAAAAAAAAAAAGAAAAAAAAAGGTGGTAATATGAAGGAACATCTGTATTTTAGATTCTCTATGCACTGTTTTCTGTATGTGTATGCCACTGTGCTAGGTGTTATAGGGGGCACCGTATATGTACAACTTATGAAATAGCCCATCAGTGTAAACCTCAGGAGGCTTGAGTAATTTTACCAATAATTTTACTGCACAAATACCTAATAGAGAAAATTCAGCCTTGATTATTCAGCTCTACAATTTGGCATTATTATATATATATATTTTAAGTTAAGGTCCATCAGGTAGTTCATTTTTCCTAGACATTTAGAGAGTGCTCAGATTTTCACACTGTGACTATACAAGAACGAATACATTTTAGTTGTTTCTTCTTTTCCGCCTTTTTTGCAGCCTCCTCTTCCTCCCATGTTCTGTTAAAGAGAATAGTTCATGTGTCTTGTCTTTTCTTGGTAGGACATGTCACTCTTTGGAAGTAGTTCACATCACTGCTTTAGGACCTTAGCTCTATAATGGGCTTAAGAAAGTTTATTTTATAGATTAGCTGCCTTTCCTCCTGTTGTGTGATAATTCTATTGCAGAATCTCTGTTTCATTTTTGGCCAGTTGTCTTCTTACCCTGCTTTTTTCTGTTAAGGTTATTTACAGTTTTAAAAATAAATTTGTGTGAAATTTATAGATATTCTATGTTGTTTTACTGAAACTATGTTTCTAGTATTTTTTCTTTTTATTTGGTTTGTATTTTTCTTTGCAATTTTTGTACATTGAACTTATCTTTTTTACTTAGGTTTGTCATATCAGTGTTAGAAGGTTGTACATAATTTCATTTTCTGTTAAATTATTTTTTATATCTAATGAGCGATTCTTAAGTTTTTACAGAACTTCAGAAAAATACTCATAGATACTCATATATCATTTTAGGGTTGTCATGACTCTCTGAAGTCATTTTATGGGCTACAGATGATTCCAGATAGTTGAGACACTTGTAAGGGATTGTTAAACTTGACGTGTGATGGGTACTGCAGGTCTCTCCCTCCTTCTTTCTTTTCTTCAATTCCTAACCACTTCTTTACTTACAGTCGCATTCTACAGAGGCTTTTTTGTATGTGTGTGGGAGGCAAGTTTTTAAAAAAAAAATTTTTTTGAGAAAATTTTGCAATTCTGTAGGTCTAAATATAGTACAGAGAATTCTCATATATACTGTACTCAGCTTCCTCTTATGTTACCATCTTTCGTAACGTTAATAAATTTCATGAAGGTTAATAAATGAAGCTTGGGTATAATACTATAAACTATCCCACACATTTATTTGGATTTCACAAGTTTTTCCACTAATGTGCTTTTTTTCACAATATATTTAGAGTTAAATGGTTTTTAATTGTTCTATAAAATGAAAGTACAGTGGTATCTATAATGTATAAGACATTACATCATTAATTTATGTTTAAAAATTGAGGGTAAACTGCCACTGTACAATTTGGGGATCATACTACCTGATATTTCTTTTTAAGTGGTCACTTGACAACCAGTTCTGTATGCCTTTTATTCCATCCTGTATTGTTTGCAGAATTATCTTAAGTATAGTGTAATTCTTTTTTTTTTTAAACTCTAAAACTTTTATTGATTTTCCCATTGTTTATAGAATTAAGGGAATTTGTGTTCAGGGTTTTCCATAAGTTTTGTTCCAACCTGCATTTTTTATTATTGTCCTTATGTATTCCACTACAGTATTTTCTTCTTTCTCTTCCTTTCTCTTCCCTCCTTCATTCTCTCCTTCTCTCCCTTCCTTACTTCTTTCTTTCCTTCCTTCCTTCCTTCCTTCCTTCCTTCCTTCCTTCCTTCCTTTTTTTTATCTTTTCTTCCTTCCCTCCCTCCCTTCCTCTGGTGCCATTGCTTGTCTTAGTCTCTGTTCTGTGGTCTTAATTAATGCCTTGCTCCTAATTAATAATTATACTAATTGGCCTTTTTTAATATAGATATTAGTCTATATAATGCCTACTAGACAATCTTATGATGGATAATTTTATTCTAGTTTTGTAAAGAAGGGCAGATAAGAAACTAACATACTGATTCCTTATTATAATGGATATATATGCAGGGCTTTTTATCTTTTAAAATATTGGTTTTGATGGTTGAAATCTGGGGAAAGCAGCTTTTTTCCTAGTTTAGCTGATGCAGCTGGTACCAGTTCATTCGATGTTACTTCATCATAACACATTGATGCGATGCCACAGGAAGTTAACTCTTTTTTATATCAGTCAGTCTATGATGAAATTGTTTTCTTTATACATCTTTTCACTTACAGCCTCAGAACCTATCAACGATGTTAAGTGAGGACTTAAGTAATCACTTGTCATGTGAATTACTGTAGCAGTTACTCAGGTGGTCTTTGTGCTGAGTACATAGATTGTCTAATTTTATTCACACTGTAAACCTCTGAAGTATTTCAGAGATATCGAGTAATTTAATCATTAACATAGTATGTTCTATACCAAGGATTCCAGGTATATGAATTCCTAGGACAAATTTCATACATCTCTGGCTTTTTCAAGAATGTTTTCTTAATGCAACATCATTAAATCTATAATTGGAAAGGTATTCTGGTTTTTGTTGATCAAGAGAAGTTTTCTCTTAAAGCTGGGTGGTGACAAAAGAAGAAATGAGAATGCCTCCTTAATATAATTGTTTTTTTTGGTACCACCCTCCTTTGGGGAGAATGTTTCAGTTATTCGTCTTTCTAAGTAAACAACCTCACTTCCCATTGAAAGCATGTATTTCCATGTTGTACGTGGTTGATCCTGTTAGTTAATTTAGCAAATATTTAATGCCATACACACTAGGCACGACGGTAAACAGTGGGGATGTGGCAGTGAATTAAACAGTAAAAATTCCTATCCATAGACCTTAATTTTTAATCTTTACCATCATTATTTGTCGTTAGAGACAAGACTGACCATATATAAATTCATTACTCTTTTTTCTCTTATAGCATGATGTGGAATTTAAAAATACTATTAAAGATGTACACACTCACACATGCTATACACGACTACTTCTGTTCTGGCATGTACCCCTCCATTGATTTTCTCACAGAGTTGAATTTTTATTATTAATTAATGAATTAATTTGTTTGTTTGCTTGTTTGTTTGTTTCCCCTCCCTTTAATTCTCCCCCTCCCACACTTCCAACCCTGACCAATGGATGTTGCCGTTTTCCCTTCAGAACTGGATCTTTGAAGGTGGGGCATCTCCTCCCACAGGCTCGTGGTATGCACCCGTGGCTCCACCTGGGGCATGAACTCAGGACCTTCTGTGTGTAAAGCACTGCACTATGGAGCTAGCCTACAAAGAGTTGGATTTTAAAAATGAGCATTAGGGCGTGAGGAAACCTGTGAATACCTGACATTCTGCTCAGAGTGTGTGGTAGTGTCTGCCTGCTGCACCCTTACTGCAAGGTGACCTGATGTAATGTGCACTTTGCGTAACAAACTTCTCCCTGGTGATTTAGTTCAGTTTCATTTCATCACAAAAGCATTTGTTAGGTTTCCCAAGGGTGGGATCTGTGAGCTTTCCTAGCAGAGTTCAAATATAGATTGGGAGGCGAAAGGAATGAATATGTGGAGTACAGTGGTGTTTTTAAGGCAAAGAATAATAACCAAATTTACATAGCTTTTGTAGCGTGTTTTGAATGGGAATGTGAAGATTAGAGGTTCTTTGTTTCCAACATATGGAAGAATATGTGTGTGCAAGAAGCAAATGCCATTGACAGGCATGGAAACCATCAACAGCGATTCCCCTTAATTGAACTCTTACCATGTACAAGACCGTGTGTTAGGCACTTGAGTAGCACAATTGTGTTTGATTTGTATTACAAGTCTGGGAAGTAGTTGTGATTATTCTCATTTTACTGATAAGAACACATTCAGGGAGGAGAAGTTGTTTGTACCGGGGTAAGTCAGTCGGGTAGAATGGGATTTGAACAAAGGCTGCTGGATTCCATAGTGCATATCCTGCTCTTTCTACTACACTGCCTTTCCTAGTATCTAGATTCTTTCAATTTATAGTTTATTTCTGAAATATGAACCTTTTCTTTAGCTTTCTTTCACATTCTTTGGCCATTTGTTCCCTAAGTGTAGTTGAGATTAAGAAATTGAGAGGAATGGGCATTTCTTTGAACTTAGAAGGATGATATTTTTAGAATACTTTTAAAATACTTCACAGAAGATCAAAGATAACACTGCCTGAGCTGGAAAGAATGTTTATTATGTAAAGAGATAAACTGCTATGCCTGTCCTTGGTTAGTGTGAAATGTTCATTCTGTGTAGTGAAATAAAAAAAGTGTTTGTAGGTCATCTAATTTACTTTGGAAAGCTGGCGCACATTTTGCCAGGTGAATTATGATTTACTTAGGTCCTAAAACCCAGACCTAAGTAGTAAATGAGTGGCTTTGGTTATTATGCCATATCTAATGGAAACTTCATTTCTAAAACATTCAAGCTAATTAAATTTTATTTCTTCTTCAGGTTCAGTTAGACTTTTGAGAGTTTCTCACTCCAACCAATTCTCTGATTCTTGGACACCAAATGGGTGTCTAACAATTTAATTCACTTCTGACGCTGACTTTCCAAAGTTAGCTCAGACGCCGCAGGTTAAAGGCTGACTCACAAGACTACCTCTACTTGAGATGTCATCTGCAAATAGGGTGCTCAGGCTACCTACACTGCTGCCCAGCCAACTGCAAATTAAGGGTTCCCATGACACCCACCCTGGGCTTCAATAATTCGACTCACAGAACTTGGGAAAGCACTTAACTTACTATTACCAGATATTATAAAGGATACAACTGACGAACTGTCAGATAGAAGATGCATAGGGCAAGGTATGGGATGGGGAGAGGCATGGAGCTCTAATGCCCTCTCTGGGTGTGCTGTCCTCTGTGTGTTCACTAACCCAGCTCTCTGAGCCTGTTCTTTAGGGTTTTTTATGGATGTTTCCTCATGTAGAGACAGTTGATTAAGTCTTTGGCCATTGAGGATTGAACTCAAACCCAACCTTCCCATCCTCTCCACCCCGGGTCTAGAGATAGAGATAAAAGTTCCTTGATTAATTTTCCTGTTTAGGAAAAAAACAGTGCAGTCCGCTGCCAGTGTTCTTTTAACATCATGCATAAGAATGCTGCATTTTCTAGGATTTGACATTTTCAGTGATCAGACTACTAAAAACAGAACATTATAAATAGAATGATGTCATTTGTTTCCAAAGACTATCGATATGCTAGAGTGATTTGAAAATAATAATAAAAGTGAGGTATTTCATGGATAAGATTAGGACTGTAATCTGTGAGTTACCTCAGGGTAAATGCTGTAGCCAAAAGCTCTGGGGCGAGTATTCTCAGGGCATACAGGAAAAGAGTTAAGTTGGCTTTTCATTATTGAACCAAAGGCACTCTTTCCACTCAGGAGATTCCAGAGGTTTTAAGAGCTCATTGCCAGGAACTGAGGACGAAGACCAAATATATATTTCCCATTGTGCCACAATTTTTTATTAAAGAGGGTAGTATGGTTTGAGACTTCTGAAGAATGCCGGTGTTGGAGAAGTGCTGTCTCCATGGTAATAAAGGAAATTTTTTCTAACGTGATGTTCAGTATTACTTTGGAGAGACTCTTCTGAAATGAATTCTACAAGGAATTGTTTCTTTAATGTTCTTTTCTAAGATATAGCATTGGTTTTACTGTCCAAGAAAAATATGTTTTTAGTGTGCTGTATGATGGGTATTATAGGAATACGGGTATTTTGGTTAGCGTAATATCCTCTGTCATCCCTGGATTGTTTATTTCTCTTTCCATCTGGCCTATATTGCTATAACAGGACAGGTAAAATGGTCATTTATGTAAAGACTGAATTTTTCAATATTTTGTCAGAGCATCTTTATTTTCTTAATGTGCTTCATGTGGCATCTATTCAAGAAGATGGAAGGCACTGACAAATACTGAAGATTTTTAGATTAAAAAATTTTCCCTAACCCTCAAATGGTCACTAGATGGCCTGCTGGTATTGCGTTTTAACTTGACGCATTATGACATGAGGAAGTAGGCTTCTTGCTGCTGGTTTTAATCTAAAGTGATATTTTAAATACTTTTTTAAATCTACCAGGAACTCTAGATTTACTAGTACTATAAATTATTTAAAGGTTTGTCTTTTTACAAAATGATGGTTTAGTGCTCTAAATGGATTTTATACTGCATATAAAAACCAGACTTTGCAGCTCAGTTTTAAAGTGTTGCCAGAATGTCGTTTGGTGTTCATGCTTTGGATGCATGTAGTTTAGATAATAGAAACTTAATAGTTACATAAAAATATGAATGAGCTCTAACGTTCAAATCTGTTGAGCAGATTTGGTTCAAACAAAAGTGCAGAAAATACTTTAAGGAAAAACTTAAAATATGGAATCGCTATTTAAAATCGCATTTTCCTGATGACACATGTATCGTTTCATATTCTTATTTCTCATCTGTATATCTTCTTTGGTGGTGTGTCTGTTTAGATCTTTGGCCCATTTTTAAAATCAGGTTGTTTGCTTATTGTTGAGTTTTAAGAGTTCTTTGTATATTTTGGATAATAGTCCTTTTACCAGATATGCAGTTTGCAAATATTATCTCCCAGTCTAAGGCTTATCTTCTCATTCTTTTGAGCATTACTTTATTTTTAATAACAAATTAATGCTTGGATGAGATAACTGTTTGAAAAGCCCTTAGTTTGTGCCAGTTTGTGATGTTTATCAATATGGCTTTAAAAAACTCGGCTGATAGATTTGGTTAAAAAAAAAAGTTAAAGTAGTTAAATACATTTAGTAATTTTTCTTAGGATCATGACAAATGTGAATGAACCTTATAATAATCACCTACCTGATAAGCAGTGTATAGGTGGCTATGTCATAATTACAAATATATACTTGTTAGATAAATGGAGATAAGCACTGTCCTAAATGTTATATAAATGAGTAGTTGGAGTTTATCCTGCATTTCATATGGGATCAGAAGTACTGTTTCTCAAACCAAAATGATGGGAATAAAACTGACATACTCTGGAGTGCTATGTTGCATCACTGAAATGTAGCTTAAGTGACACTAGTGATAATGATGCATATGAAAGCTGGAATAAAATGGTTTCATGACATGTTAAAGACAATAATTATGTTTAGAGTGTTTTTTGTTTGTTTGTTTCCAAATTCTTTTTATCATTACCTCTTTAAGGTCATGTCTTCTTTGGAATTGCCTGATTTTGACATATGGTATATTCTAGGAATTCCTTTCTCACTAGATAATGGGACATTATATTTAATGACTTCTTGTATGTGGGATGTTCTCTGCTTGAGAGAAGACCAACTGACATTTGGAAAATTGATTAGGGAGGTACAGCATTCAAAACCCTCTTTTATGCTTTTTTTGAGTCTTATTTTGAAATGTTTGATTTTTTTTCATCAAGATACCCTTGAAAAAACTCTAGATTGTTGAATCAAACATTTAATGGTACTTTGCTTTTTGTATAGGATATTGTACCTGTAGATGCCTCTTATGAAGTAAAAGAACTGTATGTGCCAGAAAATAAACTTCATTTGGCAAAAACAGATGCAGAAACATTACCAGCATTGAAAATTAATAAAGTAAGTGCCTTGTTGTTTTTCATGCCAAGTGATTTTGCCTTATATACAGTTAGTAGTCTGTAAAATTTGTGGTTTTCTAGCTGTCTTTGAGGGCTTAAGTAGTTGTGGTGTGTATCATTTCCAGGGATGGGAAATGTATTTAATTTGTAAAACCATATTCTCAAATTACCATGGCTTTGCTTTTTTGAATCATAATATTCTTATTTTTAAATATCAAAGAACAAAGATTGTATAAGATTTTTAGCTTATCAGAAGGAATGGGATGTAAAGGTTAAAAAATAACCTTTAATAATTAAAATGAACATTTTTTTCCTTTAAACTTGTTTCCTAATTCCCTGCCCAAACCGTAACTCTCCCTTCCTTTTGTTATTAAGAATATTTCTGTTGTGTATCTTAGCTTTAATGATATTTGGTGTTTTTTCAATAAAAAACTGCTTAGATTAGATAAAATGACGATGGAGACTATAATTTACCATTTTGAAATCTTAGAGAATTTAAAATTGTATCATTATAAAAATAGAGCGATTAAGGAATAAGAACCTGGATTAGAAGCAGAATTTTCAGCCTTTTTTTTTTTTTTTTTTTTTTTTTTTTTTTTTTTTTTTTTTTTTTTTTTTTTTTTTTTTTAGTGTAGTAAAAATTAGACACATCCAGGGAAATGCCAAATCTAAAAATAAGGAGAAAGGAAAAAGAAAAAAAATAAACCAAATTTCTGAGCTTGGAGAAAGACTCTTCAAGAAGTTTTTCAAATCCCTGATAGGAGTAGATGATCCAATGTGCTTTGCATGATCAGGTCTCTGACCAGAAGCCAAGCCATGTGAGGAGCACAGACGTGTCACAGTTAGAGACCGGTGTCACTCAGGAAGCTGACTGATGTAGAGCAATCATGGGTTTTGTCACTGATGACTCTGCATGGAATGAATGTACACACACAAATGTGCGTGCACACACACACACGGAGAAAGAAAGACAATGAATGAGTATGAATCTAGGTCAGTCAGATGTTACAACCCAGAAAGACAGTAGCTTTTTCTGATTGTGAACTTTTTTTGATTACAGTGATTTGTTCTTTGCATGGCGATATGAGAAGTAATTAATTAAAAACTTCATGCTAAGTCAGATAATGTGTTATCTTGGGCAGCCATAACAAATACCACGGACTAGATGGCATAAACAGAAGAAATTTATTTTGTCACAGCTTTGAGGTTGGAAAGTCTGAGATCCGGGTGCCGGCTGATTTGGTTCCCTGTGAGCCTCTCTTCCTGGCTTGTTGATGGACAGACACCTTCTCACTATCCTCACAGGATGGGGAGAGGGAGCTTGGTGTCTCTTCTTATAAAGGCAGCCAACCTGTCGTATTAGGATTCACCTTTATGACTTCATTTAACCTTTATCATTTCCTTATTCACATTGGGAGTTAGAGCTTCAACCCGATTTTGTAAAGGACACAAACATTCAGTCTATAATAGATACCATCTAGAATTGGATTCCATTAGAGACAAACAAATAGTGGCCATTGTCAAAGGTTTAGGAAAAATTAATATGATGAAAACTTGAAAGTGAAACGATTTGGTGCATAAATATAATATTTCCTGTGAATCGAAGAAGAGGAGTATCTTACCATTATTTGATTTTCCAGTGGAACTCATTGGTCAGTCTACTTTGGGAATAAATAATAAGCTACATTTTCCTGCACACCAGTTGGCCAGATTCTTCATCTTTTTTGTTTGAAAAAAATATATATATATACAGTACCCAGTTAAAAAGTGAGCATATCCAGCTTACGTTAATGATTTGTAGATTATCAGTTCTAACACAGAGGCTGCAGGCGTGAGTGGTGGATGAGTAAGCGAAACTTCATCTGTATTTGCACCTGCTCCCCAGTGCTAGCATCACTGCCTCAGCTTCATCTCAGATCATCAGGTGTTAGATTCTCATAGCAGCACAGGTCTTTGGTGCCAAAAATGTTGGGGACCACTGCTTAACATTCTGATAGGATACACTAGAAATCTTAAAATGCAAGATCTTTGTAAAATGAAAGGTACTCTGTCATTGGTGAGGACTTTTTTTTTGTTAACTATTTTTATCTGATGTTTGTTTTAGTTTAGGACAGTGATTATCAGAGTGTAGTTTTCAGACCATCCTTGTCAGCATTTTCTGGGAACCTGTTAAAAATGCAAATTCTTGGGCCCTACAGCAAATCAACTGAATCAGAAAGCGGGTGGAGCAGTCTTCATTTTAACAAGCCTTCCAGGGGTTTCTTATACATAATAACATCTGAGAACTATTGGTTTGAGAGACTCTATCCTTACTGGAAATGCTTGCAAGCCTAATGTTATTTAAATTTATTAGGAGAAATGCGTATTTTCTTAAATCCCCTTTATTAGATTTGTAAAATCTATAATTATTCTTGAGATGTTTGTTTCCATTGCTTTCAAAATTAAACTCCTAAAGGCCATTACCACTTTTGTTCATAAGTACATGAAATAGAAAATTTTTCTTTACTTTCTCATTTACCAGGTGGATATGCAGTGGGTGCAGGTTTTGGCAGAAGGTTGGGCAACCCCACTGAACGGCTTCATGAGAGAGAGGGAATACTTGCAGTGCCTTCATTTTGATTGTCTTCTGGATGGTAAGACAGTTTACATTCAGTAGTATGTGGAGTGTGGAAGAGAAATTACAGAGATTCATAACTATTTATAGAAAATAGGGGTGACATCATTTTAAGACTAAGTTATATCAGTATTGAACATTTTAAGTGGATAGTGAGATCTGTTTTCCATTTTTTTGTTTCCCTGATTGTGATTTATTGCAGGAGGAGAAGGAAAACCTGGGGGTTAGGGCTGAAATGGATTTAAAAAGCAAATAAAGTTTTCATATGCTGTATCCATGTAATCATGGCAGAAAGCTTCTTCCCGATAAGTACACAAACTTACTAAATTTTGCTATACCGAAGTCTGTGCTTTCTAAAGCCTGGTGTTTTAATAGGGAGTCCAGGAATCCAAGTTAAGGAGTAGGTGGTTAAAAGGATAGTCTTCTTATTCTTTTAAAACACTAAAAAAAAATTGCCAAAGACATTGATGTTCACTATATTGTAATTGCAATTCACCTAACTTAAATTTGTATACTGTTGGTAAGATTAACTTACCATATTAAAGAAAATATAGTTAAATGTCTCAGATTCCTGCTAAGTTGCTATATATTTTTATGTATTATGACTTCTTTAAATGAGGAGTGTAATGGATATTAGGAAATGTAATTCCTAATCTTCTTGAGAAACTGTCATAAGCACATAAGGATTAAATACTGCTTTTTGATTTTCTTCTTGGGACTAATGGCAAAGGCTTTGTGGACTGACTTTTGAGTAATGGGTTAGTCTTGGATTTGATATAAATCTACCTATTAATTTTCATTTTGAACTATATCTAGAGGTGATAATTTTAAAACGGCCAAGCAGTTATTGATTTTGTTGACTTCTTTTTGCCCAAAGAAGTCGTCACGATTCCCTAAAAAAATATGGTTTCTATTCGGTATGTAAATGTGATCCACAAAGAAGTTTTAGAGTGCATTGTGCATTTTATTTTTCTAATCTGTGCACAATAAGTAGGAAAAAAAGCTTTAGAGCATGAAAACTTGGGAACTGTGAATATGCATTTAGTCTCACTGGAACGTATTTTGGTTTAAATAGAGCACTGGTTACTTACTGCGTTTGTTTTTTGGCCAGTGATAGCTGACATCAGTTTAATTCTGATTAAAAACCAGGAGAAAAGAAATATTTTTTGGGTGTTTTGTCTTCCTGTCTCAAGGATACTTAAGTTCACTTAACCAGCTTGCTACTCAAAATGTAGTTTTCAGTGAGGATTTAATTTTTCTCGAAAAGGCCCTGAAACATAGTTCTTTCTCTTATTCATATATTGGAGGTATATTTTTGGTGGTGTTAGACTTAACCACTTGATTCTTCCTTGTTAAACAGTTTCTTTTACTTCTGTGATACAGTACCATAGTTTTTCCCCAAAAGACAGTTTCATGAATTGTTGTGAGTATTGTTACGCACGGTGTTGATTCTCTTAATTTTTGCTTTTTTTTTTTAAATCTCTGGGGTTGTTATTTCTTCTCCCTCCTGATTTTCTTTCTAGGCACCAACTGGACACTGCCACTGGACCCACACATCTTTATTATTTGAAGTGTCCACTGATGTGAAATGTGGATGCTTTAGGTCTATTGAGTAATCCAAGCTGTGTCTTCTGTGTTCTTTTGTTCCCTGCAGGGGGTGTCATTAACTTGTCAGTGCCTATAGTTCTGTCAGCTACTCATGAAGATAAAGAGAGGCTGGATGGCTGTACAGCATTTGCGTTGATGTATGAGGGCCGTCGTGTGGCTATTCTTCGCAACCCAGAGTTTTTTGAGCACAGGAAGGAGGAGCGCTGTGCCCGACAGTGGGGAACAACATGCAAGAACCACCCCTACATTAAGGTCCCGAACAAACTTTGCTGCATTGATTGACAAATAATGTTTGTGCTAAAGTGTAGACAGACAATATCTGTATATTTACTGATCCATTAGAATTGTTAATGTTTGCAGAATGAAGACTGGATCTTAGATTAGTGTGATGAGCACATGGTTTTGTCATTTTGGTCCAGATAAATATTTGTTCAGCAAATACTTTTTAACTATCTGTTGTACACTAGGCACTGAGCTAGATGCTGGGATTATAGGGCTGATAGACACGGCGAGCACAGTCATTAAACTCTTGGAGCTCCTGCTGTTTGATGGTGCCTCAGACATTAATCATGTGCTTACAGGAGGATGTGAGGTCAGGGTGCTATGGGAACATGGCAGGGTGGTTTTATCTACTGTGGGTTTTTAAATGAACACTGTGTTTCCATCATGAAAGCAGTGAAATATAGTCTATCCAGAGTGTCTCATGTATTTTATGTATTGTGTGTGAAATTTTATTTCTTAAGTCAAATTTCTGTAAGTTGTTCAGCATTTCAAACTGGTCTTGGAACTCTGAAAGAAGTTAATTTAAGTGGAATTTTCGTAGCTTTATCTAGAAAATATCTATAACATCTGTTTAGATCATGGAAATGTACTGAATCTCATTGAAGGACAAAAAAGTGATACATTTTTTTTAAATAGGGGATATATTGTCTTAGGAAGTAAAGAGGTTAAGCTAGTAATAGTGTCAGACATTCTTTCAACATTACAGTTATACAGTTATTATTAACAACATAGTTTACAGAACATGCTCATGTAAATTCTTTAAGCCGCAAAACAAACTAGTGGCATGGGTAGCATCCATCTTACGTACGGAGAGGTTGAGACTTATAGGGGATAAATGTCTTGACTAAAATTATGCAGCTAATAGGTGGGATAAAGGTTTGATTTGGATCGAAATTACCCTGGGCTTCAAAGCCATCTTCCCTAATTATAGCAGGTGATCATATTGCTATATGGAGAGCTTCACCTACTATGTAGCCTGTACCACTAGAGAGTACTTTTATATTAATCCAGTGGAGGAGACATTTATTTTTTAATCACTTAACAAATACGAGTGCTGTTTGTTTATATTTTGTGCCATTCTTTCAGAGTGATCTCTGAGACTTCTTAGTTTTGGTTGGTATTGGTCTGCAGCCTAAGGAATCGGTAGGATTTGGATAGGAGGGAACTATGAGAAAGGGTGTTCCAGACTTACAGAGCAAGAGGAGCAAAGATTCAGTGTGTTTGAGAAATAGCTGGTTGTCAAGTAGGAGGGAGGACCTTGGAAAGACAGAGGTTCTAGCATTCTACGCTAAGATGTTAAGACTTTGTTAAGGTATAACAATTTACATGTATTTATGCTTTCCAGACCACGTTTTAGTATTTTGGTCCTTGGAGGCAGACAAGATGGTTTTCTTTATCCTGAGGAGTCTTAGAGCAGGTGCCACTTGCCCAGAGCTGCAGAGGCAGTAGGTAGGAGTCAGGATTGGATCTATCTTAGGTCTGTTGTGCTGTTTTTACTGCACTACGTGTTTAGGACTGAGAGGACACAGGTTTGGAGCGTGAGGAGACTACAGCGTGGTGCTTTGAGGACTTTAGCCTGGTCATCTTTGCATGATGTCCATGCTTTCCCTGCTCCTACACCAGTACCATCCGTGTCTCTAGGCTACACTGTTGGGATTGTCTCCTGGCTGGACTCCTGCTTCCTCTCATACCCACTGTACTCCTCAGAGAAGCCAGAGTGAGTTTTTTAAAAATATAAATCTGAGCCTGCCACTGCACCGTTTAAAGCTCTCCAGTGGCTGCTCATTGTAATTAAAGTAAAACCTAAGTGCCTGACTGGCCTGCGAGGCCCTGTGTGGTCTGGGCCTGGCCATCTTACTCCTGGTCTCTCGTACTCTGTCTCTGTTCTTGTCCTTGCTTTGACCTTTTCTGACTTTCTAGCCACATTAGCCTTCTTCCTGTTTTCAGAGACAGAACTTTGTACTTGTTGCCCCTCTGCCTAAAATACTTTCTCTTCATGACCGGTTCCTTTTTATCATCTCAGGTGAAATGTCACCTTCCTCAAAGATGCCTCACTGCCTCCTTTTTCTAAAACATTGCTCACTCTATGCCCTGGGCACTGTGTTCCAGTGCCCTGTTTATTTTCTCTGTAACAGTTGTTACCAGTTGATATTTCTCTGTTTTCCCCTGTCTCTCCCCCACTGCAACAGAAGCTCCATTAAAGAACTTTCTCTTTCTTGTTTTCTGCTGTATTTGCAATGCCTAGTGCAGGCCCTGACCCATACCAGTTACTCAGTAAATAGCCATTGAATGAATGGTTTGATGGATGGAGACAGATATTCTAGCGAGGAGACCAGGCAGGAAGTGACTGCAGCAATCTGGGTGCATTGTTAGCCCAGAAACTGAAGCGGCCTGGGGACAGGGTGAGCTGGAGCTGCTGTGTGAGACCGGACACATCCTAGAGGATGATATCTCCTCCCAGATGCAGGGAGAGAGGATAGAGGAGTTGTTGGCAGTTTGAGGTGGCATGGAGATTGGAAGGTGTGACTTTGTGTCCAACTCCATCGTTACTGTAACTGCTCAGAAGTTTAGGATTGGAGAACATAGCAAAGGTGGGTGGACCCAGGGTTACGGATCTGTCAACATACAACCATGATAAAAAGAATGTTTCTGCTACTTAGAAAGTCATAATTTTTCAAGTTGGTTTCGTTTGTCTTTTGTATATAAATTTAATAGTTGTTTCACAAGTCCTTTGAGAAATTATAAAATATATTGATTCTGTAGCATCTTCAATCCCAATTGAGTTGATAAGACAGATTTACCACTGACTTTGAGATGAAAGTAGTAGTTTACTTTGTATCAGAGAAATGTTCTTACTCATTTTGCTCTTGGTTTCTGTTTAAAACAATTATTTTCTAATTGTGCACTTGAAACTTACATAATGTTATTAACCAGTGTCACCCCTAATAAACAACAAATTTTAAAAAAGTGAAAAAAATTTCCTTTTTCTTCGCATTAGATGGTTATGGAACAAGGAGATTGGCTGATTGGAGGAGACCTGCAAGTCCTGGACCGAATTTATTGGAATGATGGTCTCGATCAGTATCGTTTTACTCCTACTGAGCTAAAGCAGAAATTTAAAGATATGAATGCTGGTAAGACATGGATTTACTTATCTAAAATGAGACTGTTTGGGGTTCCTGCTTGAGGTGGAGAGTCCTAGAAGATTTTTCCAGCACTTACAAACGTAAAACTGAATGATGAGTACAGGTAAATATAGCAATGAAATACATAAGGTAAGGCAGTCGATCTAAAGTCTGTGTTGTTTTGTTGTATTGGTATAGCTTGATCTGACATTTTTTTATACGGTGTGGAAGATAGATGCTGATGACAAATTGACCTTTTGTTTGTCAAAGTAAAACCTAAATAGAACTATGGAAGAGAAATTATTTGAAGAGCACACTCATATCAATATGTTTTATCTCTTAGACTGTCTTATATGAGTGGGATGTATCACTGCAGAAAATAATAGAACAACGGGACTTTTATCATGTTTGCTATTCATTCAGCAAATGTTTGGTATATGCTGGAGTGCCAAGTGCTGAAATCCATAAATAAATAAGATAGGAGTTTACAGTGGAGAAGAGAGAGACACTAAACAAATAGCAGAAAAGGTTGTTGGAGAGCAGGTTAATAGTTTCACATTTCTGCATTGGGATGAAATGGAATAGTACGAGTAGAGAATCTAAAGATACTGTCCTTTATAAAGCACTCCAGGACAGGCTTTTATATCAGATGTCTGCTATTTGCAGGTCTTTCACACAGAGCTAGGTGAGTGATGTGTTTGCACTGGTGCTCCCATATTCTTTGTCTCGCTACACTCACAAGTTCAAGGTGCCATGTCAGGGAACAGTATTCATTGTTTTTAAGATCTGAAGAATTTGAAGCATCTTACAATCATGCTACTAATGAATTCTCACCCTCTACGGAAATAGTTAAGCCCTGAGCACTGGGTGCTGCTTTTTAAAGTATTTTCTGTGTAGAAGGCAGGTGGATATGGCTAATTAAAGTCAGGTGAATGTGGTTGCTTTTGAAAGAAATAGCGGGCTATCAAGCTGTATTTGTCAACCAGAAGCCACCCTCCCAAATGACAACAGAAATCAATGCAAGAACACCCATTTCATTAGTTGTGTTCAGCCTCCCTGAACTTCAGATCCTGGTTTGGAGTCCTGTACACACTATCCCCTGCTTCACCATCTGCTGGTTCCGTGGTCATGGGAAATTGCTTTCATTTCTAAGGCTCATTTCTAAAGCTGTTAAAGTGAGGATAATGATGGTACCTAACACCTAAGATTTTACTGTAGAAAGTGAAATGAGAGAAGATGCTTAAGGCACTGTAAATAGTACCTGACACATAGTAAGAGTTTAAGGTGTTGTAATTTCTGTTATATGAGCCTAAAGCTAGTTTTATCTGTATTGGTGTGAAGGCTAGAAAAAGAATACGGTTATTTTTAAGCTCTACTGTAGGTTGCTGATATGATAAGATCAAGAACTGGAGGCCTTGGGTGGACCACACATTCTTCAGAGGTCCACACTCCCCACCCATCCTGCCTCCTCCATTCACATTTCTTGCTTTGCTTGTTCCCTGCAGGGTATTTAAATATAGGATTCCCCACCCTACCCCTTTCTGAACTTGACTCCTCAGAATTTGAAGCAAATATTTGGCTTAAACTACTTGTACAGGAATTTTCTCCAAATGCTACACTTACTTGGTGCTTGCCTGCCTATACAGCAGCTTATTGATCTTGTTTCTTGCTAACATTTTTGGGGCCCAGTCACAAGGGAATATATCATGCTTGCTGTAAGTCTGTGGTGGCACTTCACTCTCTTTTGTCAATGTGTGATTTGAGGGTCCACATTTAAGTCAGTTCTGATCATTGAGATGTCAGAGGGAGGGGCTTCTAGAAAATATTTTCCTTCCTAACAAGAAAATGATTTTGAGCATAAAGTCATTCTTCCCATACCTCTCTGCCAAGCAGAAAGTGCTGTGGATACTGTCATGTCGGGGTACTGTGTTTGGAGCTCGGGCAGCCGTTTTGTATTCATGAGAATCCATGAGAATCTTATCCTGTTTGAGTTTCTGATCCAACGCTGGACTTCTCTGTATCTGAATTTCTTATTTAAAGACCTAATGTGTGTTTGAATTATTTAAGGCACATCTAGTTGGGTCTTCTTTTATTTGCAACCAGAGTGTTTGACAGTTTTTTTACATGTAGACTTCTTTTTTTTTTCTCTTGGTGAACAGAAACATATTTAATGGAGGACTTGCTGAAACGACCTCATTTACTTTAATATTTTGCCAGCATTTGAATTCATATTTAAAATTCATGTTAGTGAATTAATTGTTGGCTCTGTAGAGGAGTCTTATCGGAGAATTATCATTCATAATTAGGGACTTTAATATTACATCTGTTTTACAGTCTTCTTCATGAGCCAAACATTTTAAATCAGTTAGAGAAATTGTTGCATAATGAGTGATTGCAACTTTGTTTAAAGTAGCTCAGTGCCAGTTAGTTATTAGCCTTATATTAGACAACAAAGATTGTGGAGTGTTATTTTGTTTACTTTTTCATTTTAGAATAAGGCAAATGAGCAACAGACTAAGGAGTGTCCTTTGTAGTTCTTGTTCACTCTTTTAGGAGGCTAATATCAAATCATCTTTTGATGTGTATGAAACAGTCCAAGGGAGAGAAAATGAGGAATGTTTATTTTTTTCTTTTACCTAGGTTTTTTTTTTCTTACTTCTCTCTCTTTCCTTTTCCCTCATTTTAGAAGAAGCACTTTGATTTTCCCTTGTAGGCTATTGTCCTGTGCACATCATTATGATCAGTTTTGCTGTTCTCAGACTTTTCTGTAGCTGGAGAGACTGAGAGGTTTTTAATACCTACATTGGTGGCTGCAAGTTGACTCTGTTCCAGATGACAGGTTCTTTGAATCACTGATGGTTGATCACTATCTTGGAAAAAAAGAATGAATTTTACTTAAATCCAGTAAGAGCCAGCCAGTCAGTATTTATTACACACAGAACACTGGTGTCTTGCCGGGTTACAAAGGAAAAAGTTGACATCATTTCTTCCGAGCTAGTATTTGGTAGCACAGTGTTGAATAAATTGAAGAAAGCTTTGCAAAGGTGTTGAACCGAAAAGTATATTTCAAGTGAATGGATTGAGGCATTAGATGGGTATCTTAGGCCAGAGCAGATAGCCTGTCTATGAAGACAATAGGCTTTCTTGACCGTAAATGGCAGCGAGCTGGAGATAGTGTGATCTGGGATTGGGTGAGGAAGGCCTCTGTCAGTTAAGACACACTCAGATGAGGCTCTGAACATAATTTAACAAAATGAATATTAAAGAAGGGTGGTCAGAGTTGAGGGAATCCACAAGGAATGTTGAGGCATCCAGGGATTAGCAATTTTGGGTAGCATTACTACTTCTGAAAGGGCATGGGAAGGAAACTGTTTCTGTAGCCAGGAAAGAGGAGTTGGAGTTGTGAGGAAGGGCCCTGAGGTGGAAGCTGGTTGTAGGGGATCTAGGTACAACCAGAATCACAGCCCGAGGCAGGGTGCTGCTGGCAGGAACTATTGCAAGCTTTGTCTCCCCCATCTTCCTGTGTTTGCTAATGTCTGCCATCACTGAGGATATAGTGCCCACTCGCAGACACACACATGTACAGGCACAGGCACAAGACAGAATAGATGGGAAGGAGAATGAAGAACAAGCAGCACAGAGCCCAGCTGGCAAAAAGCTTTATATTATCCACATTATTTTTCATTTTAATTTGAAAACATTTCTAGCCTTGGGAATGAAAAATAATCGCTGCATACAGTGAGGTATGAATTCCTGTTTGTGAAGCATTCTAATTCATATGTTCATATTTACTCAAGTGGTCTCTCTCTGTCTCACTGAAATTTTTCTCCATAAGCAGTTTAAATAAAAGAAATACCGGGAATTTATAACAGTCCAGCGGGAGGCAGGGAGATCCAAGTCTTTCCTACTTCCAGATTTCTTCAAAAACTCCTACAAAAACAAACATTAACATACGTGTGTGTGTGCATGTATGTGTGCTCACGCACGCACACACACACACACACACACCACACCCCTGCCTAACAACTCTAGAAATATGTCAGTACTCTCTTGTTTAGCTACTATCTTGATTTAGGGAAAATCAGAAATGCCTGCTTTTAGAGCTGTGGGGTGGATAATGTGGCAGATATTACAGCTTGAGTAGGACTGGAAGAGGAGACTTATTAATTACTGCTGTATGTCGGACAGTTTTACAAAGAAGAAGTTGAAAGCAGGGAAGCAGGAAGATGTTATAATTTTGGGTTTAGTGGTTGGGATGCACACCAGGGTGTGGGCTGCAGAGCCAAACACAGTTCTGAGAAATCTGGGGAGAGGGTGACTAGGAGGTAGGAGCACTTTCCTGCTCATCACCTTATTTGTTTCTGGAAATGGCCGTGCTGGAGGGTTGAAGTTGTCCGTGGGCACGCTCGGCTGAGGAATTGCAGAGCAGGGTCCAGCCCAGGTTCTTTGCACGGCGCCACACAGTGTTTGATGCTGTGGTACTGGACCGGGTGACCCATGTCCAGTGCGATCCTGGGAGGCAGCGTTCACCCTCCTCCCACCATCAGGAAATGCAAGTGGCCCCTGTGTCCTTGCCCTGTCACACATCAGCACTTGCTCAGGAGAACCATCTCTATTTTCTTTTCTCCTTCCACCTGCTGGAAGCAAAGGGCCGGGCCGTGCTTGTCTCCACAGTGTGTTGGCCCCTGGACTACAGTGTGTCCAGTCCGGAGGGGAGGGAGAGAACCTGTACTACCTGCGACTCCTTTGTGTAGACCTGCGTTTGGCTTGGGATGTGCCAGTGATCGTGAAGGTGGAAGAAATGAGGAGAAGTACAGCAGTAATGAGCAGTATATATTGAAATGTTTTCAGTAATGTCTCTAAACTGCTGAATCGGAAGGTCAGGACTTGGAGATGCAGCTAACAGAAGCCATCTGTATGTGCATAGTAATTGGATCCAGGCAAAGGCTAAGTTTCTTGAATGAGTATGTAAAGAAAGAATTTCATAGGACCCAGCAGTGAACCCTGTTGCTCTGAGAGAGCTACAAGATGTCAGAAACAGGTGATGAGACCAAAATGGGCAGGCAGAATATAAAATATCACATATATCTGATGAGAAGTGCATGAAAATGTATGCGTAAGGAGAACAACTAGGAGACTTTGCAAAAAAATAAAAACAGATATGAGGATAGTGTATTTGTGGGTGATTTTTTTTCTCCTAAAAAACTTCCTTCAGTGTTTTATGGTTTTTACTTTTTTTTTTAAAAAAAAAGGTAAAGACACAGATGCAATAGAAAAGATTAGTGCCATGGTTAGCAGAAGACAGGTAGTGTTTTGTTTTGTTTTGTTTTTTTAATTTGTGTTTTAAATGTCAGGGGCAGTAGAGAGGTCAGGAGCATTTAAAATGGGAAAGTGCCTTTTGGATTTGGCTGGAGTTTTATACTATGAGAGAGCAGGAAGGAATTGGTTGAATGAATGAATCTAGTCCCATTTAAAAAAAAATTTATTATGGTGACAGTGGTTTATGAAATCCAATAAGTTTCAGGTGTACAATTCAACAGTAAGGCGTATGTATGTTGCTTTGTGTGTTTACCATCCACAGTTGTTAGGTCTCTGTCACCAAAGATTTGCTAGTCCCATTCTTTTCTTTCATCACTTCATCCTTCACAACATCACCAGACTTATCTTCTGAAAACGAAGATCTGATTATGTCCTGTTGCAGTTGAAGATAGTGTTCTATTCCTTTGACTGGGTATTTATTTATTTTCTGGTTAGTGAGTGTTTGCTTATCTTCCTCTGACTAGATTGTGAGCTCCTGGGGGAAGGACCAATTTCACTCTGGCTTCAGGACAGCTTATCTGAAATGGAGTTTTTATCTTGTCCCAGACTGGTTTCTTCCCTGCCTGCCATGGCAGCTGTGTGGAGGCCGGATGGGGACGCCAGACCTGTTAGTGGACAGACAAGTCCCATGAAGAGGAGGTGAAGGGCTGACGTTGCATCGGTAGTAAAGAAAGTGGAGCTGAAAATGAGATCTAGGGAACAAGCGAGTCATAGCCTGTGGAGGATGAGGGTGAGGAAGGGGTCTAAGAGTCTGAGATGAGTAATGGTTCTGTGCTCTCAGAGGCTGTGGAGGACCAGTGATGCTCACGGAGGCTGGGAGGAGTCGAATCTGAGGTGTCTCTGGAGCACTAAGAGGCAGTAGGAGGAATGGTCTGGAGCTCAGGGGAGGGTTTAGTCAGTGGATGCAGATTTACTAGTCACTGAGATCCCTGCCCAGTGACCTCAGGCTCCTGGGAGCAGGAAGAGGGGGTGGTTTTGAGGCAGTGTCTATCCTTGCTGTTGTCACAGTGCGACCCCATTCATCAGTGCGTAGATTGTGGTCTGTCAGATGAGCCCGTCCATATCCTCGGGGAGGGATAGTAAGTGAGTGGAGAGAATGGAAGAGTTGATGGGAGTTTTATTTTATATGGAAATGTGGAAACTTGCTCCTCAGCAGCAGTCATCTCCTGATTCTGCTGTCCCTGCACTCTGCCCACTTACCCTCTACTCTCCCCTACCTCAATCCTGCCCAATCTTATTAGCCTAATTTTCTGTAAGACATTACTGATTAACTCACAACCCCCATTGGGCATGCAGGACCCTTCCTAGCCTGGCATTCAAAATTCTGCATGATAACCTGATGCCAGGACTTAGATCTGTCTCTGGCGAAATGGATGAACGATCCTGTGTTCCTCAGACACATCTCTGCTTTTCTGCCTCCACACTTTTGCTCACACCAGCTGGCTTGGTGAGAATGCTGTTTTTACTTCTATCAGGCACATTTCACTTGTCTTTTAAAGGTTGACTACAGCCTGCGGGCGGAACCTGGCCTACTGGGGTTTTTGTAAATAAAGTTTTATTGGAAAATAGCCACATTAACTTCATTATTCATTGTCTGTGGCTCTTTTTGTACTATGAAAAGCAGGCTGAGTTGCTGCAGGAACCCCATAGCCTGCAAGGTGTAAAATATTCACTCTGGCGCTTTAAGGAACACGTTTGCTTTTATGCTGGGTGTCAGCAGCTTTGCAGTATACTTTCTATAAGTCAAGATGATAGAATACCTGGTTCTTTCCCAGGAACAGGGGTAAAGAGGGCTAGAAAGAAATGGAAGTCATAAATGTTGATACTAAATCTCAGTCATCTTGTAGATCATCTCCCGTTTCAAACAGTTTAAACCACAATCTTAGGTAAAGCAGCCTTGAACTAAGCCATAAAGAAATTACAAGTGAAAAGGCAACTATTTTACACTGATCATGATGTGACAATGGAGGGAATCACTGTCCTTTTGGAAATGGGGATGAGAATGTGAGACATTAATGAAATTAATGAAAGTTGTAAGTATCAATGGCCCCAGGCCCATTGCGGTCCATTATTCTTTTATTCTGGATGGGAAATTGACAAAGGAAAATTTAATAGTGCTACATCTGGGTTATGTTAGTTGGGTGAATACCCTGGGAATGTAGCTTCCATTGGATCAGGTACTCCTGTTACATTGTTCATCCGCGGAAGTTCTCTAGTGAAGAAACCAGATGGTAGGGATGAAAATACAGCCTGGAACTATAGACTGTTAAAGCCATTTGTGTAATTCATTGATAAATAGTTATAAAGGATTGAGAACACTAAAGTTTAAGAAAGACCTGGTTCTGTTGGCAAGGAAAAATGGGCAGACAGATCAAATGGTCATTGGATTTTTGAGTGGAACTGATAGTAAGGAAAGAAGTCTACCTGGAAGAAATTTTGGCAGTAAAATCCTTTATATGTTTCTAATGTGAACTTTTAATAAGTCATCCATCTTAAATTTATCTGTTAAATGTCCAGTGTGGAGCTAGATTAATTCTTCTTGGAAAGAAAGCCTGGGTAGATAAATTATTAGAGTCTGTCAAATATGTGTATTTGAGACAGAATTTATTTTTTATGTTTCCTTTTGCATATCCTGTCATATAAATAATCTTGCTAAATGGCGATTTTACAGAATCAGATTTGACCTGATTGAAGTCTAGGAATGTAGTCATCATACACCTGAGATGTATTAACCAGAGGTTGTATTCAAAGATAGGTGCCTGTTCCTGATTAAGCAGAGGACACAGGCTGTGTATCCTCCAGCACAGCGCTAACGTGCCTCATCTTAGAAACACTCGCTGGGAGTGTAGTTTGTACTGGGTGGACTTTGAGCGACGAGTGGAACAGTGAGTTCAGTTTATTGCCAGGAAATTTTAGATTTTTTAAAAAGAATGAATCGTCTTATGAAACTGATGTATTGAGTGACCGCAGTGTGTGTCTCACCATCCTGGGCACTTTATGTTGTTTTATCTTCATAATAATAACCTGCGTATCATCCCCATTTCAAAGATGTAGAAAGTGAAAGTCAGTCCTTAAAGGCGACGGTTGATGGCTAACAACTGGTAGTCCTTTCTGTGATTTGAACCCATAAATATCCTATTCCAAAGCAATGCTTCTTCTGGTACTGTGCATCTCTCTTCTCTTTTAAAATTTGTTATTATGAAAAATTTCAAACATCTACTTATATGTGTAAGTAGAGATAATAGTATAATGAATCCCTATGCACTGCTAAGCCCGATGCAGTCATTAAGTCTTAGCTTGTTTCATCTGTACCCGTCCCACCTGTATGTTATTTTGAAGCAAATCTCAGACTCTGTGTCCTTCATCTAAATATTTCAGTACATATTTCTTAAAGGTAAAGACTTTAAAAAGCGCAACCATAATACATATCACTTTTGCACTTACATTGTAATAATAGTTTCTTAATATTATTGATTAACCAGTCAATGTTCAAATTTCTAATAATTTCATAGTAGTCACATTTTTTTTACAGTTTGAATCAGGATCTAAATAAGATCTATACATTGTAATTGGTTTATATGTCTCTTGTCATAATTTACTGTTTTTTTAACTTTTTATTTTGAAATAATTTTAAATTTTCAGAAAAATTACTAGAATAGTCCCAAGAACTCCTGTATGATCTTTACCTAGATTCCATAATTATTAACATAATTTGCTTAGTCTATTTGAAAGTCAAAGACACGATGACTCATTACCCTTTAGTATTTCCTAAAAATAAGGACAATCTCCTATCTAACTGCAATATGCTCATCAAACTCAGGAAAATAACACTGATGTAGCACTATCTAATCTGTGTACTTTATTCAAATCATGCCATTGTTCTAATAATATCCTTTACAGAAAAACCAGCATAAAAAATAAAATCTTTTCTTTGCCACTTCTCCTTTGTGGTTCAGACTGTCATTCTCCTTACTCTGAAACAGTCATGTACTCTTATTGTGTCTTTCAAAAGCCATCTATTTTGTTGACTGTCTCTCACTTTAGTTTATCAGCTGTTTCCTCACAATTAGATTCAGATCACACATATTTGATCAAGAATACTGTAGGAAACAATGCTGAATTTTCAGTATATCATATTTGGTGGTTCACAGTTTTTATTTGTCTTATTACAGATGATGTTAACTCATTTTAAGTTAACTTTTATCACTTAAGATTGTATTTACCAGGTTTTTCTGCTGTAAAGTCAACTGGTTATTTTGGTTTACTAACAAGTATTTTGGGTGAGAGGATTTTAGATCATAAATATTCCATCATCGTCAAACTTTTGCCTACTAGTTTTAGCACACTGCAAATTCTGCCAAATGGTGATTTTCCAGTTCCTTCATTTCTTCTACATAAGGTAGAATTTCCATTTTTCCCCCATTGGTTTATTCATTTATTTAATTTTTTAATGGACTCACAGATTCCTATTTTACTCAATGGGTTGCAATCCACTACTATTATTTACTATGAGGTTTAGCTTGTCCTGGGTTTGCCAGACTGACTGGTCACTGTATCCTTCAGACATGTCTCCATCATTCTTTGAGCACTTCTTTTCTTTATGACACAAAAGGCATTCCATTTCATGTTGTGTAGATCTTTGAATAACATTTTGTTCAACATCGTTGCGTTATAATGATGAGATGCAGTAGAACCTTAATCCTTATTTCAATCAATTAGCCTATGGTAAAATTGGTTTCCTGATGCATCATTTCACTTAATGTTGCAGAACTTATCGACAGCGCCATGAAATGAAAACTTACAGTGTTTTCCTTGCCCCAGCCCTAGAGTCAACCACTTTGCCAGGGAGTCCTGGTTTACTTATGTGGGGAATGGTTTTTAGAATGCAAAATTTGACTTTAGTTTTGCTCATGGCATGTACATTTGAGCATATATACATAGACTCGAAATAGCTGAAAACCATGAGGTCACACTACTGTCGATCCTAATCCAAAACCACATAGTCTGTTTTAGCCTTTCTCTTTCCTATGTTTATGCCTTCCTTCTACAGTGAGAATTCTGGCTGCCATTATCCTTAATATCTACCTCCCTGTTGTAAACAGTCTCCGAGTCAAACAGGCGGTCTTTGTGGCCTCAGCCTTTTGGCCTGAACCACACAGGTGTCTCCTTGGCCTTGGTGCTGCAGGCTTGCGCTGGGCCAGAGTCCTCTTTTGTCCTCATGGTGTAAACCTGAACCACCCGCTTTCTCCCCACCCCTGACCTTCTCATCATGGCAGCAACTCACATCGGCCCAGGAGTAGGATTTATTAATGCTTAGTAAGTGTCTCTGCTGTGATTCAAGCCTGTTTATAAAGAAAGCATATATATAAAAAAAGCATTATAAAGAGAGGCAAGAAAACTAAGCCAAGTGATGAAGTTTATGCCAGAATCAGTATGGTAGATTAAATTCAGGCATCAGTCCCCTGAATGGAGGAATATTAGTACTCATATATTCAGGAGACATTCTTCATCTGTTCTTTTTTGAAGAAATGGAGTATAATAGAGTCAGGAAATAAAATTGCTTCTTAATCTTAGTGGGCTGTGGAATTCTGGAGTTCTATTTGACGATCAAACGGGATGTTTTGGAATCTTATTATCTTTGGAATCTTGCTTGAATATATGTTAAACAAAATTTGAAATGAATTCAAAAGTATAGAAAAACTTTCAGGTCTGACCCCCTCCTCCCATCTCCTGAAAGCAGAATACTTTTAAGCACTCACATTTTTATATCAAGACTTTCTCTTTTTTTGTACATTATGTCATAACAGCAATTTCTTGTTCATGTATAATAAGGTGGCTTGGGGAACTTCAAAGCATAATGATAATGCTGTAAATCTTGGAATATCACAGAATGTGGCCAAAAAACTAAAAATTCCTTGTCAAGTAGGGTGCTGGGCCTTCTGTCATGGAGTAGAAAAGGGTCAGAATTAAGAACAGACTGGAGAAGACATACTATTTGGCTTCATATTATCAAGGGGCGGGGGGAAGATGTTTTTCTCTGAGTCAACTTTGGGTCAACACAGCATGGTGCTGTACCAGATGTTGTAAAGGCGATATAATACAGAGGTTCCCTGTCTGGGTTTTCACTCCGTTCTGTGAAATTGCTCTACGACCCCAAATAGCCATGTCTTCTAAGAAAGGTCTCCTAATGAACAGCAAGTTCCAAGTAGGAATGAAGTCAGGGTTGGAAGCTGGAGATACAGAGTTAATCAGCCTTAATTAACCTAGCAGTTTTTATCGTTTTGAGAAATGGTGGCCCTTGTAAGGGATATTGGTGTTGCTAAACTGTAATCCAAAATCTTGACCTGACATCACAAAGTAACAGGGTCACAGTCAAGCAAAGTAAGCAGTGTAAATGAGCATATTTAGGTAGTAGGTAAACTTTTTGAACTACATATTTCTCTATCATACAGTCTTCTTTTAGTAAAGAAGTATCTTAGGTGCCATGGAAGGATTGACCAAGAATTTATATCCATGTAAGCAGCTGAACCAGGATGTTACACCCAGAAAGTCTGCTTGTCTTTCTCAGGTTTCCCACGAATGCAGAAAGTAATTGTTATAAACCCATCACTGCTGTGTTACTCATCCCCAGGTCATGTCGTCTTGGCCTGAAGGGTCAGAGTAGTACATGTTTTTCACCAGTTTCTCATTCTGAGAACATATGTCTCCTTAATCCTAAACTTCAAGCTTTGAGAATTGTTTATCCTTTGCAAGGTAATCCGTTGGAAACATGCTACTCTTAACTAGAAATTCTCTTTTTTCAGATGCTGTCTTTGCATTTCAGTTACGTAACCCAGTGCACAATGGGCATGCTCTGTTAATGCAGGACACCCATAAGCAACTTCTAGAGAGGGGCTACCGGCGCCCTGTCCTCCTTCTTCACCCTCTCGGTGGCTGGACAAAGGATGATGACGTTCCTTTAATGTGGCGTATGAAACAGCATGCCGCAGTGCTGGAGGAAGGCGTCCTGAATCCCGAAACAACAGTGGTGGCCATCTTCCCGTCGCCCATGATGTATGCTGGACCGACTGAGGTAGACAGCTTTCCAGATTTTCACTGCAGTACTGTCGAAACCACTCTTATTAACACAGCTGGTGTTAGCCACAGACTTTTGATTTTTCTCTGCTCTGTACGTCTTGCAAACATTAGGAGTGCCTGGAGTACTCTTCTGCTCTGTCAGGGATGCTCCCTAGGGGTGGCCCCCAAGAGGCAGCCTTTCTGGGAAAGGGGAGGTGGGGGCATGCTTCTCTTGCTCTTATTGCAGTGCTTGGTCCCAGTTGTGGAGAAAGTTGTCTGCACAGAGGGTGCACACAAAGGTGTGACACAGGCACCTCTTTTTAACTTCTGACCATCCTACAGACACAGTTCTGACAACATGAATCTTATCCCTTTAACCAAGTCCTAAGTTACTCTTCCCAGGGGACAGACTTGATCTGATTTTTTCTTCTTCTGAATTTTGGAAAGGCCAAAATTTTGTAGGAAGAAGTGTGGTATCTTTAAAAAAAAAAAAAAAAAAAGAGCATTCAGGAGACATTCTTCATTTGTCTTTTTTGTGAAGGACTGGAGTTTAATAGACTCAGTAAAACTGCTTCTTGATGTTGAGTTGGGGAGGCTTCTGGAGTTCTACTTAGGGGTCAGAAGGAAAGGGGATATTTTGAGATCTTTTTATAACCATATAGAAAGTAGACCTAATTAGGTTTTGCTTCAAGGCAGAGTAGACTTTCAAAAAATATTTGTTGAATGAATGACTAAATTAGTGGATGACCTAAAACACAGGGTGTGGGAAATTCTAGCCAGCTTCTTGATGAGTTTAAGATAAAGAATAAACGGCTCATTATTAATGCATTCTTTTTCATCCCCACTTTGAAGGGAGATGAATTTACTTAGTCAGAGGCAAATCCTTTTAGAAAGGATTAAATAGTTGTATGTACTCTGTGATGTTTTCCTCAAAAAAAAAATCTGAGTTTAAAAGGAAATCCAGACATGTTTGGATATTCTTTGGGAACAAGCCTAAAGCATTTTATTAGAGTTTAGTTGTGGGGTTGTACAGTCTGTTGCCTCTTTATCCAAAACAAATAAAGACCACCACCCCCCCCCCCCCCCGGAAAAAACAAGCAAAGTAAAACAGGCAAACAAAAAAACTGCAGTCACAACAAGCTGAAATATTAAAATGTATTCGACTCTTCTCTTGGATCCAGCCAAAATAATGCATTAGAACGTCCACATTAAGTAACAGGCCTCATATCCTCCCCTCCTTGTTGGTGCAGAGCGTTTGTAAGAGTTGGGCAGTGATAGCCCTTTGAGTTTCCTAGAGACCAATGTGACCTTTAGTTTTTATATCTCCAAGAGTTGCTAAATCGTTTTGGAAATAAAGTTACTAATTTTGCTATAGTAGTTCTCCAACCTCTCCTTTGGTGCTGTCTTCTTATTCATCGTCATCATCATCATTTTAAGGGAATCATTTGTTCTGAAGTTCTCCAGAATTAGGAGATAAATGGCTTTCAATGGGAAATGACTCAAATGAGTTTAAAATCAGTCATGGACTTATGATTAAAAACCTCACTAAGAGCCAGTAGGGAAGGTGAACTAATTTTATCTTTCCTATTTAGGGCCTATTTTGTCCTCTTTGTGTTCTTATTCTCTAAAAAGGGATGAGATACCACATTTTATTAAGTAACTAAGAACTGCTTTTTAAAAGATGGGAATGAGGGGATAGATAAATAATAAATGCAGCCAGCTATAATAAAAGAGAAAACTCATTCTTGAGAGAACACCACAAAGGGTCAAACGTGCTGTTTTGTCTACAGTAGAAAGCTTTTTATGTCTTCTGATTTCAGAGCCCATGTGTTTCTTAAGTAGGACTCGAAAGGGAAGGTACCTAAGGTACCTTTGGGGTGCCTGGCATTTCGGCTTAGTAGAGTCATCCTCCTTGCATGGCAAAGCTGCCTGTTTGTTCACCTGGTTGCCGTAGGCCTCACATTTGACTCCCATTGTTACCCATGAAAGCATGGTCTGGAAAAAACAATAGAGACTGTTGTCGAGGAGGCCAGGCACGGGTCTGGGCCTGGTTTACCACCAGCAGGTTTATAACCTCAGGTTAGACTCCTCTGGGCTATGTTTAAGTGCCCAGTAAATGGTTATCCAAGGGATGCACAGGAGGTGGGACTAAATGTTTTTTAAGGTTCTGTCTAATTATGATCATTTTCTATTTTGTCTTTTCTTTTAACTTCATATTGAAGTATAATATACATCTGAAAAGCATGTATTTCATAGGCATATAATTAAATGAATCTTTTCCATTTGAACACAGTCATACAACCAGCACTCAGTTTTTTTAAAAAAAGATTATCAGCACACCAGAAATTCTTCCACTTCCTATTTGTTTCCTGCCTTCTCCCTAATTGTCATCACTGTCCTCACCTCTCCTATCATGAATCCAGTTTGCTTTGGTTGAGATTTAGATACTCTGGGAAGCAGACTCTGAGAGCGAGACTAAGGTTCAGGAAATGTATTAGGGAGAGAGCCCTTGGGGGTCAATATTTGTGGAAGAGAAGAGAACAGGAGAGGGCAGGATTAAGCAGAAGGAGAAGTCATTCTGTGATTCAGCCTTTGTGGAAGCCTAGTTGATTCTATATGGAGTTCTAGAAGGCCCTCAGAGGTGTTCCAAGTTGCACAAGATATAGGCCCATATACCTTGTGTTGACCAGTGATTGGCTTCCCGGGGGAGGGGCATGCCTTTGGATTGCAGCTCTTCTAGAGGCCATTTCTAAAGAGGGCAGACAGCTGCTGGGTCAACGCAGCACTCCTAGGAGCTGGGGAGGGTGGTCCTTCCTTCCTGAGGGGGACCTGGGTGTTGTATCACAGCATCCAGTCCAGCCTGATCTATCACTTTTTGTAACTAGAACCATATACTACTCTCTTGTGTCTGGCTTCTTTCACTTTATGTTTGTGAAACTCTCCCTTATTGTGTGTAGTTAGTTGTAGGTTGGTCATTCCCAGTACTGTGTAGTGTTCTATGTGTGGTAACTTTCATGCAGTTTTCAGTTTTTTGCTTTTAAGAATAGTATTGATATGAAAGTTATAGAGCATGTATTTTCATGGACATTTATGTTGGTATATATCTTGGAATAGAATTGCTGGGTCATGGGGTATGCATTTGTTCAGCTTTAGTAGATGCTGTCAGTCAGTTTTCCAGTGGGTGGTACTATTTTATGCTGCTATCAGTAGTGTATTTCCTCACCTATACTTGATTATCTTTTTCAGGTTAGCCGTTTTGGTCTTTTAGCCCAGACTCTTTAGCCAAGCATTTTGTATTAATTACTTTTACTATTTTTTAACCAGCCTCAAAAAGGTTTTTATTAAACCAGTGTCACTGAAGAGGAAATAAAGACATAGTGAATGAGTTGTACTTATAGGCAGTGATTGAAAAATAGAATATAAAAATAGTACATTTTTGTCATGTTCTTACTGTATTCTTCAGGCAGTTTTTCAAGTGCCTTACATGTATTGACTAACTTAATCCTTAGAATAACACTAAGAGGGTAGGTACTATTACTAGTCTCAATTTACAGACGATGAAACGGAGGCAGAGAGGTTAAAAAACTTGTCCAAAATCACACAATAGTTTATAGATGATCTGGCTCCAGAGCCAGGTACTTAACTCCCACAGGATATTTTTAATCTTATTAAAACATTTAAAAAAAAAACATATGGTCATGTATGTTTTGTAAACAGACTGGAAATAAAGTCTTAAAATATGCTGTAGGAGTTCCAAAATAGTTAGCATGGCCCTAGCTTACATTCACTAGAGGCGAAATCTCTAGTACAGTGGCCCTCACTTATTTTTTGATTAGCATAGGCAAGAGTTGTGGGTTATGATATTCTTTGTCTAATCAGTGCAGACATACCTTGGAGATATGGCGGGTTTGGTTCCAGACCACTGTGATTTAATATCACAATAAAATGAGTTGCATGAATTCTTTTTTGGTTTTCCAGTATATATAATAGTTATGTTTATACTTTACTGTGACTTATTAAGTGTTCGATAGCATTATGTCTTAAAAAACTAATGTACGTACCTTAATTAAAAGTACTTCATTGCTGAAAATGCCAACCATCATCTGGGCCTGTCAGAAAATGGTGCTGATAGACTTGCTCAGCATAGGGTTGTCCCATACCTTCAATTTGTAAAAAAAAATCTGTACAGCACAATAAAGAAAAGTGCAATGAGATATGCCTATATTCTTGCTTTCTGTATTATGATACTGCCTCATGGTATTGGTAATATGTGACTGTTGTGAGGAGTGAATAGGATAATGTAAATCATTTAACACATTGCCTACCTCATGGTCGTCCATCGTAATTAGGATCAACTGTCTTAAAAAATAATAAGAAGCTTTGTTTCAAGTTCTCAAGATCCCTAGGATTCTGTCCTCACATCAAGGAAGCTGCCTGTACCTCAGGGCTGCCTGTCTGTGAAGTCCCAGGATTTGGGTAATGGACCAGAGCCTTGCAGGACCTCCTCCCTAACAGACTTCATGTCACAGCGTGCATCCTCTGATTTGGAATGCCCTTTGGTGTTAGATAATACATAAAGCAAATATAAAGACTATGAAAATAAATAATAGACAATGGAAATAACTACTTTCGAGTGCCTGTGTGTGCCTATCACACATTGAACAGATTCTTTGCATGCATTATAACCTCATCCCCACAACAACTCAGCGAGATAGGTTTTGTTGCCATTTACAGAGGAGGTGAGTGAAGCTTGGAGAGGCCAAGTACCTTAACTGTAGTCTGCCAGAGAAAATCAGAGAGGTCAGTAGTTACAGCAGTAAAAGCAGATGTTTTTTCAGGAGCTATTACAGATGAGACCTTGGGATAGAGCTGGGCTCAGTTCTGAATATGGCATGGACAAGTGGGGGATTACAGCTAAGAATGGGGGATGGATAACTACTAAGAGGAAAATCAGAAATAACAGGCAAGGGAGACCAGCAGGATCCTTGCTGAAAGCAGGCTAGCCTGATCAAATATCACTCGGGAGATAGTGGGGGATGAATAATTAGATCAGGCATGGAGGATCGGGAGTTTTTTTCTAAGATGAATTAGCAAGATTTTTGCTACAGATGGGCAGTAAGGCCCTGCAAGGATGCACACTGTAGGTTGAGTCCGAGAGCGCTTCTAAAACCTGACTGGAGTTAGGTCACGGAAGGAAGGAGTCTGTGTCAGATCTTAGAACCAGTAAGACTCAGAGCTGGGACTCAGCCTGTCTCCCCCATGGCTTGTGTCTTCTTTTCACCAGTGCTGCTTGCTGCCTGGAACCCTCCGAAGGGTCTTTGCCTTGAGAATTTAGGTGCCCCAGGTGCTTACACAGAGCTCCCAGTTTTTCTAGAAGATATAAAGGTACCTTAAAATTGCATCTGTCTGTTGATCTCTGTCTGGAGTGTCAGTTATAAGCTAAGTGGTTCTTGTCATGAAGAGCAAAAGGCACTATTTAACTTCTGACTTTTTAAAGGACAAACTTTAGAAATTCTAGGAAACATCTTCATATTTTAAACCATTAAATGTTTTAATGTTTATGACCTGGCATGATTTAAACTCTGAGTTTGGCTTATGAAAACTACCCATTTTTATTTTTTCAAGTGCCTCATATATGTGTTTGACTTATTTGGCTTATTCATAGCCTTAAGTGAATATTCTTCTGGTAATAAAAAAACACTCGTTTTTGTAGCTTTTCCAATGACATCAGGAAAAAGTCTGCCAGTATTGCTTTTTTGCCAACTATTAATAATAAAATAAAAACAATGACTCTTCCTTTAATCATTTTCTGTAGGTCATTTAGAAAGCATTGGTACCAGATTTTTTTCCCTAGCACAAATACTCTTCAGAGCAGTGAGCAGCTGTCAAGCCTGCCTGGTTATCAACAGAATGTCCCTGATTTTCTAGTCTATAAAGATTCAATGGCTTGATCCTAAATTCCATTTTAAGAATATTTTTTGAGGGGGGGAGTTGCGGCAAGTGGAGGGAGAATTGCTTTTATAATGCTAGAAAAGATGTTATGTATGCACATTTATATTTTTGTGAGGTATCGACTGTAGAAGTTGTTTGTCCCTTCTTACAAAATACTAAATCCATTTTGTAAAGGGCAGATCATGCTTTCTGAGGCCTGTTAGAAAGACCTTACTTGAGAATGTTTTCTAAGACCTTCCTTGTGAAAGTACGATGTATTTTGGAATGCAAATATGTACAATGAACAGCTATATCCTGGTTTAAAACATTTGAATGAGAATTGCCAGTTGAATTTTGGAGAAAACGCTTTGTTGGAGGTAGGAATTTTTATTTATCATGAAAATTATCTATGCATTGATAAATGACTCCCAAATAGAGACAGATTCTGGGTAAGTGAGCAGATGCCCTTAAACATGATGGTAGAAATCTACGGTAGTTTGCTTTATCTTTGGAGAATATGATCTAAGACCCCCAGTAAATCCCTGAAACATGGATAATCTCAAATACTATATATACTATGTTTTTTCCTATATACACATATCTTAAAGGAAGTACTTCATTTAAAGGAAGTAACTTATGGCTTCTCTTTGGCATATCTGAATTGTCAGCATCATTACTCTTGTGCTTTGGGGCCATCATTAGTACAATACTTAATTTTGCTTAGTTATGTTAACCCAAACACTACAATGCCAAGACAATTGATTTGATAACTGAGATGGCTACTAAGTGACTAATGGGCAGGGTGTGTGTGCAGTGTGAAGATGCTGGATGAAGAGTTGATTCATGTCCTAGGTGGGGTGGAGTGGAAGGGCACGAGGTTTCATCATGATAATCAAAATGGAGTGCAATTTAAAACTTATGAATTGTTTAAATCTGGAATTTTCCATTTAGTATTTTCAGACTGTGGTTGATTGCAAGTAACTGAAACCGTGGAAAACAAAACTGGATAAGGAGGGACTACTGTACTGCCATAGGGATGTCAGTATATTCCTTTAATTAGTCCATGCTTTACACCACTATCTGTCTGGAGCAGTAAATAGGATGTTCATTAGGGTATAAACCTGTTCCTCCCTGTAACACTTGCCAAGAGTTGTAACAACCTAAAGGGACTTTAATTCTTAAGATCTGAGCTTAATTATGGGAGCCATACACGCTCAAATTTTAGTTGTAACCTTGTAACCTTTGACCCTCTTGGAGTCTTTGATAACTTTGTCTTCTACTCATTTATTTTATTCATGTTTCTGGAGTAGTGCAATATAGGTTCACAATCTCTTATCCAAAATCTTTGAGGTCATGTATTATTTAACTCTGATAAGTCTAGGACATAAAGAATATTAAAACTTCTGTAGCAGAGTGGATGATTTCTCAAACTAAGTGGGATCAGTTAAACCATAAATAACTTCATGTCAGTTTTGATCAGGTTTTGCTACTAACATAGTTTTTAAAAACTAGGTTTTTGAATTTCAGATGGATGTGTTAACCTTATTTTCATAATTGTTTCACTGTATGTACATATAGTTTCATACCTTAAACTTATAGAACTTTATCTGTCAATTATATCTCAATAAAGCTGGAAATATTGGATTTCATATTTTTGGATAAGCAATTTTGGGTCAGTACCACAAAAACATTTTAAATCCATTGACTTATATTGAAAATAGTTTTGGGACCTGTGTAGTCTGATATTTTATATACTTTTAGTTTATATGTGTCTTGATAACTGAAATGACTAATTCAGAGACATTAGATTTTACTGGTGTTTTAGGATGTTTTTTATATGGGAAAAATTACTTTTTTTCTCCTGATTTTTCTATAGACTTTCAGCTCAGAATCTGTTCTTGTTTCTTACTGAAGCAACATTGAGTTTTAATATTTTCTGTTGGCCTGGTTTTTCAGGTTTTCCTGTAGTTAGGTAGTCTATACCGTTTCTTCCTGAATATAGTACTAACTTGTATTTTCTCTCCTGCTCTGATGTCCTGTCTTGTTGTAGGGCTTGACACAGTGTAAGCAGCTCAGTAAGAACAAGTGTGCACAGACTTTGGGGTTGGAGAGGCCTAGAAATAATACTGGATCTCTTAGTTGTTCATTTTGCAGTCTTGGATATGTTACTGAAATTTTCCAGGTCTCATTTTTCTTATTTGTAAAGCAAGAATAATGACTGTCTTATCAATTTGCTATAAACATTAAATGAGATAATATTTATAAAACACTTTGTACAGTGACTGGCATGTTAGGAAGAGTTCAGTAATTGGTACTTATTTTTCTCTTCTCTCATCCTGGTAAAGGACTTCCTGAATGTTTTCTAATGCCTTACCACCATGATGGCCTTTCATTGGTTCCTTAAAATAGTGATCAGTGAGAGGATGGAGAGGAGGAAGAAATTCAAGCACTTCTGGCTTTCATCAGAAACAAATTTTGGGGGTGCTTGGTGGGAGATCAGAGCAAGAGGGGAGGCTGGGCCATCGTGGATTTACTCTCCACCCCCTATACCCCTACTCTGCCAGGCTGGGCTCAGAAAGTGCAAGAGATTTTGCAAGAATAAAATTAGTTTGGTTGCTGATGGTTCTGAACAGATACATCTCTTACATTCAAGTTGTGCCATTTTGAAGACAGATTCCTTCAAGGAAATCTTGAAAGGAAATCTTTGGGAAAGTCTGTGTTTTGCGTATCAGGCCTTAGTTTCTTGATTGACAGATGAAGGATTTGGCTTCCACAATCTAAAACTGCCTTTCAACTCTTAAGATTGTATGATGAGAGTAATCGTACAAGATGTGTCTAATTCTCCTTTACAAATTGGATAATGAAACATTTAAGTAGATTTCATAATTTTTGCATTGCAAATCAGAAATGTGATCCTTGAGAGGATTGAATACTGTTCTCACTGCACTGCCTGTGCAGGGTCTTAGAAGCTGGTATGACCCTTAAGAATACTAGTTGTATAAAGAAGATTGAAAGCCGTCAGTACCCAGATTCCACATGTCGGGGAAGGATGAGCCTCCTCTCCTCTTTCCTTTGTCTCTAGCTTTTCCCAGTTAGTGCTACTTCTCAGAAATTAGACAAACTATTATGATTTGGGAATTTTAAGAAAATAGACTAATATTAGAGTGATGTGATAATATAAAGAAGAGGGGGGTATTTTCACATGGAATTCATGAAATGAATGAAAGTTGATTTTTGTATTCAACAAAAATAGGTAATGGGTATGACTTTTTAAAGAAATTTAGTAGTGTTAAAATAAGTACATTTTTGATAGTTTTGGAAAAGAAAATTTGCACATCTATGTAAAAAAAAAAATAGTCTCTTGTGCCTGAAGTTCATTTATATACCTGTTGAGTATATGAGTTTTGCCTTATAGAATAAAATTTATTATATTTAAAGCAGATTTCAATATGAATATATAAAGAAATATGTCACTTAAGTTGGACTTAAACATTATTCTATTCATTATCTTCAGTATTTTAATTAAGAAAAAGTGAAAGTACATACTAATTGGATACAATTTTCAAACCTTAATTGCAGGTGAAGTGAGATAATTGTTGAATCTCAGTGACGGGTAGCATTTGGCATTTGTACTTAGTCCTCCTGTCATTTCCTGCCCCCACCTCTTTTTTCCCCCCCTCAAGAAAGGCAGTGTGGAATTCTGTGCTGCACAGTGACTCAGGCCCACTGCCCGGGCTTTCATCATTATTTCTGGAGTGAATCCTCCCTGCTGTGCTGGGATCCCTTTTGGTCTTTTGGAATTCAGACTCCTCAATGAGATCTCTCCTTTGTTTTGAGTTGCATGCTTTTGCTGCCATTTCACTAATAACATTAAATTCACAATTGAGTGAGCAATTTTCCAAGAACTAGCTATGTAAAACGTGCATGACTGTGATAGAGATCAAAGCCTAAAACCTTTATTTCATTTTCTTCCAACATGTCTATTATGTATTTTGCATTCTGTTTTATAAAACTTCTTCTTAACTTTCAGTATGTAAATTTAAATATCGATCCTCATTTTTTAATCACTGCACAGATATCTAGTGTTAATGAACTTAATTTAATCAGCACCCATACCCCACTGAAGGATCTTTGGGATGTTTCTGTGTTTTGTTATTAGTAGTGTTGTGTGATGAATCTTGAAATGAACATCTTTGCATACTTTTCTCAAGATTACTTCTGGAATTGGAATTGCTTAGGTTTTTGACATGTTGTCAACATGCTTTTCAGAAATTTTATACCAGTTTTTATTCACATAAGCAGAGTAAATTAGTATAATATTCAAGCAGGTGATCACCGTGCACTTATGTGTTTGCTTCATCACTGAATTTGAAACTCTGGAGCGCATCATAGGTCTTTGTGACTGATGTGATACATACAGAAGCATCTTTATTGAGCCAGGTTTTTTTTCTGCGATCCTATGATATTAGTCACAGTTTCCAGAAAATTCAACATTATATTATTGTGGGTAATAGAAATATGTTAAAGTTTTATTATGTAAATTAATGTTTGTTACATATATTTTTAGTTTTATGATCTCAGAATATAGATTTTTTTTTCAATATGGTTGAGTTACTCCTAATACATTAAATTTTTGTTAGTGGTTTGAGTATTTTTAAAATGTTAACTCACTGGTCACTTCTGATTGTTTCTTTTTCTCGTTTCTTTTAATTTGGCTAATAAAAGCAGTTTTTAGGATGTTGGAAGTATGTAGAGGAAAATAGTCATTTTCCTTCCACCTATCCCCTTAGTCTAGTTTTAAATGCAACTTTGGACTAAAGAAGTCATTGATTTCAAATACCAGATGAGGATCTTCTTGCCTTTTATCTAATAGCAAAAAGAATAATTTTAGTGAAAATATCTTTCTCTTTAATTCTTTATTTTGGTTTATATTATGATATATCCAAATGAGTGAATATCAGCAAATATGCACCATATTAATGCTTGGGGTTAAAATACAGCCTACAGGTTTTATTTTTCTTCTCAAGTCTTTCACTTTCTGTTTGTTATTTTTTTTTAGGAAGTGTACTATCTTTTTCAGATAATGAGTGCATTTCTTTAGTAAAGAAACTAACTTGTAGAATTCTGTTCTGTTAAAGAGATATAATTATATTTTAGTTAAGGACTAAGTATAAAGGGGAAGAAGAAAAATAAAACATTTTAAGAAGAACTTTAAAAATATATTCAGTGTTGTGGAAATCTTAGATCTTATGAATATTTTTGCATGGGTTAGACATCCTTTAATTTTCTTCCAGCTTGTGTAATAAATACAAAATCTTGTGGCTTGTGTAATTTGAAACACATTTAAGCAGTGTGAGGTAGCAACCCTATGAACTAGAATAGGTTAAATTTGAGCTACATTTTAAGAAATGTCTTTTTTTTTTAAGGTTTATTTTAAATGGTGCATAGATACCATATCTACTTAATTTTGTGAGGAAATAGAAACCTTAGTTAAGTTTCCTACCATTTACTTTGAAAAAGTAAAACATGGAAGTTTAAATTAATACCGCTTTCTAAATCAATCTTACACGGACCTCAGATACACAGAATTAGATTAATTACACTCTGTGTTTCATGGTACACTGTCATCATTGGTCCATGAGTTGCTCTTTTAAATTTTGATTGTTTATATATTTATTAATTTTAAAAATTATTGGGTAAGCATCTGTGAATTGGCCCCTGACCTGGAAAGTATATCTTGCATCTCCCAGGTTCTGCCATTCCCATCTAGAACTGGAATTGCTTAGGTTTTTGACATACTATCAACTTTCAGAAATTTTTATACCAGTTTTCATTCACCTAGGCAGAGTTAGATAGTATATTACTTAAACACATGATCACTGTGCACTTACATGTCTGCTTTTTCACTGACTTTAAATCTGTGGAACCCACGAAAGGTCACTGTGACTGACATGATGCACAGAGACGTGTGTTTATTGAGCCAGGTTCTTTCTCTGTGAGCCTGTATCTTTAAGTCCTGGAAATGCCATACTTTCCAGAATAACTCTCCTGCTGTTCTCCCGCCACCAGGTAATCCACAGTCTTGAATTTTTATCTTTTTATTTCCTTATATTTACACACATATATACACATATTTTCATCACATGTGTATATGCTTACATGATATATTGTTTACCTTGTTTTCAAACTTAATAAAAGGGCATAATAATTTATACAGTTTTTGGGGACTTGGCTTCTATTGCTACGTTACTGCAATTGGGGTACATGTATGTTATAAGATTTTTCCGTGTCATTGTGTATATAGCTATGGTTCATTTCACATATGTGACATATTGTTTCATTATGAGACTATACTATTATTCATCTATATTTTTTCATTATTGAATGTTTATTTTTTTTGTTGCATATGTCTCATTTTTGTTTTATGTTACTTTTGCTATTGTGAATGGTGCTATTGTAATATTTTGGTGCTTGTCGTATGCATGTGTGCAGAAGTTTCTCCTAGAAGTGGAATTTCTGGGTCCACTGGAATGCAGATATCCAACTTTAGATAGCAATGCAAAATATTTTCAAAACTGGTTTTACTGGTTGACATTTTTATACTCTCAGTGATATACAAGAAAGCCAAATAATTCACAAGTTCTTCGACTAGTGTAACTTCTTTGGGATGTGATTTGATAAATTGTAGCCAAAATCGTAAAACTGCATGTTTTTAGGCCTGTTTCTCTCTTCTTAAGGAAATGATCAGATCTCTTCATGTCTTTACATCTCAGTCCTTAACTTTATTTTCTTCTGTGTACTGTCCCTGCAGTGGTCTCATTCAGTTTCCTTTTTCAGACATGTTAGCTATGCTAATGATACTCAGATATCTATCTCTAATTCACGTCTCTTTTCTGAACTCCAAACCCATATATCCAGCTTGATGTCTAATCAATAGCTCAAAATTAATGTGTCTAAAATGTTAATTGCCTCGTTTTTATTTTACCCCCTCTAAATCAATTTCACCCTTAGCTTCCCCCCATCTCAGTTCATTGCAATTCCTTCAGAAACCTTGGAATTATCATTGACTCCTCTTTTCCCCTCATGACCCATGCATGCCTGGTCTGTCTACAAAGGTGCTGTTCCTTCCACTTTCAAACTATATTTGGACTTCTGCCTCTGGTCAGGATAGAGTAATGGATACTGGGCTTGTCTTCTGGCTGAAAACTGTAAAGTATGTGAAACACCATTTAAAAGCTTTAGCAAATAGGCAGTGCAGGAATATAATTCCTGAGAGATGGGAGGCACACACAGTGAACCCTGTGTTTACGCTGGTTCTGTGCCTGGGGACAATTTCCTGACCGCAACACAGACCGTGGGAATCCAAGTCAAACACGGTGGTCCTGCTGAGCTGAGGAGGCAGAGATCGGATTCTGGGGCTGCCGGAGAGGCTGAGACCTGCCGAGTACTTTCCAGAAGGGAGGAGGCAGCACAGCGCTGAGGCATCAGAAGACTGTGAGGCTGTTCCCCGTGGGCTGCATTTGTGCAGAGCAGCAAGACTGCAAGGCCTGGTGGAGAGTGGCTGCAGCAACTTAGAGTGGAATGAGGGTACTAGAGGTTGAGTTACACAGTGTCGGAAGATGACATTCCAGCACAACTCAAGTGGAAAAACCTTGTTAACACCCAAGCATTGAACTGAGACACCACCATGCCTTGGGAGTGGAGACCACCCTTTATTATACTCTGACAGTGTGGTATTGGTCTGGGTCCAGTCAGGAGGTGGAAATCACACAGAACTGGATGGGGGAAGTTTAAATAATTATTAAACTTTACTAGGGGAGTAACTATAAAAATGTAAAGTGAGCTCTAAAGGGTACACTAGCACTGAGGGAGATTGCCAAAGGAAGGACAAACTTGTAAAAGGGACTCCCTCCCTAAGGGAGGGCTTCAGATCTCATTGAAAAACTTATGGTTTCATTCCAGTGGGAAATCAGTGGATTGCCTGGACCACAACTGGTTCACAGAAGCCAGAAAGCAGGAACTAACCCTCTGGTGTACAGTTCAGCCAAGGCTGATAAACTGGTGGCAAGTGGATCAGGGCATTGGGAGCCCACTTGCTGCCAGAGTGTGATACCTGTGTTGAGACGGATATAGAAAACAGCCCTGTGGGGGGCAGGTGAGCCCAGGCTAGTGGGTGGGGAACAGAAAGGAGTCAGGGAGCTCTGCTGGTGGGAGGCTTTGGGTGCACTAGTGTCTGCGTTTGGAGGGCTGCAACGACTGGTCACTGGGTTCAGGCTTGGGCTTTGAGGTTGTGAAGGATTGTGCCATTTGGGCTTGCTCATAGAACAGAGTGCCACCAAATGTCCCCATACACAGGCACCACTGACACCCCCTTCCACCTATAGTGAACTTACGATGCCCTTCACTGATAAAACTTAACATTGTGCTCACTGTAAAAGAGAAATGCTTAAAGAGTTCAATCCATTATCTCTGCGCATGTACTGAAGGGCACATTTGGAGTTGAGAGGCAATAGATTGATAATTGACACAAAAAGCAAGAGTGAGCTTGCTCAACAAGACTTAAAACCAAGCCTCAAAAGATGAGGAAAGGTGCTAGTACACATCTGCCTGCTAGAATGAAGCTCATCGCTCTGAAGGAAAACAACGCATTTCAGACTCCATTAAAACAAATTATTCACAGGTCCAGCCTACAATAACAAATTACCGGAAATAGGAAGAAACAGGAAAATGAAATTTATAATCCAGAAGAAAAATTGTCACTGAAAACATGTATCTTGAGATGACATTGATATTAGAATTAGCAAATAAGACCATTAAAGCTTTTTAAAGGAAAATGTAGTGTTATGGATGAGGAATCTTAGAAAAAAATGGAAAGTATAAAAAAAACAAAAAAAAGTATAGTATCTGAAATGAAAACATTTATTGGACGGACTTAAAAACAGGCTAGAGTTGGCAGACAAGAAGGTCCGTGAGGTGGAAGTCAGATCAATGGAAATAAAAAAAAAAAAAAAATATATATATATATATATATATAGATGGGGAAAATGAGAAGAGCCTCAGTGACTTATTAACAATATCAAGTCATCTAACACACACACACACACACACACACACACACACACACACATATATATATATAATTGGAGTTCTGAAAGGAGGAGAGAGAGAACATGGCAGAAAAAGGTTTTGGAAAAAATGATGCTGAAAGTCTCCCAAAATTGGTGAAAAACCTCGCCCTAGAAATTCAAGAAGTCTAGTGAAACTTAGAAAAAATGAATTCAAAGAAAACTACATTTAGGCACTTAGTCTTTTGGAAATTAGTGATATAAGGAGGGACCTTAAAAGCAGTGTGGTGGGGAGGGAGAGGGGAAGAGGGTACCATAGGGAAATGATAGGAGTGATGGCTGACTTCTCAGGAGCAATGTGAACTAGAAACAATGGATTAAAATCATTAAGAAAAAAAAGTAAAAATAAGCTTGTTTATTCAGGATTATGTGTTCAAGCAAAAATAAAGGTAAAGTAAATACATTTCAAATAAACTAGAGTCGAGAATTTTATTCAGGTGGAAACGGTTTTCAGAAATCTGCCAGTAGACTTCCTCAGAGGCTCCATTATTTCCTCAGGTGAGCACACTGAGCAGCTGTGTGGCAAGAAAGACTGAGAAAGTGAGGACCTGGCATTTTCTTTCTCTAGTGAAGCTTCTGTCATCAAGGAATAGATCAGGGCATAGAGAAAGCAGTTGTGTGTAGACAACCAGCAGTGTTTGCCATGTATGAATTAAATTTACAATCAGAAAAAAGTGGTGAAGCTCTTTGTTATTTTATATTATAGATACAAATAAAGCAGATAATAAATAAATAATTTGACCTCAGTCGGCTGGAGAGATAAACAGGCAGCTCTTACTGGTTTTTGGTGATATCTTCTAGGCAGTATGTCATCTTTTTCATAGAGCGAATGAATTTTTTTTAGAAACACTGGTTAGAAACAATCCAACTGGGATTGTCAGGCAATATTTCACAGAATACTAGTAAGAGCAACAGTGTTTGTGACTGCTCCTTATTGAGGGCCAGGTTTAAATCTCCCACCAATCTTATGTGTTAAGCATTATTCTTCTTATTTTTATAAATGGAGAAACCATGGCTTATATAAGGAAATTGCCCAAGGGCATTCAATTAGTAAGGGAAAAAGTCAGGATTCCAATCTAGGACAGCCTGGCTCCAAAGCCTGGGTGCTTAACCAGAGACAGCGATGGCTCTAGACTGACTTAACATTCTCTTGATTAAAGGATGTTTCCTTTTCAATATGTTATAAGTTAACTCACACCAGGTATTCTTGGAAGAGTTACATGTGTTTTGCTTATTCACGTCTGTTACAGATTTAAAAGAATACTTATAGGGAAACCATTCACTAAAATGTAAATAAATGTAAATAACAATAATTCAGGTTGCCTTCAGGAAGATGTCGACTTCGTGTTTGGTTTGTTTACCTTTGACTTGTGTAAATCTCAAGTAGAAATCAGAGAGCAATTAATTTACAGGGAATTTTTCAAGACAATTAGAACTGGCCACTGCCACCAACATGCTTTGTGACTCTGAAAGGTGCTAGTTTTCCTGGGCTTCAGTTTCCTCTCATTTTAAAAAGGTGAACAGGTTTGGATTAAGTGATCTGAACTTCCTTAAATATTAAAATTAGGCCATACATTCCCAGTTTATGGACCGTTCGATACTCAAATGATTTCAACCTCTGGACATAAATACTTAATGAACAAAGCACGTTCACCTAAATTCAGAGAACTTAGAGTGCTCTTTTAATTTAACTCTGTTTAAGTAGCCGTTAATTTGCATGAGGCAGAAAAGATTTTCTATTTAAGTGGAGTTGCAAATTAGTTAATTGATAAAATTCTGACAGACCCCTTGATGAAAATTCTGTCTGAACAAGCAAAGGTCTTCTGTGACTACTGTGGAGAGACAGAAGGGACTGAGCAGAATTTTCATGAAGAGATGAATCTGAAGGTGGGTAGGAAAAGAGGTGGCATGTTTGGGGAACAAAGGTCTGTTAACATCATGCTGTGCCATTTTGTTCATACAGAACTATTGCCATTCAATGCAAGCTGTAGTAATGCTATCGTAGAAAAAGATGTAGTTCTAGGTCCTTGACATCCTCTATGCACCTGGCAAATGGAGAAGGAGAACTAAAATGGTACTTGGGAGGCTTCTTAATGGTCAAAGTTTGGAAGTGACACACAGCACTTTGGCTCTCATTCCTTTGGCTAGAACTCAGCCAAATGGCCACACTGCAAGGCTGGGAATTGTATTTAACTGTGTGGTGAGAGTATATAGAGACAGAGGTATATGGAAAACTAAGAGAGTAGAAAAAAAGTTAAGCTATTATTAACTCTAGGAAAAACAGACAATTGTACAAGGAAGGTAATAAAGATGGTAACAATAGCTGACATTTATTAATGTACTTTAAACAAGGTGCTGTTCTGAGTCCTAACATGTTTCATATATTAATTTTCTTAAAACTTTATAAGCTAAAGACCATAATAATCCCCATTTTACAGATGAATGTTGACTGTACCAAAAATGTAGTTTCCACTGTATTTATTGGATAAGTGGGATAGGGAATGAGGTGACTGGAGTAAGAGCCAAAAATCACTTTTATTGTGGGAAATGTAAATAATGTGGAATTAACATCTGTATTATATAATACTTAAAATGAAAGTCAAGACACGGCAGTATATGCCTAACATTTGGAAGTATAGAGATAAATATCAATAGAAACAGCTGAAAAAACAGATTCCTCAGGGTGGCCAGTACAAGTGTGGGGTATGAGATTACCCTCATGCTCTTGCACTTCTAAACTATGTTGGTAAATGTATACGTACCTGGTATAAGAGAAACTATCAAGAGAGATAAAATGAAAGTGATATATGTTGTTTATTATGTATACATACTTTATTGCCCACATCATTTAACTTTTGGGTAAATTTCTTCATTTTAATGAAAGTGATGATCTCTTACTTTAACTACTAGAGTTCCACAACTAGGGGTTAGACCAACTTTAAATTGGTCTAACCGACGTTAAATTTTTAAATGATAAGTCTTAATGTGAAAATATAGTTTTCAAAGATAGTTTTGGATGCAGCATGCTTTTAGTCATAGCACCTTGTTTAATGCTTACCTAGTGTCTTGACTTGTAGTTACTTAGCTACATGATTTTCTCGGTGCCATTTTATATAAGCATTCATATAATTTAAATAATTTTCATCCAGTATTTTTTTAATCTACTGAAGTATAACATAGAAAAGTGTACAAAGCATAGCGTACACACAGCTCAGTGAAGTTTTACAGGGAGCACACCCTGCTTACCAGCACCCGGCTCCTGGATTAAGAAACATTGAGAATGTTACCAGGAACTCCTAGGACTGACGTCAGAGTGGGTTAGGTACGAGCTCTTATTTCCAAAATCGGTCAAAAGGTATAATCTTTCAGTTATATGATGGGTAAATTCTGAAGATCTAACATACAGCATGGTGACTGTAGTTAATAATAGTGCGCTGTGAACTTGAAATTTGCTAAGTGAGTACATCTTAAGCGTTCTCACCACACACGGAAGGGTAACTGTGGGAGGGAATGGATGTGTCTGTTTGGGTGTAGTAAATATTTTGCGGCGTATACGTATATCAAGTCATGTTGTATGCTTTAAACATATGCCATATTTTGTCACTTATACTCAAAGCTGAAAAAAAAAATCAACACCATTACCAGTTTCTTCCATCAGATCAACTACTAGTCTGACATCTAACCTCATAGATTAGATTTTACATCTAGTAGTGCATGTAAACACATGTGTTCACATATTTCTTATAAGTATAAAAATATAAATACATATAAACACCTGTATTCATTTATACTTCTAATTTTTTTGGGGGGAGGGGTTGCCATTTCTGGTTCTGGCTTCCCGAGGTAATACATTTAAATCTGTTGATATTTCCTACTGATTGATATTGATTGTATAATAGTATATGCATTTATTATTCATTAAGTGCTTGTGAGTACTGGTCATAATTATCGAACATGAAAACTTTTATCCCAGGTCCAGTGGCATTGCAGAGCACGGATGGTTGCAGGAGCCAACTTTTACATTGTCGGACGTGACCCCGCTGGCATGCCTCATCCAGAAACAGGGAAGGATCTGTATGAGCCAACTCACGGCGCCAAAGTGCTGACCATGGCCCCTGGCCTAATCACTCTGGAAATAGTTCCCTTTCGAGTTGCAGCTTACAACAAAAAGAAGAAGCATATGGACTACTATGACTCTGAACAGTAAGTTTTATATTCTCTGCACAGATCTGTAAAACACCTGGTGCCCTAAGCTGCTCCCAGGGCTTTAATGTACTGTCTCATCTTTACAATACCTTTACTGATGACAAGCTTTGTTGTACCCATTTCAGCGAAAGGCAAACGAAGGAAACTAATTTCTTAGTATTTCAGAATTTAGAAATAAAATTGAATCTGGTTTCAAGAATTTCATTGTGAACTCCTTAAGGGTAGTATTGACATTTCTATGTCTGCCATACCTACTGTATCTTACTGATCATATGGAAGTGGTCCAAGGACTTGGTGATGATGACTCTGGTAAGCCCAGGGCATCTGTGCACCTCCATGTGATGCAGGTACTGACCTTATTGCTTTACTGGTATTAACTATTTCCGACAACAGTCTTGTGGGATAGGTGCTGTTGTTGTCCCCGTTTTATGATTAGTAGTATGCGAAGGCATGCATAGGTCAAATAATTGTGTAAGGCCACAGAACCAGTAAATGTCAGCCCAGAAGTTAAACCCAAGCCACCATGGCTCCAGAGCCGGTGTCCTGATCACTCACAGTGCAACCTCCTTCAGAGATCTTAGGAGGAGCAAACACTAACGGGCTTTTAGTACAAATTATTGGTAGTATTGAACATGGATTTATGTCTCTTTGATGAAATTGTATTAATTTCTATCTGTAGGTGATATCAATAGGTAATACACTCTGTGGATTTAGAGTGTCAGTGAGGCTCTATAATCAGAAAATGTGGGTTCTAGCCCAATCTTGCTGTGCAGCTGGAGAGTCCTGCATGACCTCTGGCCTTGTTTCCTTATCTCTAGAATAATGGCTGTGGACAAGGTGATACCCTCCCAGCTCAAAAGCTGTAGTTCTTCCCATGAGCTATAGCACCTAGTTATTTTTATTACTTAGTAAGTACTTATATATATTAGTTTTTTTCCTATTGATGGTTATTTAGTTTCTCTGCTTTTTTTAAAAAAAGTATGAATTACAATTCATGCTCAGCAAATAGAACAAATAATTATTTTTTATTTATGCTTTATCAGTGTCACCTCTAACAGGTACTAATTGAAACTGACCATGGTCTGATAACCTTTAATCTAAGAACTCTCATTCTTTTTTTCTATGATAGTGCATTACAATTGACTCCATTTAGAAATGATCTTCTCCCTGACCCTGTGTCCTCATTTGATGTGGCCAATTTTATAACACTGGGGACAGTAAAGAAAAAGAAACCTTTTTTTAAAAAAACATTCTTTTGTTTCTAAAAAGAACATGAAGTTTGGTGTCACTTAATTTCTTCGAGATAAATGACAAAAGATAGACTGGATAAAGAAAGACTGTTGTCAGTGGAGTCAGGGGAATTTGTTGGCTTCTCTTTTCATGATGTAAATCATTCTGGAGAAAATGTACAATTGCAGACTTTTAGGAGTGATGAACTGTAGCTAAAATCCCAGAAAATCTTGAGTCAGTGAACAGAAAAGACTATGTAACTGGAATGGGCAAGCAAAAAAATAACTAAGTCTTCCCTATGACCCAGGTGTGGAATTCAAGACTTGAGCAGTTCTAGACTCTTATTTTCTGAATATCTGAAATGTGACCCAGATTCCAGTATAGTTCTGAACCACACAATGAAAAGAATTTGCAATAAACCAGAACACTTTTACCCTTATACAGAATCAGAGTTTGCCAACACCTAGAAATAGCTCTAAATCATGGCATATTTAGTGTTGTTTTGGCCTAAAAAATATGTATGTATGTGTGTGTATATCTGCATAGATGTATACATACATGCATTCATACATACATACGTACATAAATACACATGAACACTATGATTTCTCAGTCTTAAATAATGTACCTATAAAAATCATGTGGCAAGAGTTGTAAATAGACTATTTCTACTAAAAGTGCCTTAGAAACTTAAAAAAAAAGAATTTTGAGAAAAATAAGAGCAATCGTAGTAGACCTTAAACTATATATTACCACAAAAGGTGATTGAAAAATGAAAATATAAATTAAATATTAAGGAAAGTAAAAAAGTTTTGAATGCACTTCTGTTTTTTTGTGGTTAAAATTATGTAGAGTCACCATCAGAGGTTCTAACTTACAGTAGTGAACCCTTATCCACATTCTCTCTTTCCATGGTTTTAGTTGTCAACTGTGGTCTCAAAATATTAAATGGAAAATTCCAGAAATAAACAATTCAGAAGTTTTCAATTGCATGCCGTTCTGAGTACCATAGTGAAATCTCATGCCATCTCATTCTGTCCGGCCTGGAATGTGAATCGCCCCTTCGTCCAACATGTCTATGCTGTAAATGCTCCCCCTCCATTAGTCACTTAGTAGCTGTCTCAGTTATCAGACTGATTGTTGTGGTATCACAGTCCTTCTGTTCAAGTAGTCCTTATTTTACTAAATAATAGCCCCAAAGCACAAGATTAGTGATGCTGGCAATTCTGATGTGTCAAAGATAAGCAATAAAGGGCTTCCTTTGAGTGAAAAGGTGAGTACAGTACAATTTATAGTTTGAGAAAGACCACATTCACATACCTTTATTACAGTATATTGTTATAAGTGTCCTATTTTATCATGAGTTGTTGTTAATCTCTTACCGAGTAATTTATAAGTTAAATTTTATCATATGTATAGGAAAAACAGTTCGGTATTATCTGCAGTTTCAGGTATCCACTGGGGGGTATTGGAATATATTCCCCTTGGATAAGGGTGGACTCCGCACTTAGTTTGGGGACAGGCCTACACATCAGCAATTCGTTTGAAAGCTCCCCAGCCGAGAACCCTGAGGAGAGTAGCATTGCCTTTCTTCATTTATAAACATATAGTGTCAGAGATGGAATGCTGGGCTGGGCTGCTCTTTGCTTCTCATCCAGCATGCAGTTTCTTTAATTCTGTACAAGACGTTATGAACATAATTTGTTTTGAAAGTAATGATAAGTCACTTATAGAGTGAGGAGAGAAAAATCGAATCATTCAGCTAGTGCTAAATACTTAAATGTTAGGTGAATTTTCATTTTGATGAGTTAAGGAAACAAAACCAAACAGAATTTTGTGTTACATGTCCTTGTGCCGATATGTTTCGTTGCTGTGGCTTCTTCGCATGATCAGCTGATTTAATCACACGCAGGGCCCTAGAACTCAGCTGTATGTAGTTAGTTGACTGATGTGCTGGGAGGCCCTTGATAACTTTCATGTTTTGTTAAATCTGTGTAGTATTGCTTTAAGTCTCTCTTTTAATCATTCAAAAGCTAAATAATTACATCAGTTCTCATAAGATTTTCCAATGATGAATTCTATATTAGTTGCATGAGTGGCTCATTTTCTTGGAATTTTTTTTGTTACCAAATCTTAATAAATTGTAACTTGGGAAGCTTTAAAGCTGCCTTAGTTTTTTAATTTTTATATTGTGTTCAAATATAATTAAATTGATGGGAATATGTTGGAAAGTGATTAAAATTTTGTGGAAAGGCAATAGTCTTTGATGTAGTGAGAAAACAGTTATTAATTATACACATATGAGGTTGTCTTATGTTTGATTAATGGACATTATTCAATGCCAACTTTTATGTAATTAATAATTTTATAGCTTTTGATTTGACTAAATACCAGTGTAAGACAAGGCTTAGAGAGAAAAAACAAACTTCATGAAGATTTCAGGCAAGATATTATTGATAGGAATTATGATAAAAATCATCTGTTTATACTTATGAAGTTAAGTAAATTCATATTATAATAGTGACTCGACATTTTTAGGACTCAAATAGTTTTTGGACTATAAGATTAAAGCCTGTTCGTTCAGATATTACAAACAAATCTTTAGAGATAATTCTTTTCTTTTTGTAATTTTTTTCTCCTTTATGCAGTAAATCTTTGTATTTGGGTAAATGTAAAATTATGGCTCAGATTTTTGAGATAGCAACTAACAAAAGGGGAACACACATGAGTAAGAGTGCCTTGTGGAAATGGGTAAATAAAGAAAGGGACAAGCGGATGGAAATGTTTGCTTTCTGGTTATTTCCACATTGTCAGAAGAGTCTGTCATATTTTTTAATGCTGGAGTATACCTTATATCACATACTATTAATGCCATTTTTAAAAATAACATTCTAACCATAGGCATCCTTCAAGGCCTTTTTACATATTCTTTTCTTCTTTTTACAGTAGCTTTCCACAGTAGAGCTCATCTATTCTTGTGGTTTCTATGTAGTGACTTTTAAGGCTACATATACTTCAGTGTTTCCAAGTTGCTAATTGCGTTAGCTTTCTATTACAGTGTAACACATTACTACAAATTTAGTGGCTTAAAACAGTATTCATTTATTACCTTACAGTTCTTTAGGTCAGAAGTCTGCGTGGGCTAGACTGGATTTTGGCCAGGCTGGGCTCTTATCTGAAGGTTCTGGAAAGAATCCTCTTTCAGGATGACACTTGTCGTTGGCAGAATTCAGTTCGTTATGTTTGGAGGTCTGCGGTTCTCTCTCCTTACTGACTGTTGGCTGAGGATTCTCTCTGCTCCTGGAAGCCACTCTTAGGTCCTTACTTGCGGGCTCCTGCATCTCAGTAATAGAACCTCCCTCCTGGTGAATCTGTATCATGCTTCGAATCTCTCTGACTTCTCTTTCTGCTATCAGCTAAGAAAATTCTTTGCTTTTAAAGGGCTCAAGTAATATGGCAAGACCCACTCAGATAATTTAACTGTTAATGGTTAATAGATTAGTAAATAATTGTATCTGTAAAATCCTTTTACTATATGATGGATGACATGTTATGTGGAACTAATACCATAGAGTAAAGGTCATGAGGCCATCTTAGCATTCTGGCAACCCCACGAATGTCATTTCTTTTTACATTCTTGATATTACTTAAAATGCCTAGTACTGACTTTACTTTTCCCTGTGTCTATCTTCAAATCCTAAATTTTCTTGGTTCCTTTTTTTTCCCCATTATATTGACTCTTAAAGTCTTTTATTTTTGCACCTCACTCTTCATATCCAAGTCTTGTCATTTTGACCACTGAAATATTTCTTGTATGAATTCTTTTCTTTCCCTTTCTTGCCATGTAGTCTTTTCACTACACAAATATTTCTGTTAGAGTACTGGGGATCTCTCTTTTTCATTATTTCACGAACTGCTTTGTTTTTATTAATTCTGACATTTTTTCTGAAAACTTGTAGAAGTTTTGACTGTAATTGTGTGAATTTACTGAGTCTCGATCTATGTTTGTAGATTTACTTCATGACTGTTAATAGATACGATCTAATTAAAAACCTATTGTAGTTTTTAAAATCTATTCTTTGTTTTACTATACATTTTGAATCACAATTAGGGATATACTAGTATGTATATTTTTAAAAATCAAATTATAATATTTTATACAACTATCTTGTTTTAAAGTCAACAGGTTATATTGAAATTAAAACAAAACTTTCTGACATTGCTATGCTTTATCCATTTGTTAACTATAGAGTCTTTACAATGTACATACATTTGCTAGGTGTGGGCACAGTAGTTGGAAATAGGCAGATGTTATTTTTACACTCATGAGACTTGTATTCTAAGGAAGACAGGCAATAAGCCACTAACAAAACAGTTGATTTGATTAAGTGCTTTGCAGAAGACTTGCAAGAAGCTCTGCTAACACTTGTCTGACCAAGTCTGGGTTATCGGGATGGGTTTCCGGAGCAAGTGACATTTGCACTGAGCTCCAGAAGATGAGTAGGCATTCCCTTTGTAAAAAAGGAGGTAATAGCATTCTAGACAAAGGGGCAAATAGGTTCAAAGGTCCTGAGATTAAATGACTCATGGAGGGTTAGGGTGGAGTAGAACAGGGAGGAAAAAGAGCAGAGACCAGGTTAGGTGGTTCTTTGAAAGGTAGGAACCGAAATAGCTTTTTAAGAGATAGTGTTATATAGTGTGATTAGATATTAGGAAATTCAAGTTTTGGATAATTAGATAGGTTAGATTATACAGATTTATTCTCCCAAGAAATTAACTGAAAATGCTGGATTAAAGAAAACATTGTCATAAAAGTATCCTGGTGCTGATAAGACGATCCATAAGAGCTGTAAGGCCAAACTGTTAAGTGAGGGCTAGAATTACAGGTATCCCAAGCACTGAAGCCGCTTTTGTCCTGGTGGACCTAGCAAACTTGAGTATTGATTTTCATGGTCCTGACCTAGGTGGGAGTTCAGCAGGAGACACTTCCATCAGGCTGGGACTGTGTTCTGCCTCAGTGTAAGGAGGAACCCGAGTGAACCCAGTCTACCCGCTGCCCCCAGGAGAATATGAGCAGAGCACTGAGCTGTAGCCTCAAGAGCTCAAACCTCTGCTCCAGTGGGCCAAACTGTTCAGCAGAAGTGAACAGAAACGCTTCCTGGAGCATATCATCTTTGTCCTGGGCCTCAGTTTATTCCCATAAATAATTATACAAGCTTAATAACCAATTGCAGTCAAAACGATAAAGTATACAAAAAAACAAAGCACCAAAGCCAGAAAAAATTGTAGTCAACAGTAGCAGACCTGCACAGACTTCACATGCAGGAATTACCAGACACAGATTGCAAAAAATAACTATGCTTGCAGTGCTTATAAAAACAAAGAAGCATATGGCCCAAAAACATATAGAAATTACCTAGAAACATATAAAAGAGAAAGATGGAAGGGAAGGTCAGTGTTGTCAAGAAATTTCCAAGACCTTAGAATTTAAATCGAGAGGTTTATTCTCAGAAATCTGGGTTTGCAAGCCAGGAAGATGCAGCTTCTTGTACAAACTAAAAGTGTGTTCTGAAGAAGCATAGTTAGGGCAAGGTGGTGTGTAGAGGCAAAAACCACCAGAAGCTAACCTGTAAGGGGAATGGTTGCTAAGGGATGCAAAACTGTAAGTATACACTGTACACTTTCTGGTTGGTTAAGGCAATGGGGCTTTCCAGTCTTTGCCAATTTAGGATCAGTAAGTTGATAGGGCCACAAGACATGGTCAGGGATTGGTGTCATTAAGACCTGGTCAGCAGAGGGTGTCATAAGACATGGGCCCCTGCCTTGGCTTCCCCTGGTGCTTGCAAAACAAACTTGTAAAACAGGTAATGGTTAAACAGACAATACAGGGAGCACAGTTTGCCAGGGAGACAGTCAGGGTTCAGACTACAAAAATGCATAGTCGCTTGAGAAGAGCCAGAGACCAAATTGCAGAAAAGATATTTGGTCACCAAACTGACACTAAAATCCTCAGGGTGAAGGTGTGTATTAATGCAGGCAGGAGTTAATGGTAGCTTAGGTTTGAGTAGGTTGCGACAAGGGGATTGAAAGAAAGATTGACTCAAAACGTCTTCAGGAGGCACAACCATTAGCACTTAAAGTATAATTGCTACAGTAAATAAAGGCTGATTTTTTTCTTACTAAATATATAAATATCTCCCCATAACCCCCCATATTTCAAAACAAACAACAACAAAAACACATTTTAGTTCATTATTCTCTGGAATTCAAGAGGTGACAGGCAGAGATTTTTAATGGAAAGAATTGGTAGGTATAAAAGTGCAATGCAATATAATGTAATTGTGGTTCTAACAACATCATTATTGTATGCAAGGTAAATTTTAAGTTTTCTGTAGCAGAACGAATATTTTGATTCTGAAAGTGTTCCGATGGCAAGATTCTGATTTTAAACAAAAGATTTTGTGGATTTTGCTGTCATTTATCAAACAATAGACAGTGATCAAGTGTGCATATTTGGGTATTTTATGGTCTTAATTATTTTGTCATTATTTGCAAATCAAAAAATAGGTGCTTTTTTCCCTCCCTTTAGAGGTTTTTAAAATTTTCTTATTTGGAGCTGATCTAGGTGTTTTGAGGGTACTACAAGTCCTGGTTTTTAAATAAATGAGGATAGTCACATGTGTCACAAAAGTAGAAAGCAAATAATAAAACACATCTTGGTGACAAATATCAAGGGCAGTGTTTAACATAGTTAGACCAGTGTCCTTGTTACCTAGAATGCAGTACTTGGATTTACCTAATTTTCTGGTTAACTTGTAAACAATTAAGCAGTTTGGGCTACTGTTTTTTTAAAGCCCTTTGAAAATGTATTATTTCTGTCTGTATCACTTCCTTTACTGGCTTAGTTGCAGGAAGTAGCAACTTGTATAAGAAGCTGCATCCAAGGATGTCAGTGTGCTGCTCAGAATAGTCCATGGCAGTCTGCTGAGAGAGAGCTCAGCCACGTGTCTCATCTCAGACAATTTTATTTGGTAATGTGCATCTGAGAACTTCTGCGATTAGCTTCCTGAAAATTAGGATCCATTCTTGAGTAATCAGAGGCTTCTTTTGGAAGCAGATGAAAAGTCATGTATTCTCTTCTATGTGAAAGCACAGAATCTTCAGATTTTTCCCATCAAGATACTTGTGGGTCCTTATGAAACCTGTCCATTGGCACTAGGTTAAAAACCCCTATTCTCAAGAGATATAGAGAACAGATTGGTGGTTGCCAGAGGCGGGTGCAGTGGCTGAAGCGGGTCAAAATAAGTCATGGGGATATAATGTACAGATGGTGACTATAGTTAAAAAATACTATATTGCATCTTTGAGAATTATTAACAGAAGATCTTAAAAGTTCTCGACAAAAAAATTGTTTTGGTTAACTGTATGATGATGGATGTTAGCTAGATGTATTGTGGTGATCATTTCACAGTACATACAAAATATCCAGTCATCAGTACAACTGAAACTAATGTTGTATGTTAATTACTCCTCAGTAAAAACAAAACAGAACAAAAGACAAACAGGAAACCCCTGTTCTTCCATACTGTGGTAGTTGATAGAGTTCATGACCCTTCATGGTAAAGAAAAGGGAGCTGACTGCAGTGACTTCAGGAAGCCCTGGCAATTCGATATTTCACTGTATGTCTGATAGGAGCTGTTCTCTGACTTTTATTTATAGGACTGGGGTGTGGGAGGGAAACATGATGAATGAAAGATTTTAGTTAATGAGATTCTAGTAATTAAATTTTTCTTGTATTTCAAGAAAAGGGCTCTGGTGTGGAAATAAAAATTATTAAATTCATCCTGTCTGATGCCAACTAATGCTTTTTAGTTTCTGGAAAGAAAGCCATAAATAGCTATGGTTTTGAAGAGGTGATTTTTTTTTTTACCTCCTTCTTAAGAATTCTTAGTGTTTTTGATGTACACTATATTATATATAAGCCTCTTTCAAGTTGGACGAAAAGTTAAATAAACCCAAAATAGTTCATTAGATTCGTTTATAAGTTACCATCATTATTTTTAGTTTTATGAGAGAAGAAATTCCTCTTTGCTTCTCGGGTTGCTTCTCGTCTAGTTAGAATTTTTTAAAAAGCTGGTCTCATTGAGTATAAACCTTCAGAAAACACACTTGAAGAGCTCTCTGCTGATCCCAGCTCTTGTCAGTGTGAACGCTTGTGCTGGTGGCTGTGATGGCCACATATGTGGACGGAAGGACAGCAGATGGTTGTAGAGATTTAAAATCTTCAGCAAGTGGAGTTAGGCAAGATGCTGGCCACATGTGTGTGCTCCACATGGGACAAGATGCTGTCGCACAGGGTCTGTTTTTTCCCCCCTCCCTGTTGTTCTACCCTCCACCTCCAACTCCACCCCCAACTTTTTAAAGAGAAGGCTTTCTGTCAGCTGTGGATTCAAAGAATCTATGACCAAGTAGTTTTGAAAAGAAAAAAAAAAAACATACTTGTATTTTTTTTCGCATGCTATGATAGATTGGTTAACTAGTATAATTAGATGGCCTAATCAGAATAGCTTTGTAGTGAAAGCCTAACGTCCTTTAATTAATACTCTTTTCTGCTTCTGGCTGATTCTGGATTATTCACAGGTAAAGTTCAGGGCTAATTTTAGATCATTATTGGAAGGCCTCAGTTTTTACTTGATTTAATTATTTATGTAAAATGATGCCATTTAACTATGTAATTGTGAACACTATGATTTGATTACAGATAGTGACTCTTGTGTCAAGTCTTTGTACCTGACTTCTGACAAAATCCGTATGTGACAGAAGTACAAGTATGAGGCAGAGGGAAATAAATGTGTTTTTCATAGCCAGGGTGGAGTGGAACCACTACCATGTGGAAGCAGAAACTGCGATTTCATGTGAGGAAATGCTTGTGGCATGCGGGGCAGATGGAGTGTGAAATAGCGTCAGGAAAAGAGGTACGCAGGGACCTTGTTTTTAAAATGCAATTTCAGAAGGAATGTAAGTAAACTTCTGGATTTCAGACAGCTTGGCGTTCTAGGGAAAGAAAAGACTTTAATTGGTCTAGCGTTTTTCCTTTAATCAAAAAGTCAGGACAGTCATCCAGCAGCTGCTGCTTTCTTGTGTCTTATTGCCATCAAGAACAAGTACTTTATGCGTGTGGCACAAGGTTTTCTTTTTTTTTTAAAATCAATTTAAAATTTACATGACCAGAAAGCTCTAGAGTTATAATTTTCCTCAATGAAGCTTATTTAGGGAGCTGATGAGTGGACCTCCTAAGAAACTGAAATATTCAGTCAATGTTGTATCACATAATTCACAGCTAAACAAACCAATTTTGCATCATTCTGGAGCAAGTATATTTAGATACAGTTGGAAGGATATCTGGACCCCTCACCTCTTTTGACTTCATGTCTGGGCTCAGCTTTGCTGACCCTATCATTAGACTGACCCTCCGGCCTAGAGATAAGTTCCCTGTGCTGATGGATCCCGTTATCAGCTTCTTGTCATCCTCAGAAGACAACCATCCATCTTTCCTGAGAAGGTTGAGACCATCCTACATTAATTGCCTGTCTCCCTTTTAACTCCAAATCATCACTGTTTCGTCTTTTCTTCATTCTTGACCCTGCTACTTATTGAAGCTCCTTTCCCACTGTTCTTCACTCCAACCTTCTCCACGTTTCATTTCTCTCCTGTTTCCTCATTCCTGGCTTTCATCCTCCTTCCCTTTCTCATTCTTGCCATTTATTTTCTTCTGCCTATACACTTACTAAGACCTCACTTTTCCTTAAAAAAAAAAAAAAAAAAAGCACTTCTCTGCTTGGTCTCTGCTATTTTACCATTCCATCTCTCTTCATCATCCACTAAACCTGTAGGTTACAGAAAATTTAAATTATGATTTGTAAATCTGGTGGTTCCCCCCTCCCCTCGTGGCCATCTTCCTTAGCCCCTCTGTGGCCTTAGAATTTTTAAGTTTCCCTTCTTCCATGGCCTTCATATAATCATCTTGTTTTTTTTCCTACTTCTTTGACAAATGCTTTCTCTTTTGCTGAGCTAATCTACTTCTCAAATTTTCAGGTTAGTGTTGATAAGTTTACAAATTATGTTTCTAACTCCAACCTTTCTGAATTTTTTTGAGATCTCTCATAGTCTTGCTTTTTTTCTAGGCCCATCTCACATACAGTCAGTTTCTTTTTCTCACCTTAAGTTTTAAGCGTTTATGCAGTCATTTATGTAAGAGAGAGAGGATCGCTTACTTCATGTACCAACTATGGCAACCAGCCCATCTGCAGGGGCCAGTATATTATAGTAGTACTGACTTTTCTTGCATATTGAACACATGGTCAAGTGGGAGAGACCTTCTAGATTTAAACTGTTTGAAGTCACTGTGCTTTGAAGCAATATCCATCACCCTGTTCTTTTCATTGATCATCTCTGAAAATTTGTACAGACATTTAAAAGATGTTTTACCTAAGAGGATGAGAACTGTGGAAATACTGGGTTGAACGTGTATCTTCTCATGTTTATGGTAGTACAGGGAACAGGAAGAGCAGACAGGATGACTAGTTGAAGATGCCACATGCTTGATATAGGAGATAGAGCGTTGACATCATTAATGTGGGTATTCCAGTCACTGATTAAATGAGTCACATGACTTTCTGTTCATATCCTATATGTACAGCACTCCAGAATAAAACACTTAGACATCTTTCCCAGGGTGCTGGGGCATTAGTAAAGTCTGGGTACCTCACTGAGAAGTTCAATAGGCCAGAATTGGGATCAGCAGTTAATATAAGAGGTAGAACTAGACCCAGGACCAAGAATCAAGTTGATCGTAGGTACTAACAGTAGTGACAGGTGTAGGGGCAGGCCAGGTGCAGGAGGTGTGTAGAGGCTGGTGGTGATGTAACCAGGTCCAAGGTTCAGCAGTCCATTGAGCACACAGACAATGAAAGGACAAGAGGAGAGACCAAAAGGTGGTACACATTTTGGGTCATGAAGAAATCACAGTACTTTCTTTCTTGGTCTGGAGCCCAGTCCTATTGAGTGGACAGCCCGAGAGCTCACAGATAGACTCAATCAACCAGGTTAGGAAAATGGTGTGTGGGTTTTGCTGAGTAGTGGGGGTGAGTGAGGTCAGAGAGAAGGTGGATCTGAAGATGATTATTGAAGAGATCATAAAAAGGCACGTGGAACTCTTTAGTGTGAGCGATCTTGATTCAGAAAAAATGGGATGAGCAAGTAGCTGAAATTACAGTAGTCAGAAACCTTGTGCCTCACTTTTTGCCAGAGGATAAGGAGTTGTGACATGTTTAAGACTGGTTCTGTATTGTTTCTATACATATGCCTTTTTATTCTTTAGTATTTAGCCAAATACTTATTGAGTTCCTAATTAAAGTACATAATCAGTGGTCAGTAAATATTTATTGAATTTGTTCTGCGTTCGTAGCACTGTTCAGGTATAGTCTTCACTGCTAATGTCTGCCATTTAACTGTGAGTAAGTAGCCGTTATCACTACTGTGGGGACAGAATAGGAAGCCTAATGCTATAGCAGCACCCTGTTTGTTTGCTCTCTTCAGGAGCGATGTTCCAAATGATTGAGTGTCATGTTAAAGGTTACATTATTTAAAAATTATTACACATCACTTTGGATAGAGATTTTTAAAATAAGCTTTACTCATTATAACAATTGTTATTGATTATGATTTGATATCTTTATTTGATTTTGTTCTTGATAATGGATAAAAATCTTCATTGTAGAAAATTGTAGAAAACATGATAGACAAAATTAAAATCACACGTGATACCACTTCATAGGAATAATCACTTAATGGAAGGAAATTTAACTGGATGGCGAACATACAATGCAATATACAAATAATTTATTAAATTGTACACTTGAAACCTATATAATTTTATTAATCAATGCCACCCTAATAAATTTAATAAAATTAAAATTCAAAAACAAAAAACATTTGGGTGTATTTCTTTATTATAGCCTTCTTCCCCTCACCACATACCCCATATTTTAACAAAATTGCAGTGGTATTGTGTATAAAGTTTTGTATCCTGATTGTTTTTACTTACCACTGATTACATCAGGAACATTTTGTCCCATCCTTCGCTGTACTTCAATGACTATGTAATTTTATTCAGGACCTTCAACTTTTAGGTTATTTAAAATATTTTACTATCATAAAATAACCTTCAGATAGCTATCTTTATGCATAAATTTGTCTGCATTTTTTATTATTTCATTGACGTGGATTCCTAAAAATGTGATTGTTAAAATATACCGGGCATACCTCTAGAAGGAAGGGCCACTTGACCATTTATGATTTTGCAGGATCCCCAGGTTAACTCCACAGGTCATGAAGTGGGGAGGGAACATACAGCTGCCACCTAGGAGTGAACATGGCCTGTGACCTGGGGACTTGAGTGACCCGGAACTCTTGCCAGGTCATGGTCGAGGGAAGAGGATGAAATTACCAGTAGATAATATGTGTCATAGCCATAGTTGCCATGTGCTTAATAGTCTAAGGGCTTTTGTGTGTTTTTGTATGTGTGAAGATGAGCATTAACAGTACCTTTGCGATATCTTATCAGTGAAATAATAGTTATTGCTACTTACTTGCTGTTGCTATTATGAAACTGCAGTGTTTCTCATAATGTTCCAGAAGTCACTTAACCTTTCAGATGCAACTTTCCTAAAAAGTTTTCAATCAGTGCTAGCTAAATTAGGTTTAATTTTTAAAAATCCTAGTTCTAAATTAGTAGTTGCCAGGGGCCGGGGAGCAGTGAATGAGATAGGAATGGCTATAAAAGGGCAAAACGAGGGATCGTCATGGCTTCGGAACTGTTTCGTATCCTGACTGTGGTGCACACATGAACCTGCACATGTGATAAAATCGCATAGAACTAAATACAACAGAGAAAACCTGGGGAAATCTGAATAGGGTTGGTAGTGTTTTAATTGCGGTGGTGTTTTGATTGCGATATTATGCTGTTGCTTTATAAAACGTTACCTTTCGGGGAAACTGGGTAAAGGATACACGGGATCTTGCTATATTCTTTCTTGCAGTTGCATGTGAATCTGCAGTGATCTCAGTAAAAATGTCAATTAAAATATTTTTTCTAGTTCTAAAAATGGGTAATTTTTTGGTAGTGTGGTGTTTTTACTCAATGATGAATTTGAAATCAGGTTGAGATTAACAAGTACTACGTTTTATCAATATTTTTTCTCAGTAAGCTTGTCTGCTGTGAACAAAAGGAACAAGTGCTTTTAAAATTTTTTCTCTAAGTTTTAAAAAATGTGAAGTAATGTTTTTTCCCCTCTCTTTCAGCCATGAAGACTTTGAATTTATTTCAGGAACAAGGATGCGCAAACTTGCTCGAGATGGCCAGAAGCCTCCTGAAGGTTTCATGGCTCCCAAGGCCTGGGCTGTGCTGATGGAATACTACAAATCCTTGGAGAAAGCTTAAGCTGCTAACCTGTCCATCCATCTTTGACACTTCACTGAGTAGCCAGAGGGGACCACATAGTTACTGTTGGCATTTCTTTGTGGTGGTATCTGTCTGGACTCACTTTCTAAAAACCATTTTCCTTAACTAGCATCAGTTTTGGTCTGCCTTGTGAATAAGTTCTGTTTTGAACTAGTGTAACAAACACATGACTGGTTTTAATGTATCTTTTCCACTTATTATAGTTAATATTCCTACAATACAATTTTAAAACCTTGTCTTTATATATTATATTTATGCATCTTTCTCATGAATTTTTCAAGCTGTTACATTAGTTGTAACCAGTAATATACACATTGAATCTCACTTTTCATCCCTTGGGGGAAAAAAAGTCCACTAACCAATAAACTTGGCAAGACCTTGTTTTGGGAATTTTACAAGATATTCTGTAGCAAGTAGTTTTTTTTCTACATAGAAAATATAAACTTTCTTCCTTCCTTCAGATGAGTTATTGATCTGCTATCTGTTATAATCTATAGTATTCCTATAATCTCTGTAAACCCTGAATGAACTTTGTTAATTCAATAAAATTAAGTCTCTGGCTTCTTATTTCTTTGATTCTTTGAGTGTGTGTGTGTATGTGTGTGTGTGAGTGTGCATATTGCATATTTTTTACTAGATATGCTTTCCTTTCTGTGAGAAATTTCTGGTGGAGGAGGGAAAATACAGGCATTTTTCATTACTAGAATCTAATAATTAGTTTCTAACTCTGTTTCAAGTGAATGTTTTTAATATATATTTTTTTATTTTTTCAGTTACAGTTGGCATACAATACTATATTAGTTTCAGGTATACAACATAGTGATTAGACTTTTATATAATTTACAAAGTCATAATCCCAGTAAATCTAGTATCCATCTGATACTATACATAGTTATTACAATATTATTGACTATATTCTTTGTTATATTTTACATGCCCATGACTGTTTTGGTAATCTCTGATATGCATTTCCTAATCCCTTCCCCTTTTTCACTCACTCCCCCAACCCCCTTCCATATGGCAACTGTCAAAATATTCTATGTAGCTATGCAATTTGTTTCTGTTTTGTTTGTTTATTTTGTTCTTTAGATTCCAAAGATAAGTCAGTGGCATTTCTCTTTTTCTGTCTGACTTACTCCATTCAGCACACTACCCTCTAGGTCTATCCATGTTTTTGCAGATGGCAAGATTTCATTCTTTTTTATGGCTGAGTGATATTCCCTTGTATATACATACCACCTCTTCTTTATCCATTCATCCATTATTGGACACCTGAGATGCCTCCATATCTTGGCTGTTGTAAATAATGCTGCAATGAACATATGGATTTACATGTTATTTTGAAATACTGTTTTGGGTTTCTTTGGATAAATATCCAGAAGTGGGATTACTGGGTCTTTCATTGTCTCTTGTTATAGTCTTTGTTTTTAAAGTCTGTTTTGTCTGGTATAAGTACTTCTACCTCAGATTTTTTTTTTTTGCTTCCATTTTATGAAATATTTTTCATTCCTTTACTTTTAGTCTGTGTTTCTTTAATCTGAAATAAGTCTCCTATAAGCAGCATATGTAAAGGACTTGTTTTCTTATTCATTCAGCCATGCTATCTTTTTATTGGAACATTTATTTACATTTAAAGTAATAATCGAATTGTAGTTATTACCATTTTATTATTTATATTTTTAAATCTTTTTTTCTTCTTAAAAGTCTTATATTTCCTGTAATATTGGTTTGGTGGTGAGGAACTTTAGCTTTTTCTTGTCTGGGAAACTCTTTATTTGTCCTTCAATTCTGCGTGATAAGTTTGCTGGGTAAAGTAACCTTGGTTGTAGGTTGTTGCATTTCATCACTTTGAATATTTCCTGCCAATCTCTTCTGGCTTGCAAACTTTCTGTTAAGAAATCAGCAGGCAGTCTTATGGGAGCTTTCTTCTAAGTGATTAACTGCCTTTTTCTTGCTCCTTTTAAGATTCTGTCTTTTTAACCTTTGGCATTTTAATTATGATGTGTCTTGGTGTGGGCTTCTTTGAATTCATCTTGTTTGGGACACTCAGTGCTTTCTACACACACACACACACACACACACACACAATTTCCTTCACCAGGTTAGAAAAGTTTTCTATCATTATTTCTTCAAACAGGTTTTCAATTCCTTGCTCTCTCTATTCTCCTTCTGGTACCTTAATGCTGTCCCAGAGGACCCTTAAACTAACCTCATGTTTTGGCTGCTTTTTTCTTGTTGCTGTTCTGATTGGGTGTTTTCCGCTACTGTATCTTCTAAATTGCTGATTTGGTCCTCTGCTTCATCTCATCCACTGTTTCTCTCTAATGTATTCTTCATTTCAGTTATTGTTTTCTTCATTTCTGACTGGTTCTTTATAATGTTTTCTATCACTTTTTCTGTGTTTTATGTCTTTGGTAAAGTTCTGTCTGAGTTCATCTATTCTTCCTCTAAGTTCATTGAGCATTCTTATGACCAGATAAACTCTGCATCTGGTCGATTACTTATCTCCATTTTGTTTACTTTTTTTCTTTAGTTTTGTTCTGTTCTTTAATGTGGGACATGTTTATTTATTGTCCCATTTTGTCTGCCTTCCTGTGTTTGTTTTTATGTATTGGGTAGAGCTACTATGTTTCTCAGTCTTAGTAGAGTAGCCTTATGCAGTAGGTGTCCTGTGGGGCCCAGTGGCACAGTCTCCCTAGTCCCCTGAGCCAAATGTTGCAAGTGTATCCCTTGTGTGGGTTGTCTGTGCCCTCTTGTCATAGTTGAGCCTTGGTTGCTGTTTGCATGTCAGTAGGAGAGACTAACCTACGAGCTGATTGGTTGTGAGGACTGGCTGTGACCCCTGTGGAGGTGCTGCTGTGCAGGGGCTGACCCTACAGAGCAAGATTCATGTTAGCAGGGCTCTGGTGCCTGCCCAGTTAGCCCTTTGGGTGTAACATTCTGATATGGCCCTGGGAGATGCTCTGGCTCAGTCTGAAGCTGGCTACCAGCATGCCAGCCTCAGGCCAACTGGGAGAGGCTCTGCCACAGGCCAAGTTTAGCTTAGCCTGTGGGCCACCTGGCATGAGCTACCAAGAAATCTGCAGATGGCTGCTGCCCATGCTGGTTTGGAGATGCCATGAGAGGCCACGCTATGAACCAAGGCTGGCTGCCGCTAGTGCTGGGCTTGGGGCTGCCCAGCAAGAGGGACAAGGCATGTTGAGGCAAGCCGTTACTTATTTGAGTGTTGTGACCCTTTGACAGATTTTAAGAAAGTCCACAGTATGAACCAAGACAGGCTGTTTGTATGGAAATGCTACTGGAAGTGGCTTGGGTGAGCCCGCAAGTTGTGTGAGGTGGGCTCTCAGGGAATCATCTGGGTAGGGTGACTACTGTTAGCCAGGTTGATGGAGACTCAGATATGGCAGCCACCTGCATCTGCTTGCTGAGAGTGGGAAGGGCCCAAAAAGAAACAGTGCTGATTCTTCCAAGACTTTAGTCTGGGAGAAAGCTTCCCCTCCAGCCCTCACCCTGATGCCCAATAACTCAGTTCCTCATATGTCTCTGTTGCTTTTCAAGCTTCTGCTTAAGCACTGGAGCTCAGAGGGTGTGAATCCATCATTGAGTAAGTCTGAGCTCCGGCCCTTTAAGAGGAGTGCCCAGAACTCTAGCAGCCCTCCTTACTTAGTCACAATCTGCTGGTTTTCACAGCCAGAAGTTGTGGGGACTTCTTTTCCTAGCACTGAGACCCCTTGCACCTTTGGGAGTATCTCTACAGCCAAGATATCCCTCTTAATTTTTAAACCACCACATGCAGGTGTGGGACCAGGCTGTTCTGTGTCTCTGTCCCTCCTACCAATCTAAAGGTGGCTTCTTTTGTATGTTGTTAGTTTTAGGACTTTGTTCAGCTAGACTTTAGACTTTAGCTGAATCTCAATTATAGTATTCTGTGGTTTAATTGTAATTTTGATATCACTGTGACAGGAAACAATCACAGTGTTTAACCTACTCTGCCATCCTGACCGGTAATCCTCATAATTTTTAAGTGGGAAAATAATGCATTCTTAGCCTATCCAAAAACTAAGGCTGTTTTCCCAAATATCTCTCCAATATTCTTAAACACCTAAGATGGTTGTATGAGTGATAGAGGAAGATAAGGGATGTTAATTAGTCCTTTTGGGGTGAGGACAACATATCAACTTTGAGATTGTAGAATAACCTCAAGTTGAATATTCAAGTGGAGATGCTTATTTAGGATCTTGCTGTGCAATTTTGTTTGAGATGTCAACATTTTAAAATTGTAATCATACTTTCTATGATGAAATAATCTTGCATGATCTAGCTTGAAGAATTCAGCATGATAAAAAGATAGCAGATTGTATTATCAGTAGGACAAAAGGGAATACGATACCAGTAGGGAAAAAAAATAAAAGGAAATTCAAAATAAAAAGGCTAAAATGGATCAGAGAGGGAACCAATTATAGTGAGAAAGTTGATAAATAGAAAAGAAATGGAGACTATGAGTAGACATTTTCTAGTAGATAGATGAATTCACTAGTGCATACTGAATAAAAACATTAGCAGGTGATATAGAGGATATTAGGATGGATATGTTGATGAAAAAATAGAAGTGATAGTTGATATTTTTTTGGTGCCACATTATCAAGATCTCTTTAGTTAGGGAGAACACATTTCATAAGTCTACAAAGGATGAAGGCCCTATGTAGTCTTTCCACCCACAGACTGCTAGGGTATGGCCTAGCACATCAACTCAATTAATTCAGAAACTCACACTCAATATATTGAATGTATAGACAGAATGAATCATGATTTTGTGGTGGCAGTGAGAGAGTCAAGATCTTGAGGGTAGTGTCCAGTGGAGATGGTACACACTGCAATTGGGTCTCTCCTGCAGAAGTAGTATCCTATTTAGCATTTTTCAATGGCATGACCTTGGCTGAGTCCTCAACACCAACCTCCTTTCATTCCTGACCAGTATCTAAGCCTCATTCTCTTGCATTTTTCATCATTACTTAAGATATCCAACAGCCTTCCTATAAATTCCTTTGTTATTCTAACTTATCTGGAGTTTATTGTTTGCCACCAAATACCCTAATTGTAACAGATGGGATGTGAAAAAATATATATTCCACATAAAAATCGTGTTACTGCTAAATTCAAGGTGATTTTTACAGCCAGCAGCATTAAAAGTTGAAAATATAGAAAAAGTGTTTTTGAAAACTTGGCACTCAGAAAACTTAATGTCTTTCCCAAACTGTAAAAATATAAACTCAAAAACGAGAATGTGAGAACATGAAGAGAAATCAAGATTAACAGCGTTTGGGTGAAATGTGGTCTGAACAGTAACTTCATGTTCTATTGTAATTGTCCTTTTTGAGTTTAGTTTTTACTGTGTTCTCTTGCCTTCAACCTACCAGACAGACATGATGAAAAAAAAAAACATGATTCTAGGCCCTTGTGCCATTGGGATTGGTCACCCACTTGTGTGTTCCAGAGAGACGTTGATGCAAATGAAAGCACCCAGTGATTTCTACCAGCCCACAGGTTGGTATGTGTGTCTTTAATCTACAAATCTGATACACACAGAAATTGTTTTTCCTCTTCCAATTCATAAAAATGAGCCCAAACCTATCTTTAAAACATTCAACCCTTACACCAAACCTCTCCTGCCAAGTGGTCTTAGAAATCTCAGTGCCATTTTAATCTATCCATCAGCTGGAAAAGTGAATGGAAAAATAATAACTTTTTAAAGGAAGGAGGAAAAGAAAGTGCAATCATCTTGGCAGAAATATAATGTTTTAAATCTGTCAGGTCTCTATTCCACTGTAATAATCAAGACCATATATTTGAATTTCATTGCCATCCAAAAGGGGACCTATTATGTCTATCTTTTGGAAGTCAGCATTCAATTACTTTATCAGGAAAAATTCGGAAGTCATGCTTCTCACATATGGTATCTTTTTATTAGCCATGTGTATCCAGGGGTAGATTGACTCACAAGTAAGAAAGTATTTGCCCACTAGGACTTTTATTTGCGGGGTATGTTTCTTAGAGGGCCTACAACTCTCCTTGGTTATATTCCTGCTGGATTCCATTCCCTATCCCTGAATGTAATTATATATAAGTTCGGAAAAAACATCCTGCCCACCTAACCCTCAGTCTTTTCTGGACCGAGATAAAAGCTGGCCTCCCTAAAGATATGTATATGAGGGCATATCTTTGAACAGGGGTGTGTGAAGGTTAAAACCTCCTTATCCTGATTTCCTGTTTTCCCGGATTCCCAAGGAAAATGGCACCAGAATTTAGGTCCTAGACTTGAGGAACTGAAGTAGGAAACACGGGAAATGTCATCATGGACCTTTATCTCTCCTCCCGTCCCGTGCCAGCACTGAGCATCCATAATGATCTGCTTTTGTTAAGAAAAGGAAAACATCTCCATTGAAATGAATTAGAACACTGACTCCTTCACTGCTTTGCCTCCAACAGCTCTGTTGTATCCTCCTTGAGAAGTGTGTGTTTTCCACAAGAGCTTTACTCCTCTGGCCCCAGAGAATGTAGGTATCTGTTCAAAGCAAACATGAAGCTCTGGGGCCTTGCTGCACAATCAGGTCCCCAAGAAAAAACAGCTGACTTTGAGTTATGTCCAACCCAGCTAGATCCCTGCCTGGCTGCCCAGCTCCTGCCCCAAATGGCTTTCAACCTCAGTATGTGACTCTGCTATTTTGTGCCATCTAGGGGCATATATATTTTATATAGGTATATATATAGGAACTTGACTTTTGATATGTCATGGGCAAATTCCAATGGGCAGCCAGCAAAGAATTTTGAGTAAGAAATACAAGTTTAGATATCCAGGAGATGCTTTGGCTTAAGTGGAGGCACAGCTTAAAAAAGTATAGTTTTGAGGTTAAGTACTCAGTCTCTGAAGTCAATCTTGACCAATTCCTTGGTTGCGTGATTCGGCTTCATGAAGCCTCAATTTCCTTATCTGTGGAGTGAAGGTTAGAGTCAGGAATTTGTGTAAAGTGCTGCTCTATTATTATTATTTAAAAATGTAGTCATTTGACTAAGAAACAGGGATACCTATAATTATGAGACTAGACCTTGTAATCTTTGTTTCATAATACAATTCTCTAGCTCACTGAGCAAATAACTGAATACAGGTGTATGTTAGATACAAATCTAAAGGCATTCAAGGCACAGTATCCCTGGTTTAGCCATGATTTTTTTCTTTCACTTTTCCTTGTGTCTAACTTCTATGTTTCCTAGGTTAAGAAAACCAGTACATTGTTACAAAGAGAAAAAGTATACACATTTGCCTAAAGCAAGCATAGACTAATTGAAATGAAAAAGAAATACCATTGAAAAAACAATAGGAATTTCGGAAGTGGAATCAAATGAAAGCTATGCCTTACAATATGAGGAATGGAAGATCAACATTAGAAAGGTAGCTTATTCTCAAAGTTAAGTTTATGGGGAAGGTCTGCCTTGAGGTGGTCATTAGTTATGTTAAAGCTGCATTTTATAAGTGTTACACTTTCCATATAGAAGCTGAGTTGAGCTTTGTCACACCTCTGGTTAAAGCAACAAATCTTAAATATCTATAATTTTAGATTGGAACTATAAGTGGTACTTCATGTATTAGCTAATTATTTTAATCTTCTGCGGATGTAACGGGTATTAAGTTTTAGTATTATAAAATACAAAATTATGTAATGCTTCCTAGAGTTTTCCACAGAGTTTTTCCCCGCCCCGCTCATATAGTCAAAAGATCTCATAGTTAAAAGTAGGATGATAAATCAAGAATAGCATAAAAGTTAAATTTATCTTGAATAAAAATAATCAAAATCTTAATAGCCAGCATTTATTGCTTACTATTTTATTTGCTAGACACCGGTAAGTGTTTTAGGTGTATTATTTTGTTTAATGCTTGTAACAATAACTGGCATTGTAAGGAATGTTATTAAGAAAGGAGAAGGAAAAAACAAAGGTTTTTAAAAAATAGAAGTAAGAAGAGTATAACTTTTTTAGAAGAGAAATTAAATTAAACTTTGATAAAGAGGTTGGTATGAGATCAATGTGCAAAAATCAAAATCACAAATACACAAAAGTCAAAATCTCTGTGTTGATAATAATTGACTACAAATGAAAACATCTGTTGGAGAAGGTCATAGAGGAGATATGACCACCACTTTACCTGTGAGCCCTACCTCATTCTCACCTCCACCCCCACCCCATCCTTAAAGGGAATACTCTGCCCACCGTTCCCACAGTGAGAACCATTTCGGGGACAACCTTCAGAGAGCAGTGTGTTGTTGAGACCATCTGGATGTGTATGTGGCTGAACCACATTAAGGCCTCTTGATAAACTCAAGATTCTGGTGGCAGAGTCTGGAGATCTACTTGTCTTTTGGCAACTAAGACAAACCTCATATATAAGTCCCCTTGCTTATTAAACTGCCACCTACCAAGTTGGAGTGGCCTGCCCCTTTCTTTAGTCTCTCTTTGCCCTCAGTGTATGGAAGCTGGTTTCAGATTTCTCCGGAGAAACTTTTGAGTTTGCAAACCAACAACGTCCCATCCCAGTAAAGATGCCATACAACCTATAAAATGCTTAGAACAAAATTAAGAAGAAAAGAAACAGGATCTGCTTTAATACAACAATAAAATTTTATGAAAGGACATAAAAGAAGGTCTAAAAAAAAATGGAACAATACACCATGGTCCTAGGGGAAAAGACTTGATATACAAATGTCAATCTCCCTAAAATTAACAAAAGTTCAAGGCAATTAAAACCTCACTGCATGATTTTTAGGGGGAATTAGATAAAATATTTTACCAGTTCATTTGGAATAAAAAGTACCAAGAATAGGCAAGAAAATTATGAGAAAGAAGTATGGGGAAACTTAACTTACCAGCTGACCCAGACTCATGAAAAGTAATAAGTAGTTCTTTTAAACTGCTCAGTTTTGGGGTGTTGTGTTATACAACAATAACTAATCAATACAAAGATTATAGCTCATATATCATAATTTAATTATATTCATCAGCTGATGAAGGCTGGATAAACTTGGGTTATGGTAAAGGTACAGAAAAATAAGGGAATCTGGAGTAGGAGCTAAAAGCTTTATGACTGGAAGGATCAACAATAGAATCAATAGTAGTGGCAATATATAGACAACAGTATATATTGAAAATATAGCATTGAGTTACGAACCATAAAATAGACTATATTCTTGATAAAATAAGAGAAAAACAGATTAGCAAAATTCTCTAGACAAGGAGTCAGCAAACTGTGACTTGGCTCGCTGTCTGTTTTTGTAAATAAGTTTTGTTGGAACATAGCCACACACACATTTTGTCTACATATTATCTATGGCAGCTTTTGTGCTCCAACAGCAGAGCTGAGTCATGAGATAGAAACCCTATGGCCTGAAAAGCTGAACATATTTACTGTCTGGCCCTTTTCAGGAGAAGTGTGCTGATGCTTGCTCGAGGCTGACAATGACTTCCTCCGCATGGAGTTCCCAAATCAGAGTTTGTACTACAAGGAGGGACAGCCTTGAGGAATGGAAAAATGCATGCAGTATCTGGCCTATATATCTCACCCTTCTGTTCCCTTCTCTGACTTAGAGGAGAGTGAGAGAATAGGGGAAGATAGCAAAGGAGAAGAAACTCAGAACCTTCCACTGCCACAAAGTCAAAGAAATCAGGGTGGTATATGCTCAGTTGCCTCCTATTATGGGATTGAGATGGCAAGGCCCAATGATTGTCAGCCATCCATTCTGATTTGATTTGGGGCTATGATGAGTGAACTGTTTAATGAATAGATGAGAGTTTTTAGCATCATGTTGATCCAGCAACATTTCTCTGGTAATAAGAACTAAAATGTTGCGATTATAAATCATTATATGTTTAAAGTAGATACAATGCAGAGGATAAAAATAAATATGAATTTTAATAGGCAATAATTCCAATAGCAGCAATAGCAGGTTTTTTTTTTTTTTTTACTTTTTTTTTTTTTTTTTACTTCTGCACATAGAATTACTGTTCAGGCAGTTGTAGATTTATAAAAGTTGGTGGTGACCAGAATGTCCAGTTTATCAGCAGAAACACCAGATGTGTGGTGTTTCATGCATTTGGTCAGGGTACAGATCATCATGCATTTGGTCAGGGTACGTGAGCTAAGGTTCTTATGAGAACATTCACCTTTGCATTTCCTGATGTTAATGTTTTAATTTGTAACCTGTGCATTGTATTAAGCATTTGTGTGTGTGGATGTGTGTGTGTGTGTGTGTGTGTGTGTGTGTGTGTTTAGTTTTCTTTTTAAAAATGAAAACAAAAGACAAATTTTAATGTTCCAATCATTCAAGATAATCACCATATGCCACATAATAGCTGCATTGGGGAGCTTAAGATTTTTATATTTTTAATCTTTAGAATGATAGGGAATGGATTTGGTTTCTTTTATTTATATCTCTAATGGATTAAAAGTATTATGCTCTGAGTTTGCATAAAATTTTTTCTCTTGCTGACAGAAATAAACAAAAAAAGAAAAAAATAACCTCAATAAAGAAAAGAAAATATAATTTAGCTGAGACAAACTTGAAAACAGTTTTGAGTGATTAAAATTACATTAAATGGAAACTTTTAAAAGGCAAAAGGGTCTAATGGATTGATGACTTCTACTGTGATAACTCTGAAAGAGAGCAGACGTGATGTGGTAAAAGTGAAGAGCTCTGTTTAAAGGGAAGTTTGGGGTATTATGTTCAAAAAATGTAAAAGTACTTGTTCCAGAACTTTCTGTAGAGTAGCTGTTCAACATATTTGCTTTCTTTTTTTTCGAGGTAGCAATGTGAGTTCTCTGGTTTTCATTCCACCTTCTTTACAGACAGGATCCTGATTGTGTTGAGGGTGGCAATGTGCCAATCCCCAAGGGCTGGGTCCTGAAGCTCTTAGACTGATCATGAAGTTGGCTTCCAGCTTTCGCAGCCTCTCTTGTAGCCATCATTGTTCACTGGACCAATTCAGGCTGAAGAGACCTAAGAGAAATTGCGTTGTGTGGAGGCTTTCATATCCTAATGGGAGAGAGGGAACACAGCTAGCTACGAACAGTTTCTTTCTTTGTTTTTAATCTGGTAGGCAGACTTCAGAATATTTCCTTGGCAAGCTCTATAACAAGATTTAATGAATGGTATTTATAATTTTTCTTTAGTTGTATTTGAAAAAGTCTAAACAAATGTTTTTTAACTTGTGGTCTTGACCATCTGTATTGAAGTCACCTAGGTTGCTATCTCTGCGTTAAAGCCAGGAATATGCATTTTTAAATGTGTGCCATGTCATTGTTGTGCACCCTAAAGTTTGGTATCTGGTGGCATAAAAGCTGAGATGCATAGTTCTTCTGAAATGGTTTTTTAAAAAAGTTATAATATATAACTTTTTGATTTGGATATACATTCCAATTAAAAACTTCAATAAGCTTTGGACTTGACTATCTGCTCCAGAAGTGAGTTTCATGGGGGAAGTTACTGTTTAGAATCACAAAATAAAGCCCTGGTCCTTTGGACATTTTGAGAAATAATTGAGTTGCAAGTAACCACCATATTTTCAGGTACAGTAAGATATGGAACGAGTATGGTCCTCTCCCAAACTAGGGCTTTTATAAGTCTTTTTTCCTTTGCTAAAAGGTTAAAGCATAATTGCTTTCCAATAAATCTCAGAGATTCCTGAAATACTAAGGGCCCATGTAATCTTTTTAAGGCACAGGACAAGACCACCACTAACAGTAACAACAAGAACATTTTTAAATGTCTTTTTTTTAAAGGGTCCTAGGTTAATTTTTCGGATGTTTGTGGTTTGCTTGATTCAACTACACCCAGGAATTGACAAAACGCTCCCTATATAGCCCAGCCTCCTTAGCTGAATGCCTTATAGTAAATAAAATGGGATTTTAACTTCAAAAAGGAAAATTTAGCAGGCATTATGAGGTATCTGTAGCCATAGTGGATCCTGCCTTAGAAGGTCTTCCATCACTAGGGAAATAAAGTGATGTCGCCCCACATGGTGTAATGCTTCTCTGCTGGGTTGTTGGGGTCACGACACAGAGGTTTTCAGGGCCAAGCCAGTCTCCCATCCTCTTATTATTTCCATTTCTCTTTCTCCATGGCAATCCTACTAAAATGGAAAGGCTATAAAATATGAGAAGAAGGAATACTTCAGTCTCAGAAAAAATGCTCTGTAGAGGCCTCTAGGCAAGTTTTTCAGTGTGTACTGTTTTTGTTTGTTTGTTTATTTGTTTTTTTTTTTTTACGCTCTGAGGAATGCAAGGTAGCTCTGTCACACTTCACAGAGTCTGGGCACCCACTTACTAGTAGAGACAACTCACTGCCCCTTTAGTTGCCAAGAATTACTTGTGGAAAATTCCCACCCTCCAGTCCTGAAGTAAGCCACAGGGCATGGTGATGGGAGGTCAGAAGTCAGAATCTACCAGGTAAGTGGCTTTTAGTGATAACCAGGGCTTCTGGTTCTGGGAATTGGCTTAAATACGAGATTTAGATTTAAAGTATTAGAGATAAACCTTTTCACAAAAAAATAAGAATCAAATATAACCATGAAAATAGCAAACATGGGAAAACGTTCAGCTACAGTAGATTGATTATTATTACAAATTAAAACAACCTGTTCAGCTACAGTAGATTGATTATTATTACAAATTAAAACAACCTGAAGGGTCTTGTTTTATTTTGGCTGGTGAAATTAGATGTAAGGTGTGACAGAACAGGGGAATTTTCCTGACTCCAAGCCATCTAACTTGGGCTACCAGAATGTTCAGGAGAGCGTCAGCCTCTCCCACCTCTGGCAGCTGGGGAATTACTGCTTTTCTTAATGAGACAAATTCTGTGTGTGTGTGTGTGTGTGTGTGTGTGTGAAGCCTACTGTAGTTAAGAATGAAATATCTACATCAGACCAATAGGAGCAACCACTAGAGGTTTTTACCCAGGAGTTTGATATGAGGCAAGCAGGATTATAGGTAGATAACCTTGGCCATGTGTGCTGAGTGGGGAGGAGGAATTGAAGAGCAGGACACAGAGGGACCAGTTAAAAGGGCTGTGCTCTTTCAGACAGGGAACCAGGAAGGCCTGGCTTAGGTATTGAAAGAGGTGATGGAAAAGGGAGAACACCTTTACCATCTTCCCAAATAGCTCCCTGGGCCTCAGACCTCTGACCTATTCTTTGGTAGCCACATATGCTTTAGCTTCATTGTTTACTCACAGTGAGCTTTTGACAAATGAATCCAGCAAAACCAATTTGTTTCCTTTGTGTCAGCACCAAATACCAGATGTGTCTGCTTCTAGGGATGGTGCCTCAGGAAAACCTCTAGGGACCCTTCGTTTTCCTCTTCTGTGGTGGCCCTCCCTCTAATTGTTCCACCAACATTGTCATGCTATTGGGACAGTCCCTTAATGTACTAGGAACATCTATGATGCAACTTTACCATGGAGTTGCTAGCTTGCATCTTAGAAAATTACAGGTGTATTTTCTTGATTTGGACTTTAGGACTTATGAGGAAGGACCCTGAGGAAATGAATTATGCTAATAGCTAATATTTGCTGTGGGTATGATGTGTAAGTCACACTCATTAGGTTGGCTATTATAAAAAAAAAACAGAAAAAGTGTTGGTTAGGATGGAGAGAAATTACATGCTGGTGAAAACGTAAAATGGTGCAACAGCTATGGAAAATAGTACGGTTGTTCCTCAAAAAGTTAAACATGAAATTACCACACAATCCAGCACTCAACTTCTAGGTATATACCCAAAAGAAAAATTGAGAACGAGGATTCAGACAGATATTTTGCACCAATGTTGATAGCAGTATCATTCCCAATAGATAAAATGTGGAAATAAATTTTCATCAACAGAGAAATGGATAAATAAAATGTTGTATATACATATAAATGTGAATAAAATTCTGATATATGATACAACATGGATGAATGTTGACAACATCATGCTAAGTGAAATAAACCAGGAACAAAAGGACAAGTATTGTATAATACCACTTATTTGAGTTACCTAGAATAGACAAATGCATAGAGACAGAAAATATAATAGAAGTTACCAAAGGCGAATGAAGAGAATGGAGAATTATTGCTCAATAGTTACAGAATATTTCTTTGGGATGATGAGAAAGTTCTGGAAATGGATAGTGGCAATGATTGCACAATATTGTGAACATACTAATGTTAATGCCACCAAACTGTACACTGAAAAATGATTAAAATGGTAAATTTTATGTTAAGAGTGTTTTATAACAATATAAATGAAAATATAAATGAAGACAGATTTTGGAGATGTGTGTTCAAAATACCACCAATAAATATAAGCATATGACCAAAAAATGGGCGCTCACTGAGGGAGAGGGCTGTTTTGTGAACTTCACCCTTACAAATAATTGTAAGGCAGAAGTTTCATCCAGGCTTTTGGATGCCATACAATCAGGGATGTTAGAGAGTAGAGAGTAGAGAGATGAATGGTAACAAAAAAACTTTTTAAAGATTTCTTTGTAATTTCTCCAAGGTTACTTTTGATGATCTCTGGCTTATTTCTAGTAGTGATAAACAGTAAAAACCATTATGACAAAAGGGCTCATAAGCTTGTCTTTAGAAGTTCAGGGGCAACTGGGGACTCTGAATTGTACTCTTTGGTTAATCTTTAGGGAAGATGAATCCTGTATTAATTTTTTTAGGGCTGCTGTAACAAATCCCCATAAATTTTGTTCTGGAGGCCAGAGTCCAAAATCAAGGTATTGGCAGGACTGTGCTCCCTCTGAAGGCTCTAGGGGAGAATTCTTCCTTGCCTTTTTCTGGCTTCTAGTGGCTCCTTGGTTTATGGCTGGATAACTCCAATCTCTGCCTCTCTCTTCTCATGGCCTTCTCTTCTTTGTCTGTTTCTTGTTCTCCTCTATCTCTTATGAGGATACTTGTCATCGGATTTAGGATCCACTTGGGTAATCTATGATACTCTCAGGTTAAGACCTTTAATTTAATTACATTTGCAAAGGTCTTTTTTAAAAGTAAGATCACATTTACAGGATCTGAGTTGTAGGCTGTAAATATTTGTAAACACATCTTCTTTGGGAGGGCGGGTGGCAGGGTAGGTACCATTCAACCATCTAAAAAATACAAGCTATTAAAAGGATGTCACCTTCTCAAAAGAAAAAGCAAAATATATGAAACCAGGAATGGGTGACAAGATCATATCAGGAATCCTACCAGAAACTAAAACATTCCCTGGGCTTAATTATCCAAAAGTATGTCTCTTTTAGGGTTTCAAATATTACTTTTTTTCTACCTCTTTGCCAGTCTTAGAAATTAGAATAATATAAATTTTCTTATCACCTAATCAGGATAAGCAGGACTAACTGCTATAACAATAATTTCAAACTCCCAATAATACAAAACATTATGTTTCTTGCATTTATCTCAATTTACAGGTAGACGTAGTTAATTCCAGTTTTTTGACACTGCTGCTTTCAATCTGCAGCTTCCTTGATCATTTTGGAAGAGGGAGCAGGGACAATCATGCAAGAGTATCAGGGCCTGGCCTGAGAGTGTCCTTTATTTCTTTCAATCCACATACCACTGGCCAGGATTGGTAATATGACTCCAAACTAACTGCAAGGAAGGCTGGAAAATGTAGTTTCTCTGAGTTCTCAGGACATGTTAAAGAGGTTAATGAGCTTTTAGCTACTGTCTGTCACAATTAAAAAAAAAATTCTTGATTTCCCACCCCACAAAGATTTAGATGTATTATGAGGGCCCATATGAGAAAACATGATAAAATAATAACTGAATAAGGAAATTGAGACAGTAAGAAAATAAGAGTAAGAGATCTCTTGTACAAAGAATTTATATTTTATGAGCTGGAAAAATTTTTTTCTTATTTATTATATAACAAAGTCACTATTCATTTCTTCATTGTGCCAGCTCAGAATTCATATGCCAAATCAATTTCCCTGTACCTGAACCAAACAAGGCATCAAAATGGGATTCTGTTTAATCAGTCTTATCAATATAACTTACTTTTGCTCTTGACGTAAGCCTAGGAAGTAAGAAAAAGTTTGATATTTCCTTCCCCATTTTATATAAAACAGAAGCATAGAAACCTTACGTAAGTCTGTCATGCAGTCAGTTGTTAGAATGCTTGAGTTCCCCAGACAAATGGAGGGTGAGTCTAGGAAGAATCTATTTGCGAAATATTGTTGAAGGATCTTAATTTTAAGCTCATAAATTGACAGTGTCCTTGACTGTATGTCATGGTTCGTTATGGTTAGAAAGCTCATTCCAATAGGATTGTAAACCAAATGCTCTAGTCTAAGAGTCAAGGTCAACTTTTCCTTGGGAAAGTCTCTTCACTTCTCTGAGCCTCAGTTTTATTGTCAATAAAATGAGAATCTCACAGTATTTTCGGTTTGGTAAGATATTTGAAAGCAGCTGGCACTTAGTAAGGGATGCATAAATGTTTATTCCAATTTTTTTTGTGTGTGGTCTTCCCATATTTTCTCATCAGAGCCTGCATCCCCACTGATTTAGCAGTGGAGTGGGCAATGGGGATGTAGATCATAGCTACAGCAGGAACAAACAGTTTAAGCACTACAACCTGGTCCCCCAACTCTGTGGTTCAGCATGTGGTAGGTAGTCAGCTCATTCTGTGACATGTAGGATTCCAGATATTTACATTTATAACCTTAAATATCACCAAATTTTAAGTGCGCTTTTCAGTCTTGTGAGAAAAAAATAGTGGGGTGGGGGTCAACATAAATAGACTTATACTCATAATCCAATGAGTATGTTTTGGTATAAAGGGCTAGAATGAGAGAATATGGCCAAAGACATATGAATGTTGATCTGACCCAGAGTGATGGGCTTTGGAGCTTCCTGGCTGGCATGGCGTGAAGCATGTCAAGGCTCTGAGGTTCTCCTTTGTTTTCTACTTTAAGTATCTCAGATCCACATGCCAGGGAAGATTGAACAAGAGAGGTTGGTCTCATGCCTGGAGCTGTCCTATCAACTTTGTCTTACTGTATTTCTAGTTTCTTCCATCTAGGTCCAGGACCATGTACAGGGAAGAAGTAATTGCAAAGAAACCTGTCACTTTCTCTTTTATACAATATATTAGAGGGGCAGTAACAAACAGTGGTCAACCAGTGAGGTTGTTTCTACTGTCTTTCTTGTGGAGTTGTATTGAAGCTTGAGAAGAAAAAAAGAGTTGTTCTAGATCTTTTCTGCTTAAGTAAGCTACCTTCTCCCCAGCCATTCAGATACTCAGTCCTAGTTTATTGATCTCTGGCATTCATGTTCATTTAGGCAGGGTTTAAAATCAGGGGTATATGGATAGGTATAATAGCTTTCATGAACCTCCTGAAATTATCTGGAAAAAAACTGCACATGTGTGCATGTGTGCTTTTTTTTTTTTCTGGCTTTCAGCTGATTCTCAGAGGCATCTGTATCCTCCCCCTAAAATGCTGGGACTCACTAGTTAAAATGATATCTTTCCCATGAGTCTGGATCTCACTATTGAACATCACTGCTATATTTTTTTAGAGGGATTAGTTACTTTTACTCTTATTTATAGCTAATTATATTTGTGTGACCCTACATGTAGGTATGGTATAATTTAATGAATTTCAGAATCCTGGCTCCCCTACTCTCTGATTGTGTGCCTTAGATGAAGTTACTTAAGCTCCATGTGCCTCTGTTTCTTTAGTTGAGCAAGGAATGCTAATCCTTCTGTACAAGGTTCACAGGAGGCTTTGAAGAAGTAAGGCTTTTGAAATTTGAAAGCAAGTTTTCTTGGCAAATATAAGTATTGTTAAGTCACGATTGTATAAAGATCTTCCCAAACTAGACAGCAGTCTATTTTTTAAAAAAATTAATGAAGCTAAGTAGAAAAAATAGAGACATTAGGTAAAACATGAATAAAAGAAATCAGCTATAACTTAATTCCCTACACTTGCTTTTTTCCCCATAAAAGCCACATTCACTTTTAACATTTTATTGTGTATCTTTCAAGTCTTGTTTCCATAGATAGAATTTTTGAAAAACATAGTCATAATTCTACTATATTTATAATTAGATCAGATAGTTTATAAACATAATTTCTTTAAGCCATTTTCCTTGTTGTTGGAATTTAGGTTGTATTAATTTCCAAAGTATTAATAAATTTTCATGAATGTCATTAAGAATAAAATATTTTTAAAAGATTGTATTTATTAAGTAGATTTCCAAAGGTGAAATTTGAGCACCAGAGAGTATTAGTAATTTTCTTAAGATTCTTGATATGTAATTGGATCCCCAAATTATTTTTTCCAACTTTACATTATGCAATGAAACACACTTACAGAAAAGTACAAGCATGGTTCATTTCTCATTTATTTATTACAAAGAAATCACCAGATTACTTACATTACCATTGTTTAACCACAGTCTTTTTTGGAAAGTTACTTCTTTGATTTTATTTATAGTTTTATCACTGAAGCAAATATCCCTAAATCCTAGAGTTTGGTTTGCCTGGCTTTTCAAACATTATATATATATACATATTATATGCCATCACACAGGATGTAGTCTTTTGTCTAGATTCTGAAGTTTGGTTTTATGTTTCTGAGACTCATTCCTGTTGCCACATGTAGCTGGTAAGTTGTTCATTTTTATTGTCATAAAGTCTCCCCGTCTGGGTAACAATTATTACATTATAATATCTGCAGGAGTTGTGTATTTTTATATTTCTCTATAAAGAAAGGAAAGAAAAGTTCGAGTAACTAGTTTAGATACCACAATTCTGAATGTTTGTGGAGGAAGAAGATAAGTGTGTTATATGCAAGTGCTTCAGTTTTATATGTGGAATGTTCAATGAGAGAAATAACTAACATGTAAAATATAAAGATAATCTATGTTCTGAATCCTTAGTTTGAAAATACAAGGTTATACAGCTGTGTGTGTGTGTGTTTCATATCTATGGAAACCTTTTTTCTCCCAAAGAGAGAAAAAATATATATTTGTTTCAGAAAATCGATTGTGAGTTCATATATATATATTTGATTTAAAAACAGAAACAAACTTTTTTATTTATAAAGTACAGGGATTTTGAAGCAGATTCCTTCATCTTCTACATGTCTTAAGTGGATCCAACTTCATGTACTGATTCATTTAAAATAGACCTTTCTTCCGCTCATATGTGTGCAAAGGGGGACATGATGGATTTTAAGAAATAGCAGCACCTCCACTCACTATCATTCTCTCTTTATTTATGAATGATGATTTTTTTATACCTTTCACAGTATTAAAGTCTAAATTAGAAGTGTCACCAAACAAGGTCTCAGCAACTTTGAGCACATTTTCATCTGCAAAGTTCACAAAATTGAGCTTATTTATTCACAGAGTGGTGACTCTGCGTTTTGTGGTGAAACAGAAGGTCTTGCAGTCTGCGTCAGGCACTTCATCCACATGTACTGAAAGCTTCCCTAGTACATGTCCACGTCTGTGTGTCCATTTTTTCGACTCCAAGGAACAATAAATCAGAACTTTCTGTTTATTAACTGTATTTAAACCATTAACACAATTTCAGTACTTGCTGAACATGCAATAAATATTTGGAAGTTGTTACTCCAGGCTACTGAGTCCTGGCGGTCAGCATCTGTGCAAACAGCATTTTTCACAGCGTCCGCAAATTTACGTAAGAGTTTTGGCAACATTACAAAGGCCTTCTCACCACCACGGTGCTTGCTGACACTCAGAGGAAAAATGAACAATCTTTTGATTTTGTTTATCCATTGATGCTCAAGATTCCAGTGAAATCAGTCCCAAAAATGAGGAAGCAATTAAAGTTTGCTAATTTCCAGGGTGTAAGAAAGGAAATAGACACGTTGTTTGTAGTATTTAAGACAGGATGATCAGTAAATCCTCACTGCCCTGAATTATTGAAATAAAAGACATATAACCTTGTTAACTTGCACAATTCATTTCTGAAGCTCGGATGTTCTGTGTAACAAATGCCTGTTTAGAGCTCATTCCCTATTACTTTAAATAAGAAATATAAGTATGATATTGTAGAGGAAGAAAACTTTTTCCTTCTTCTAGGTTTTTTGTCTAGTCTAATAGTTAAATTGACATAAAACAGATTAACAGGAGAAAAAACAAGTTTAATTTTGTATATATATATATTGAAACTTATAGAAATATGAGACTCAAAGAAGTGATGAAGGAAGCTTTTATACATTTTTTAGAGAAAAAAACAATAAATTAGTGAAGAATTGACAAGACAAAGGGGTTTTTGTTTTGGGAAGAGAATTAGTGAAGAAGTAACAATGTTTGGTGTTACACACACACCCTTCTTGGCCCTAAATATCCTGTCTCTGGTGATGAGGATGTCCTCTGCCCTCTGGTACAGGGAGGGCAGCTTATACATGGGATATTTTCTCCTGTTTTCAGGGGGACAGAAGAGGCTCAGAGTGTCCTTCTTGCACCAGCTGTTTGTAAGTAACTTTAATTTAAAATAATCAATTTGCCAAAGTGTCATATTTTGGGGTGACATGTTCTGCTCTCTTTCAGTACACCACCCCTTCCTCACTAATTTCCTTAAATGGAACTAAAACAGTAATTATGTATGTTACTTATGTATGTACATAGGTAATAGATAAGTAATAGATTGTGAAATGCCTATAATGTTGCTTCCTGATCATCTAACACTAGAAAAAATGGCAAACTAGAAATAGTTTCCATGCATGCAGTAAGATATTGCACTTCCGCTTTGTTAGAACTCTTCAGCTTTTATAAAAGTCTGTGGAGTCTGACATTTTAACAACCATATTTGGAATTGTGGAATTTTCCTGTCTTTTAGTTTAATATGTTGTAACGAGTGTGATGTTAATTTGTGTCAAATCAACTGGGCTAAAAGGATTCCCAGATAGCAGGTTAAACATTGTTTCTGGGTGTATCTGTGAATTTGTTTCTGGAGTAGGTTAGCATTTGAATTGTAGATGAATAAAGGTTGACTCACCAATGCAAGTGTGTATCATCCAATTCTCTGGGGCCCTGATAGAACATAAAGGTAGACAAAAGGTGAATTTGCTCTCTTTGAGCTGAGACAGCCATCTTCCCCTGCACTGTGACATCAGCACTCCTGGTTCTTTGACCTGTAGACTCTGGCCATGACTTCTCCAAGTGGCTTGAGCCTTTGAACTCAGACTTACATCGTTGGCCTCCATGGTTCTCAAGACTTCACATGCAGACTGAGCACCATCAGCTTTCCTGGGTCTCAAATTTGTAGACAGCAGACCATGGAACTCCTCGGGTTCTATAATCATGTGAGTCAATTCCTATAATTTCTCTCTCTCTCTCTCTCTCTCTCTCTCTCTCTCTCTCTCTCTCTCTCAATCAGATATACATATATCTAAATCTAATATGTGTATACACACACATACACACTAAGTTAGTTCTGTTTCTCTGGAGAAACCTAATACAATGAGTTTTAGGGATATAAATATACATTTTTTTTTCTATAAAAGCATTAGCCAAAATAAGTAGTGCTGAAAGATGCATATGTTCCATGAAAGTTGGGTATTAAAAACCAAAAGTTTTTCCACTGTAAAATATTAGCCAGGGAGACATTCTGTGGGGTATGAATGCATAGTCATTAGCTGATTAAATGTTGATACTTGAGTGTTTGTGATTATTAAGTGTTCTGAGGAAAAACCATTTCACATAACAGACATGCAGGTGCCATTTCAAAATGGAACTAGTTCCTTTTCTATTTCTGTTCTCCCTAATCTCCTGAACCCTTTAGATGATCCACAAAATAGAAGTAGTGTAGCTTGAGATTTTGTTTCTTTTACCCACTATGGGCATATAGGACAATTGAGCACCTAACTATAAGGAGGAAGGGTGGAACCAGGAACTGCTACTCTACAGCATTTCTTACCAGTTTTCAGGAGCAAACCTCTATTTGACTGATGTTGGCATAGTAACATCGGCAAGTGACATTTCCTAGCATGGGTAGGTTTGGAAAAAATAAAAAAACCACTGTCTTTGAAGCCAAACAGATTTGATTTCTTTTTTATTTCTTTAAATTTTTAAATTAAAATATAGCCACATACAATATCATATTAGTTTTAGGTATACACTAATAGTTATTAAAAATGTATATACCTAACAGACATGGTTTCAAATCCCAGTTTCCCTACTTACAAAGTATGTGACCTTCAGCAAACTACTGAACCTCTAAGATTTATTTTCTTTGGCTATTAAAAGATAATGATATGCCTTCTTCAGAGGGTTATGATAAGGACTAAATGACACAGTTACATTTTTAAAATTGATACAAACCAATCCCTTAATAGACTGTGATAGTTAATTTTATGTGTCAACATGGACTATATTTTCAATGAGATTAACATTTAAATCTGTGGATTTGAAGTCCTCAAATTGTCCTCCATGTAGGTGAGCTTCAGCCAGTCAGTGAAAGGCATGAATAGAACAAAAATGCCAGCTTAGCCAAGCAAGAGGGAATTCCAAAGACTGCCTTTGGACTTCATCTGCACCATCGGTCTTCAGCCTGCCGGCCTTCACTGCAGATTTAGATTTGCCAGTTTCCATAACTGCATGAGCCAATTCCTTATAATAAATCTCCTTATATGTACATCCTGCTGGTTCTGTTTTTCTGTAGAACTCTGACTAATACATAGACCCGTAATAAACTAGGGGCTCAAACGTGGGAGTTATTGGAGGTTAGCATCGACATATTCATGGCATAAAGCCATCAACCAACATCAACAAACACCCACTAGTTTGAGAGTATAATATACCATTTGGCAGGAATAAATTCCACAAATTCATAAACCTTCAATTGACATTAAGATAATTTAAAATTGTCCTCCCTTCCGCTTAATGTGATTTTTCTTCATTTTATAAGAGATAATATGTTTTCTGTAACGTCAGAGAGCTGAGCGACTGCTGATTTTAAGAATTGGTACTTTTCATGTAGTGGGAGTTAGCATTTCTTAATAGATTCTACTGAGCAGCTTGGGGCCAAAGATTGTTATATCATTTGCAACTTCAGAGGGTGATGACGAGGCTTGATGTATAGAATCTATCTCCTAGATCTTTTAAACTTTAATAGTAGATCTAGGGGCAGTGGAGGTCACCATGCCAATGATGTTTGATAGACCTTGACTCTCATTTTATCTAAAGTAGATGGAGTTACCTGCTCAGTGAAAGCCTGGCTTTCAAATCAAAATAAAAAATGTGGTTCTTAGGAATGGGGCTGCTATAATCAAATTTAGCATATTTGGGAGGACAAAATGGGGGGCTCCGAATTGTGATAAGTTATTATAGAATTATAAGATGAGAATTTTTTCTTACATTCAAGAGTAACCCAGGTTAGAAAGCATCCTTAGCCCTTGCTTCTGTCTCATATGGAGCTTCTTGCTCTTAGGTAGTGGTGGGAGTGGAACTCAGGAGATTTAGTCTGTTTTTGTGGTTCTTTAGCTGCTGCTGGTCACCACTGGAAACTCTGCCTGGTAATTCACAGCACTGCTACTTCCTCTCCAAGAGTGGTCCTTAACCTCCATCAGAGCCTCCTCAGAAAGGGACTACTACCCTCAGTACTTTTCCTCAGTACTTTCTGACTTGCTTATCTTTCCTGTAATAAACATTCAACAAACTATAAGGAAGATATAAAAAGTGATTTTACTAAAGTGTCAGCTGCACCTCAAAATAGCAGTTAGTGATGAGGGAACCAAGCCCTTTGAGTGCCCCTGTGCTACACAGTCCTTACAGATTTAGGCATTCCAGAGAAGAGTAACCTTGTGATTCATTCATTCTCTCTCTCTCTCTCTCTCTCTCTCTCTCTCTCTCTCTCTCTCTCTCTCTCTCACACACACACACACACACACACACACATCTGTGCTCCTCTTAGTACAGCCTCTGGTTTCAGCCCTCAAATCCTGATGTTTTCCTTTTTTTCTGGAAAACTTCTTCCATCTTCAGTGGCACTGGTTTTGGCCATGTGCTCATGAATATTCTTCTTGGGACATACTTAGTTGATTTTGAAAGAGAAGAGGAAGATCCAAGAGGTGTGAGCAAAAGGGGACCTAGAAGAAGCCCCTTGCTTTGGAAGACCCTGTTTATCACAAATATAGACACACAAAGTAGATTTATTGAATGGGCCCCTCTGTCCTTGGAGCTCAGTGCAGTAACAGCACGACCCATAGCCAGGGAGATGTTTCTCTACATCTCTCGCCCCCTGTCCTGGAAACAAAAAGTGGCCAGGTCTGCATGCCATGGTGGTTGTGACTCTGTCATTAGAGATATAAACTACTTCAGCATGCAGAAAGGATTTGAATGGCAAAAAATGGTTAGGTAAGAAAAAAGACAAATTAACTCATGATTTTGAGGAGGATTCTTCCTCATAATCAGCCTTTTAGAAAGCTGAAAGGCAGTTGCTCCTTGCAAAATGCAGTATTGTTCCTAGCATGTTTTAATTTGTAGATCCAGAGATATTTCTGGAATTAGCAAGGTATTTCTGACAGTTTGTGCATGGTTTCTTAAAACTGCTTTTCAACATTACAGTTTCTATAGCTTATATTTTATATACGTAGGTCTAGATGCAATATTGGTAAAGAGTGATAGCAATTCTTGATACTGGCAATTAAATGGACATTGAGTGTAAGAAATGCAAATAATTTGATTTTTGTAAATATATTTAATATGATTTACTTATTTTTTTAAATATTAAATTAAAATTTATCTTTTTAATATAATTTTATATTCTACAATGATAATTTTTATTTTGCCTTTTGATTTCTGTAATATTTTTAATGTATTAGAAGAAAATCATTTTTGAAAAAATATACAAATAATTTTAATTAAGAAATTTCACTTTTTTCCTATTTTTGATGATATATCAAAATTTTATGTTTTTAAAAATATCATTACATTTTATTTTAAATATTAGGTTTTTATTGTTGGTACAACATAAATTATGTAAAAATCTTTACTATAACATAATTAACAATTTTGCTGAAATGTAGGCAAGAAAAAATGTATAAAATAAATACATAATAATTTATGAACCATATAGGTTTTTCTTTCATTAGCCATACAAACATCACTGACTCATCAATGAAACATTCAGGCATGCAGGGTAGTAATTAAATTCAGTCTTTTAAAGTATATTGGTCAGTTTCAGTAATATAAAAACCATACCTTTAAACAGTCTTTTCAGTTTTGTATTTATAAATATATTTGTCAAGGTAAGAGGATGAAACATACTTTATTCAACAGGTAGGTTGATTTTTAACTTTTAAATGTTCAAATAAATGATATATGGACCTCCATCTGTTCTGAGAAAGAGAAAAGCAGCCCAGATATCTGAAAGTCTTGAAGCTGGTTTCAGGTGGCTAGGAGGTGACTTGGTACTTAAAGCAAGGCAGTGGTGTTCTTAGGGGGACAGAGACAATTTCACAGAACACCAGCTTTGGTCAGGGTTCCTCTGTGACCATGATGGAGTAAGACAGAAACAGAACCACTTGGGGATCATGTTCTTAGTACAAGAATATTTTCCAAACTGAAAAATGACCAAATATCCACCACTCCTAGTGATTATGAGACACTGCTACACTGCTACTTCTTTACTGATACAACTTACTCTGTACTTTTTTCTTTTCATTTTCCAAATAAGAATTATTATGATTTCCAAAATAATGTTATGCCTGTTTCCTGACAGTATCCAGTCCCGAGCTAAGTCCCACTTTCTCAAACTCTCTTCAAAATCATTTCTCATAAGGCCCCAAGCCTGCATGTACCTTCTTATACCCTCTTAATAAGAAGGCCTATGTTCCCCACCATGAACACTGTCCCCTGTTAAAATGAGTCAGTGATGCCAACGCATTGCGATGGCTTTGTGGTGGTGTTTAGCTGGCGGGTTTTGCCAACACTCGCTCTAGGTCCTGCAAATATTAAAGGAGGTCTTGCCGGGAATGTAGATTCCGATTCCAGTTCAGCTTGCCCACCAGCTGGAGTTGTTGCTGCTTCCTCGCTAGTTACCAAGGACCAAACGCATGTCTAAGGTCGTGATTAATCCCTCCCCAGATAGAACCAGAGGAAAGGAAATTCCTTCTGTTAAAATAACTTCGACCCTGAGGCTGATTACATGTAGGAAATCTGCCTATGTGATCAGAATAGTGTAACTTCATTTTGGAACCCTTGGTTCCAAGGTGTTTTCTGCCTACACGTTGTTGGTTCCTGGTCTGAGAGAGAAAGTCATCATGCAGGGGTGCTTACAGAGGGAGGACAGCTGGAGCCACATCTGGCTTCTCTAGCCTTGCTGTGAGGCAGCCTTCGCTTGGAATGGATATTCTTATTTAAGTGGTTTTGCTATATTGTATTCTTTCCTGCAATAAACTGCAGATTTGTTATCATAAAAAAATAACTTTGTTCCTTGTGAAATGATAAAGCTGGTGGTTTAATTATTCATGGAAGAATTCAATAAATATTTATTAAGCATCAGTTATGTTACTCGCTATTATAGTTGCTGAGAACATAGCAGTGAATAAATGGACAAAAATCCCTGGGTTCATGACACTTACATGCTATGGAGCATTATGACTCCTTTGTGTGTTTGGTTTATATTAACCGAGTCTTTATGTAAGATGCAAATGGCTCTTGCTTAGTCAGTTAGGGTGGCTAACACAGAATGAGAAGTTTTTTGATGGCCAGTCCTGCTCCTCTCTACCTCATCGCCTGTCCCCTCTGTGCCCACCCCATTATTGAAGATGGGGGAGAATGGTTTAAGTTTTAAAACACACAAAGTTGAGGGCTAAATTCTCTAAATGTTGGTCTGTTTGGGTAGTTTAGAGGTATTTGTTATCAGCCACATAAATCTTTAACAAACAATTTATATAAATTTAAGAAGTTGGTTTCAAATTAAATATGACCTCTTTCACCTCTAGCATCTTGCTGGAACTATTTAAGGAAATCAGAGCTTTCCTTTGTAGTTAGAAAAAGATAATCTAATTCTAGCACTGGTGGGGTTATCACAATATCTAAAATAATGAAATCTAAATTTAATTCAATGCCAAAATTTGTATTGAATACCTTCTATGGGAAAGGATACTATCTTTCTTTTATGAAGGTTAAAATGCGTTGCAAACATTAGTGGACATTTTCAAGATAATGCCTAGATTTGATCTCAATAAATTTGTAGCATACAGTATATATATATATATATATATATATATATATATATATATATATATATATATATATGTGTGTGTGTGTGTGTGTGTGTACAAAATTTTTAGTAATGACTCATATGTAATAGTGTCTACAATGTGGTTTCCATTATAACCTTAGTCCTCATCTGCTAGTAACTTTCTCCAAATTTAATCTTTTGGGTTGAAATTTTCCATGCCTGGTTTAAGCTCAAAGGTATTTAAAAAAATATTTTTTAAAGTCGCAGGGCAATTCCTTTGGCTATCATATATGCCTCTTCTAATTTCATTGTAGGCAAGAGAAAGGAAAAAAGGAAAGATTTGTCTATATGGGTGTGGTGTTTGCATGTTCAGCTAGAACTATAAAAAGGTCTTCATAGCCCAGACGTAAGATCATTTCACTCAGCTTATTTCCTCAAGTAACTGGAGCAGACGCACCATTGCTAGCATGGCTTTGTCATCGCACAGACTATTCCCCTACGTGGACACAGTGGATAAAAGGAGCCTTACAAATTAGGTTTCCATAGCGTTTAAATATGTATGTGTTTAGCTGATTATTGTGATAATTGTACACAACACCTTCTCTCTGAAGCTCTGAGGTCTCAGTCATGTCCTTTCACTCCATTCCCTGTTCCATATAGCAAATGTGTTATTTAAGAAATCAAAAATGGCTTCTTATCAAGAAAAATAGATGATTCAGTTTTTTAGGTGACATTAAAAAAGATGTCTCTTTGATTTGAGTTCTAGTAGTCACCTTGCCAAACTTGGAACTGTTCTTAAGACATTTTTTTTTTCCCTACTTATGAGTGCAGCTGTGAGCACACCCTCTCTCCATCCAAAAATAAAGAATAAGCCCTCATAGAGATCTTGGTAGTTGAGGCTTGTTGGTACACGAGGATAAACAGCATTCTTAGGAATGAAAAAAATGAGGAGTACAGGCAGGATTCCTTTTGGGCCCACACAAGATAAAATAAAATACTCCATAACTATATTCTCATGTGTCTTGAATTTTTACCTCACACTTGATTTAAACTTAAATGTCATTAGAAAGTCATCTCTTGAAATTTTGTAGCTTGATCTTTACCTAAAAAAATATCAAATTGCCCCAAAGGCACTTAAAAAGTTGACATCTTATGTATCCTCTTTCTAAAGACCTACCCATGTATGTATGCATAACTGGTTTGCGTGCTTGTCTAGTCTCTGGAGCTCTCCGATGTAGACATATTCATATATATCCATGTAGATTCAGAATTTTCCACATGAAACAAAAGGCATCTCATAATGAAAAGCAACATTTTATATGGATTCATGCCAAAGTACCGGATCCTTGTTCTTTTCCAGTTGATTTATCTTAATGATGCTCTGTCAGGCAAAAGCCTTTATGAATTCTGCATAATGTCCTATTCAATTACAGCAGCATGCTTGCCTCGGCTTTGCAAGGCTATGCTTGAGATGATTTTTTTCCCCTCTAAGAATCTCTCCCATATTTAGTGATAAAATGAAACCAGTTATTGCTGGAGGAATGCGATTAACAAAAAGTTTTTCTTTAAAGACATGCTTAGAAAAATTAAACCTGGATTAGTTTTACCAACCTTATTTTTTATTTGAACCTAACTTTTCATTTCTTCAGTTCAGTTAGATACAGGTCTTAGAACTATGCTTTGAATTAGTTTGTGTAAGCAGACAGAATGCATTGTCAAAATGTTTCCTTTCAGCCTCGTTCTTCTACAGAGAAACACGGGCAAGGCTCTGGGTTGCTCTGTACTAGTGCTGTCTGGTAGAACTTTCTGTGATAATGTTAATGTTCAATAACCACCAACTATTTGTGGCTATTGAGCATCATAATTGTGACTGAGAAACTGAATTTTAAATACTATTTAAATTTAATTAACTCAAATTTAAATAGCTACCTGTGGCTAGAGGCCACTGTCACAACACAGGTCTACAGAATTTAACTCTTGAAAACTGCACTGAAATTTTTGCAAAATGCTATTGTTCTAACAAACCACCCCAAACTTAGTGCCTTAAAACAGTAATTTTTTATCTCTTGTGATTTAGTACACTGACTACTCAACTAGACAGTTCTCACTTGGGGTTTTCTCATGTGGTTTCAGTTGCATTTCAGCTGGGGCTGGAGTCATCTGAAGGCTCAACTTGACTAATGTTTAGGATGGCTTCTCACTCCGTGCCTGGGTCCCTGGACTGGTTTGTCTGGAACAGCTGGAAACTGGTAAAGCATCCCTCTTTCGACGGAGCCTCTTCAAGTAACAAGCTTGGATTTTCTCACTGCATGGCAGTCTCAGGAAGTTGAACTTCTTACAAGGTGCCAGGCTTCCCCAAGAAGGAGTGTTTGAAGAGACAGGAAATAGGAGCTGAATATTCTTGCAAGTATAGAAACTGGCCCAGCATTACTTTTATGGTCTAGTGGTCAGAGAAATGACAGAGTCTGCCCAGATTTAACAGGAGGGGTCCTAGACCCTACTTCTGAATGCAAAGGAGGTTAAAAAATATTGTGGCCATTTTTAGTTCTCCACAGCTATTCTGTAGACGGGCAAATTTTTCTAAGTACACCCAGTAGAAAGTGTGAAGGTAAATGCCTCTACTTTCCTTCTCTCCCTGACCAATTATGTAATTTTAATTGCCTACTTTGAGGCCAAGAAACGACAAGAGCAAAGAATTTTGTGCTTTTGATGGGGCTTTCAATGATGTCTCACTGAACTGGGACTTCAGATATAAGGAGAAACAGTGTTTATTTCAGGATTCAACTTCATGTGAGGTCATTATCATGGTTCTAAAATCATTAACACAAAATTCTGGTTAAAGGTTCTCTCCACAGCATATGAATGTAAGTGCTGTTTTTATCTGTGAATATGTAATGATCATTTTAATTTTTTGTTTTGTCAATGCAACTTCAGCGGTTGCAGTTCTGTTTTTACAAAACTAAACCTTTTTTTTCTGCCACCTTCTGCATCAGGTTGATCTTTTTTTCCAAAAATTTAATAATCTGATGTTAACAGACACTCATCATAAACTTGGTGCATAAGCTTGGTGCTCCTTTGGATTTCTCATGTTACTGTACATAAGTTTACCCATTTGATTTGTGTTTCATTATACATTCAAAACATTTCTTTAGTTTAACATCAAATTTCTTCAATTTTAAAACATCTGCATGGATATCCTGTTGTCAGCCAGTTTCCACCTGTCTTGTCCAAGAAGATTATGTTCAGATGAACATTACTTTGCTTCTTGAGTGAGGTTGACTGCATTCCAGGATGGCTGTTAATACTTTGGTCTTGCCATTCAGCATTAATCAATAATGTTCACACGACATTGTGTGATGGCCTGGGTCTAGGTGTCTGGGTAATGTGGAGGGTCAGCAGTTCCAACAAATGAATGGCTTTTAGTTTAGTCTTGGGATTACTCTCACCTCTAGCTGCCACACAGTCAAATGGCCTCCCAGAGGACCTTCTGGTACAGCTTTTATTTGGTTTCCTGCTCTTTGTTTCTTAGAGCTTCATGGCAGAGAGTGTTTCTTAGGTAATTGAATTCAGCAAGGCTTTAAGGTCTATATTGCAGAAGGAAGTCTGGCTGTGTAGAACTTCCTTGGTGCACACCACACTGATCAAAAGAGTATGCTTCTCATCACCGTTTGGGGGCCAGATTAAGGGGTGACTTGTGATTCTTTGTTCCATCCACTCCTTTCCTCTCCCCTGCAGTCGCCTCCATTCTGATCCCACAGGAAGTCCCATAACCCCATTCTTTCAGGCTTTTCCTTGACCTGCTTCAGTTCCATTTGCTTTGGCAGATGTAGCCGAGGCTCTGGCCTTCTTTATTATTAATAGCCATGGCTTCTGGTACCTGGCAGGGCCTTCTTAGTACAGAGAGAATGGGATGGACACTCTGTATAGTTTTGGGACTAGAAATGTTTGGCAGAATGGGGAAATTAGTACTAATTTTTTGGGAACTTAAATGCAGTTTTTCACTTCCATACCTCAGGATTGCAACTTGATTCCACCCTCACAATTGCCATCTACTCCAGACCACCAGGAACTCATCTTCTCTTCCTCCCCTTCCTCTGCTCCCCAGCCACTGACGCAGTGATTATTTGGAAATGTGTATCTTATCAAGTCTCTTTCCTGCTCTCATTATTTCCCCTTGCCTTTAACATAAAGTCATATATCCTTACCGTGATGAGAACAGTGTCTGCTTGTCCAGACTCATTGTTCACTGTTCCTTGCACAATCACTCAGCTCCAACCATACTAAACATTTGCAGGTGACTTGAACTCACATTCTCTTGGCTACTCAGATCTTATGCCCATGTCCACGTTCCTTCCCTTTTCCAGCACTACTCTTCTCCCAGTCTATTAGCTAACTCCAACACTTCTGATTCCTAGTAAGTCTTAGTTTAAATATCGCTTCCTGCAGGATATCATCTCTGTCTCCAAAAACCAGGTTAGGCCCACGGTTATATTCACACTTTCGTCTTCATCACATTCAGTGCTCTCACATCGTTGATTTTGTATCACTTTTCCCCTATAGTAGGTAACTTAGGAATACTTATTCATTATTGTGTCCTCAGCATATAATGTCATGCCTGGATCAGAATAAGCCTTTAATAGTTACTGAAAAATGAAATTAATTCCACATAATAGAAACATCTCCAATAAAATCTTATTGTTCAGCATGACTCTCAAATAAGAAATTATAATACAAATAACTGTCAACTTGAAACAACTTTGGAACAAGAAATTTAATTTATATCAAGTTATCGTATCCCCTGCCTTTGGGTTCAATGCTTGCAATAAGGAGTAATCTGAAACAATGTGTAAAGTCACAGTGGTGGCACTGTCTGAGGTCATTTTTAGATAATCCTAGTACCTAGGTATAAAGAAGGTCATACGGCAAAAGTGACAAAGAGGAAAAGAATTCTTCCTTTGTAGGAAGCCTTGATCCTCATTTCACTTTCCTGGACTTTGCTCTGTGCACATTGTGCCTGGCCAACCCCAGCTTTACATGAAAGGGCTTCATCAGCTTTTAACAAACCATATGGTAAAAACATCCACACATATTTCTCCTGATACCTTCAGGCACTGCTAAGCAGCTGGTATTAATGAATAAGAATGGCCAGTGAAATCATGGTATGTTGTTGCTAGGAAGGAACAGTTTATAGCCAGAAGAATTATAGATTACTAGGCAAGAACACACAGGAATAGAAAGGATGTGTGATTTCTGCATTTCATCTAGATTTGGCCACCTGTACTGCTTACGGCAATACAATGCTGGGCTGATTAACAAGTATTAATTCTATTCCTACTGATGGTGGTCCTGGGAGATGGGACCAATGCCTTCAGTATTTACCAGAAGTAGTCAGAGCCAATATCCCTAACCAGAGCCAATGTCCCTAACTGAAGTCATTGGGGGAACAATGAAAAGAGTCTGTAGTTAAACAATATTTTTATAATGTTGTTTCTCTAGTTTTTTCATCTTTTCTTGAAAAAAAAGATATTTGTTTCCTCCCACTATATACATTAAATTTTTTTATTATGTTGAGACCCAAATCCTACTATAATCTTTTAAGAGACTCAAATCTTACCATAACCCAGATGTAGGAATTTCCCCCTGTCTGCATGGGACCCTTTCCAGCTTCATACAAACTTTGATGCAAAATTCTACCCTTTCACCAGGTAACACACACACACACACACACACACACACACACACACACACACACAAATCCTAGCATACTTTTTTGGTAGTTTTTGTATTATTTTGCATTTCACCTTGCAACAACCTGATTAACATAGCTCAAGTGCTTCCTTCAGGCCCTGACCCCCAGCTTTAAATTGGATGATGGGGTTATAGAAGTAGATACAGATCTAAATGGTCGAAGCTTGGGATTTTGATGTCTGCAGAGGAAGAGTCATCTTGGTTGAAGACCCTAAGGAAATGAGAGCTAGAGTTGAGTATCCTAAATATACAATAACAATAGCCAATGTTTAATAGGTACCTAGTGTGTACCAGGAACTATTCAAAGCACTATAAACTTTTAAAACTCTTAATACTTTTAAGTACATACCTATGAAATATAAAGTACTTATATTATTATCTTTTAAAGCCAGGAGTCAGGAAAAGATAATTTGGGAAAAATTCTCCATGGAAGAGTTAAGTATTAGACTAGATATAGTTGAAGAGAGAACTAATGAATTATAAGATTTATCTGAGAATATAGCGGAGACAAAAAGATAGAAAATAAAGAGGAAAACATTTAAATAAAAATATGTAAATACAAATAAAGAGACATAGAAGGCAGAATGAGAGTGTCTAATACACATATAACAAAAGAGAGAAGAGAGAAACAAGGAAGATAAAATACTTAAAGAGATAATAAAGAATTTTGGTTGGCTCTAGGATGATGACCACCAAATCCAGACTTCTCTACAAACCCTAACCCCGAACCGTAAAATAAAAAAGGAGCACAAAGGATCCATACATGTCCCATACCTAAGATATTTCTAGGAGAGAGAGATATCATAAGCTACAAATTTCCTATGAGTAGAGAAATAGATTTAAATTCAAAACAGGCTGCTAATGGAGATCCCACCACCACTGCTAGTCCGTGGGCACCCAAAGTGCGAGAGAGCAGCACAGTGGGCGAGGATGCAGCACATATAAAAACGTTTTCAGTGAAACTAGAAAAGCCAAACATTGAGGGCCAGAATGAGCCAAGGTCTGGGACTTTGTTCACGGCAGCAACTACAGAGCGGGAGCTTAAATGTGCATGAAATTGGAGGTAACAGCCTTGTGGAAGCATTGCTTCTGGGGGAAAGAGGTAAAGAGAGAAAAGGGGTATAAAGTGAAGGAGCAGATAAGGAAAAGAAGGAAGAGTTAAGACTCATAAAAATTAAAAGGAAAAGAAATGAAAACATGACTACTCCTCCTTTTCACCCCTCCAATAATGTCATCCATTAAGGAAACTGCATTTCACTCTAGTGACAGAAAGGGCTCATGGTGAAAATCTAAGAAAATTGTTTTGAAACAATGAACTCTGTGATTTGTTTTAGTAAAATTACTAGGTTATAAAGACGAATTAAAAATCTTTAAGTCCAAATTATTTATAATCACAAGAAAATTAAATTGGCATCAGATTTATCAAAACAAATTATAGTCAAGCAGCATTATGTTTCAAGATACTCAAGACAAGAAAATAAGAGACAATTATTTTCTATTCCTCTGAGTTATATCTTAGGTGCTGTTACCAGTTTTTATAGATGTCTTAACAAATTACTGCAAACTTGATGTCTTAAAATAACAGAAATTTATTGTCATCGTTCTGGAGACCAGAGTCTAAAATCAAGGTGTTGATTGACCATGCTCTCTCTGAAATCTCTAGAGAAAGATTCCTAGCTTCTGGTGGTTTAGGCAATTGTTGACATTGCTTGGCTTACAGCTGCATCATTTTAATCACTGCCTCTGTCTTCACATGAACTTCTTCTCTCTGTGACCCTCTGTGTCTCTCTGTTTAAACCTCTTATAAAGGGAATAGTTATTGGATTTATAGCTCATTCTAAATCTAGGATGATTTTATCTGGAAACCCTTGACTGATTCCATTTGTAAAGACCCTATTTCCAAATTGGGTAATATTCATAGGTTCAGGGGAGTAGGACTTCAACGTATCTTTTTTTGGGATGTAATTCACCGCATTACAAGTGCCAAGGGAAAAAAATAATACATTTTAAAATACCACTCATAAGATAAATCAAATGGATAAGAAAGATAAGAATAATTATGATAATCTGTAATTAAAATGATGAGGCACTGGTATGTTAACATTCAGATCAATGAAATAGAATAGAAAATTTAAAACAGACCCAAGTATACAGAATTTATCTTAGGATAAAGATAATGTCTGAAATTGCTGAGGCAAGAATAAATTTTGAATTAAATTTATTGGGGAGACATTGTTTAATACATTATATAAGTTTCAAGTATACAATTCTATTCTACTGCATTGTGTGTTCACTACTATAGTCTGTCACCATATATTTGGCTACCTTGACACTCTTCATCCTCCCTGATCTCTCTTTCCCTCTGGTGCCCACCATACTGTTGTCTGGTCTATGAGTTTGTTTGTTTTGTTTGTTCACTTGTTGTTTTCAGTTTTATATCTCACGTATAAGGGAAATCATGCCGTTTTTTTCTTTTCGATCTGATTTATTTCACTTAGCATGATACTCTCAAGATCCATCCATGTTGTCATAAATGGCAGTATTTCGTCTGTTCTTATGGCTGCATAGAATTCCACTGTATATAGTACCACACCTTCTTTATCCATTTATCCACTGAAGGACATTTAGATTGTTTCCATGTCTTGGCTATTGTGAATAACGCTACAATAAACCTAAGTATCTTTTGATCAAATTTCTTTTTTGACTCAGTATTTTTCAGTAGCATGTTGTTTAATTTCCATGAATATAGGTTTTTATGGCTTTCTTTTTGCAACTGATTTTTATTTTCAAACTGTTGTAGTAAAAGAATATGCTTGGTATGATTTTTTTTTTAATTTGTTGAGACAAGTTTTGTGGCCTAACATATATCCTTGAGAGTGTTCCATTGCACTAGAGAAGAATGTATATTCTGGTGTTCTGTGATAAAAAGCTTTGTAAATATTGATTTTGTCCATTTTGTCTAATGTGTCTTTTAAGGCTGATATTTCTTTATTGATTTTATGTTTAGATGATCTATCTGTAGCTGTCAATGGGAGTATTTAGTTTTCCTACTATAATTGTGTTTTTGTCAGTTTCTCCTTTTAATTTAGTTAATTTTGCTTTTTAATTTTGCTTTTTAATATTTTTTTAATTTTGTTAATTTTGCTTTATATATTTTGGTGCTCCCAGGTTGGGTGCATATGTATCAATAAGTGTTTTATATTCTTGATGTGTTGTCCCTTTTATCATTATCTAATATCTACCTTTATCTTGGAATCTATTTTGTCTGATATAAGTATCGCTACACCCACTTTTTTCTGGATGCCATGTGCTTGGACTATCATTTTCTCCCCTTAACTTCGAGTCTATCTTTGTCTTTGTAGCTGAGATAAAGCAGCATATAATTGGGTCTTGTTTTTTAACTCTAAAGGGTGAATTTTTAAATAAATAATTTTGGGACAAATGAATAGTCATTTGAGAAAAAAAATTTTTGTCAGATATATTCTTCACACATTATACAAGAGTAAGCATCAAACAGAACAGAGATTTAAATATAAAAGAAAAATTAGAAACAAACATTTTTGAATTTCTCTCTATATATATCATGTATAGGGGAAGATCTTATAAATATGACTTAAAGTTCTATAGCAAAAAAAAAGATTGATAAATTTTATAAAATTAAAAAAACACCTTTCTTATGAAAAAAAGCATCATTAACAAATTCAAAAGATAAGTGACAAGTTGTGAAAAAAATAACTTCAATATGTACCACAGATATAGTGCTGACATTCCTACTATATTTAAAAAATTAGCATTTGAGAAAAAAAGACAAAATATTCAATTGGAAAATGAGCAAGAGACATAAAATGACAATCCATAAAAATGATATAAAATGGCTCTTAAACATATGAAAAAATTTTCAACTTTAGTCATAATAAGATAAACACAAATCAGAACTACACTAAGATAATATTTCTCACCTACCAGGTTGGTAAAAATTTAAAAGCTTTAGAACATATTCTGTTGGCAAGACTGGGAGGAAAGAGCCACTCTTGTTCATCGCAGATGAGAATGTGTATATGGTACGTACTCTATGGAGAGGAATTTGGCAATGTCTGACAAAACTACTATGCATTTTCTCTTTCACTAAGCAGCCTCACTTCTAAAGATACACATGCCCAAATATGAAATTATATAATTACAAAATTATTTATTGAAGCATTATTTATAAATACAAGATATTTTAACCAACCTGAATGTGCACACATTAGAAACTGGTTGGCTAAATTATGGTAACTTTACACAATGGAATACTATATAGCTGTAAAAAAAGATAGAGAGCAAACCTATGAACTCATATAGAGTGCTTTTTAGGATATGTTATTAAATAAACAGAATCAAAGCACAAAAATGTACATATAGTATGTTATCTTTTGTGTAAGACAGAGGGGAAATGAGAAAACATATATGTATGTGCTTGTACATGGAAAAAAATATAGGAGAGTTAAGGCAGAAACTAATAAAACTGCTTACATATAGAGTATGTGGGATATCACAAATAATAAGTGAGTATGGCAAAAAAACTACATAGGAATAATTAATGATATGATCCACAAGCTTAATTTAGATACCACTGAACTAAAAATTAAAGAACACACATTTTTTCCCCAGGAACAACATGAAACATACATTAAAATTATATAATTAACTGATTTCACAGAGATCATATTTCTTGTCCAAATACCCTTAGATTATAAATCAACAATAAGAAAATTTAAAAACAATTCTAATACATTTGGACTTTAGAAAACATAATTCTAGGTAACCAAAGGTTAGAGAGAAAATATAAATTGGAAATTTAAAACAATTATAGTAAATAGAAATACAATGAGTGGATGTGAAAATTAGTGAGATGCAGCTATAGTAGCACTCAGAGGGAGATTTATAGCCTAAGATGCATTTATTTTTTAAAATAAAATTAATGTAAAAGTATTAAACATTCAACTCATATGGTTAGAAAAAGTATAGAAGAAACACAAAGATGGTAGAAGAAAGGAAATAATAAAGATGACATAAAAAGCAAGCAAGAAAACAGACAAAAACCAATGGAGATGATCATCAACACTGAAATCTGGTTCTTTGAAAACTTTAATGACATATTAACTTTAATAACAGACAAGTTTCTGGAAAGACTGACCATGAGAAATAAACAGATGGAATAAATTAGTGCTATTGAGAACACCAACAACAAAAGGGCTCTACATGCCATAAAGGAGGGAATGATGACGGGGTTACAGAGCAGAGGTCATATTTAACATTCTTTCAAGTGCAGCCCAGATGCTAACTCTGCTTTCATAATGGGTCCTGCATTTCTGTCTCTGTGTCTTTTAGGTTCAGCCTTTTAGTCTGGCAACTCTTCATTATTTACATATCTTCCATTTCCTTCACCACAGTCATAGAAATCTACATATTTAAACCCCTAACATCTAACCTTTTTTCCTTTCTCTCAGTTCTCTCAAATTCATTGTTTTTGAAACACAAAGCCAAGTAGATAGATCACCTCTCTAAATCTTTTTGCGAAGTCTTATCCTTTCACTCTGCAATAAGTACAAATGCATAGTTCTAGAATGTACTTTGGAAGGGGAAAAAAGCAAATCTCTTAAGAGTAAAAATACTAGTTAACATCTAAAAATATTCTTTACTACATATGTTTTATACATATAGATAATTCACAATGGCCATCTTAGGTGCTGAATCTCAGCCATGATCAGAAGGCAAAATATTGTTGAATTTCTTTTTTTATAATTGTGCACTAGGGTGGTTAGCTTAAACTGAAATACTATAAGAGAATATATTAGACCCTTAGCATAAATGATAAATGTAGCTACCTAATGGTGATGCTCAAATTTTTAACATATAGATATTAACTTATATATATGTTAACCTTCTGAAGAATAAGTCAGCTTATTGATTCAGGCACTTGGAATGGTACCTCATACCTTAAAATCCTCTATCCTGTAACTTTTTCTTTCAAACATTTGAATTTAGTAAGTCTCAATGTGTCTCCTTAAACACTTTTGCCTGTAATTCTTTAAAACCATGTGTGACTTACTCCATATGCTTTTCATTCATTTACAATCAAATCATCAAAATACAGCCTTTAAAGAGCTATTTGATTTCAAAGAACATTTTTTTAATAAGCATTTAAAGCCCTTTGAGAATAAAAACGGGATGCCACATTTTTCCAAGAGTAAACACAGCACAACCAAAAACACACTCATGCCCAGAGAAACCTAAGCTTCTGAATTTTAATTCTTTTCTATTCTTGAATAAATGAGCCATCCCCTATCTTCGTTTAACTCCTGGTGAAGCATGAAAGGTTTTGAGATGAGGAAGTAGTATTTTTCAAATTACTATTTAAATATCAATTTAGCTACCATTTGGGCAGCTTCTGTTACGACCTGCTTCTATTTGCCTTAGTTGTTCTACAGCAGTGGTTCTTAAAGTATGGTCCAGAGACCAGCAACACCAGCAACATCTAGGAACTTTCTGAAAATGCAAGTTGTCTAGCCCTTTGGCGGACATAATGAGGCAGAGTGTAGCAGTCTGTGTTTAACATGCTCTTCAGGTGATTCTTATAGGCACTCAAATTTGAGAGCCTCTGTTCTAGGGCCTTGGTTCTCTTATCTCAAAGACATGCTTTCAGGAAAGGTTATAAGCTGTGTCATTCACATCTTAGTTTGAATGATTTTATGTATGGTACCTCTTTTGCAGCTGTATTATGAATTAAATAAACTTTAGGTATCATGAGGAGAAAGTTTTTAAAAAAAATTTATTTATTTATTTATTTATTTATTTATTTATTTATTTATTTATTTATTTCATCTATTTCCTTTAAAGAAAAAAAGAAAGAAAAAGAAAAAACAATCTTTCTACTTCCTCTGAGACTCAGCTGCTTGGAATGGTATCTCTTCCCATAAAATCAGAAACATCCTTGAAGATTTTTTGTCAAGAAATCAGGAGCTACAAGTTTTATGTCAAATTAGGACCTACAGCTCATGGTTTGTGGATGCTAATTTATGTTGTATTTTGAGCATTTAAAAAATGTTGTTTTCTGGCTAATACCTTTTTTCTAAATAATAGAACATTAAGATGATGAGAAATTATAAAAAGTCAAGTACGATGTTATAAAGTTTTACTAGACAGTATTTCCTTATATTTACACCTAATTATACTTAGAGGTGGCTTTGGAATTAAAAACACTTGGGTCCAAATCTTAGAACCTTTGCAACTTTCTAACTGCAGACTGGGGCAAGTTCCTTGATCTTTCCAAAACTCGGCTTATATATTCCTTATCTATGAAAGGAAGGGGAAAATATTTACCTTCTTGGAGTGTTGTAAGATTTAAATGAGATAAAATTTGGGAAGCATTTAGCCTGTGTTTAATGTGATAGTGATTATTATTTGGTACAATATTTGGATAGCCAGTAACTTGAGAAAATACGTGTGTATCAGAGTGGCATGGGTTGATCATTCAGTACTTAAAAAAGAGAAATAGGATTTTGTTTAGAATAGGACTTGTTGGGAAGACATTTTGCTCATGATCACCAGCTTTCTTCCAGTGGTGGTACTTGTTTCTATTTTCTTTTAACTGAATGTTGCCTGGTGTTACTCCTGAAATAAATTTTTATTCCTTATATTCTATCTCCCTAACTTTCAAGAAAAATATCAGTGAGACTGACAGGCAGCTGATTGGCTTAATGTGTGTTTACAAAATAAGATGCCTGGAAACCTAACTTCTTACAAGTTTATAAAAAAAAATCAAAAATCCTTCCCTCAGCATCCTTACAGATGCTTGTGTAAGGCTTCTTGGCCCTTTGGTCTCCAGCTGGGTGAATGTAACTTTTCAACTCCTCTATGATTATTATTATGCAATAAATAATAATAGTGATTAACTTAATTGTCAACCGCTTAGTTGAATTAGTGGTTAGTAGAGTCATTGTGCATTTAGGCAGAAAGTTCAGAGAGTTTATCAGAGTTAAAATAAAAAATAAAAGAGATATACCTGTTTTGAGCTTGTTGAGAGAAGAAAATTGCTTTGACTGGGTGTCTTCCAAACTGAGCTTTTTGTTGCTTCCTAGCCATTTTTCTGATTGTTCGATCCTAGGGTTCCTTGAGAAGAGAGCCCTAAATTGGGCTAATCTGTCCACCTTTTCCTGAAGGCCTGCCCACGGGAAACTGCCTTGGTTTAGTTGTTTGAGTTCCAAGCTTGCCTACAGAATACTGTGAAGCCCCACAGTGTAAGGGAGTTAATCAAAGGAAAATTCTTCAGACATGAAAGGCAAGAGTAATGCAACAGAATTATGATTCTGGGACTATTTTGGCAAGGAACTGGCTGACTGAGTACCCTGGTTACAGGCTTCACATTTAGCTTATTTTGTCTTTCAACTTGTTTCAAGGGGTAATGCCAATATATTTTTTTAATAATTAAAAGAAATTCTATTGTTCATAATGACCTTTCAAAAACTTGGAAGTTTTTCTTGTACCAGTTTTGTCCTTTTCATTTTGGCAAAAAGGGCTTTGTATGTTTCTAATGGAGATTTTAATTATAATATTTTAAAAGAGTATATTGACAATTTCAGTAGTAATGGAGACCTCACTTTCAGTTCAGTTTTTATTTGCTGAGGGCATTTCAATCCACTTTGCTTGTATTTAAGGGACAATTTTATCTAATAGAGTCATAATGGAGAAATTCGTAGTACTGATAAAAAAGCCTGGTCTATTAAGATATTCTCAAAAATGAGGGCTCTCTGGGAGACTGTGTAAACTTGAGGCCAACCCCCAAATTTGAATCTTTGATTTTGAGATGAAATATCTCAAAAAAATTTAAATCACGCTTAGGAGTATATAGAGAGAAAGCAGATTGAAGATTCGAGTGAAGAAGGTCTTCAACGTTGCATAATCAAAGTTTAGTTTTTGCAACATGCAAATGTACCAAAGTTCATTGACGTTGAGAGCTTCTTTGAGTCTACTGTAATTTGTGCCTTGAAATTTTTCAGATACTTCTGATATTAAATTCAAATAGAAAGACCCATATAATACTGCCATGCAATACTGATGAGAGGTGTATGCTATTATAATGCAGGAGAAGAGTGATTGTATCAAGGCTAGTTGGTAGAACTGGCATGTATTAGAATAAAAGTATAATGGTTATAAGTTACATTGGTATGTGATAGAAGGTCTTATAAAAGGTACCAAGAGCTGAGTTCTTAAATGCAATTTTTTATCGAATTAATGATAATAAAGTACATTGGACTAGGGATTTTGAGTGGAAATAATATTAGCAATAGATACATCTGTCTAGTGAGATACAGAAGAAGGATTCTACCCTGTTTCTGGTTATTCATACCTTAGGAATGGGGTGCATGAATACTTAGGATTCAACCGAGTTGAGTCCAGGTTTCTGCGAGAATTAACTATGCCTGCACTACTCTGAGTTGTCTTGGCAAGGGGGCATTTTTCTTACTTTAATTATATTATGAAGAGAGAATTCTTATGTAAGTCGGCAAATTAATATTTAGGAAAGATGTTAAAACCTAATTGGGTTAGCTTCATTTTGAGAGAAATGTGGCAAAGGCAGCTCAGACAGTTTTATGTAGTGATAGAGTTTTATGTAGAAGATGAGGAAACCTAGAAGATGGACCTGAAGTTCTATGTTCAAGAATTTATTGGGTCTGTGTGCTCAAGTGCTTCTGGGCACAGTGCTTTTCTTAACTACTGCTGAATTGCAACCAATACAATAAATTAAGTTTTTGCAAATCTATGTTGTCTGAACTTGTTTTAGCTATCTTCATTGTTCCCTGGAAGAGGCTTCCCATGAGAAAACAGAGTACGTTCTCCTGGTGGCCTGCGTAAACTGGCATGGAACAATTACAGCTGCCTACTGCTTAGAATGAGTTTGCCTGTCCCTTGTAATTTCCCAGAAGTGCTGAAATGACGAGTTGTGGGAGAAGGAACCAGTACCTGCCCCAAAGAAGCCGATACCTATAAAACATACATTAGAGAGACAAACCTGATTAGAGCCCCAGTTCTGCCTTTTGCCATCTATATGACTTTGGGCAAGTTAGTTACTGACCTATAAACTGATAGTCATAATATCTGATACTTATATATACTCTTTCTGAGTTCCTGGCATTATGTCAAGCACTGGCCAAATATTATCACTATAAAGTGAGGACTTTTGTCTCCTTTTACAGAAGAGGAAGAAAAAATTGCAGAAGTTAAGTCATTTGTCTGTGCTGCTAGTAGATATTAGAGCCCAGAGCCCAGATTAGAGCCCAGGTGTGTGGACTTTGATGCGTGTTCTCTCAACCACCACAGGATACTTTATGAGATCGTTGTTCACAAGTTTATGTCTTAAAATGTACAGATAAGCAAACAGTTGTAAGCCTGAGATGTAGTGCACAGTAAAATTGCAATAAATCTTAGCCATTATTACAATAACATATCAGCACTATATATATTTTAATGTACACAGCCTTTACCCCAAAGTTAAAATTATCAGATAAGAAAGCTGGGAATCAGATAGGATAAGTTCACTGAGCTGGTAAAAGGCAAATTTGTGTTTTAAATCAGGATTTTCTGACTCCAGAGACTATATCCTTTCTCCTCTACCAGTAGTTTGCAACATGTACTGAGTGTGAGGATTTCTGAAGGGTCCGGAGTGAATACAAAGGCTCTATGAATCCATGGTTGTGCTAAGCTTGTCTGTAGATTGAGTGTGTGATGTATTTCACACATGTATACACTATTTCCAGGTGACTAACATATGTAAATCTACTCTTGAAATTAAGAAAGCATAGGTTCATTAATAAGACTCTATAACACATAATATCTTCTTGCCATTCTGAGTTTTCCCAATGTTCAGATACCAAAAGTGCAACTACTCTTAAGTGGAAATCCATAAATATTTGTGAAGTTAAAAGGATTTTCACATTAAAAAACTTGTGGACATAATAAATCACGTAAGTTCATAAGCCTCCATGATTAGTATGACTGCGCCTACTTATACATGAATTTACTAGTATACAATGCTGCTCTGGACAAATGCAGTGGCAGGAGCAAAGGGAAGTTCTATGGAGTATCTTGTGCATGGATATTTATGCACCATAATATCTTACAACAGCTTTAATGGAATAAAAAAAAAAAACACCCAGAGGGAATTAGAAGCAACAGCTTTGGTGACAGAAATGTGAATACCTAAATTGCTGGTCTCTTATAAGTTTTGATGAATGTGATTGCCATTACGATGAAAGGAATCACATGGCCCTCATCCTTAAAAAGTGTGTGAGAATGTCTCCCTCAAGGGTCAGATGAGTTATGAGCATTTGAAAAGAGGAAATTTAGAGTTAATTTTTTAAGTCACCATTACTCTGGGGGTTATTGAAGAGTAGTAAATCCTATTACTGTACAGGACAGTGTACAAGAAGTAAAACAAAGCAAGCTTTTCCTTGTGTCTTCAATGATGTGGTGTGTTGTAAACAAACAATTTGAGATATCTATCAGCCTTCCCTTCAATGCCGCTCATGGAATTTTAAGCCTCACCCCTAACATGGATTATGCATTGTGCTTGTAATTTTATTTTCTGTATGGTTTTAGTGATTATTTAAATCAAATTTGGCGACTCATAGATTGACAGTGAAAAAGACTTGAGTGAGTGAGAAGTGAAAGGATCACTGCAGCCTCTAACTCTTCATTTAGGACAGAATTTTAAATTATCTTTTAGCACGAGTGTTTCTTCAAATGCAAACTAACACAGAGTCTACTGTATGCACAGATGAGAGTGGAAATGCTCTGATCAAAGCAGAGAGAATCCCCACCCACTACCAAGCATCATCTCTCCAGTCCTGCCCCCTGTGGCCTGCCTTTGAGACACCTTTGGGGAACCCATAGGTCTGAGAACCAGTTTAAAAACTACTACTTGATAGCCTTTCAAGCCCCTTCCAGGAAAAATTTTCTATACAATTATGTCCCCCCAAAATTTTCACTCTAGTAGAAAGTTTAATGTGCATATTCCTTTCTGCCTTCTTTTTGAAGGCATGATTAGCTGTTACCCAAAATAACTTTCCTAATAACTTTCTCATGGCCTATCAGCTCAATTAATTGTGAGGAACTATTTCCAAAGGATTGAATGCCTTACCATATGTCATTATGCATCTATGAAATGAAAGAATATTGAAGGAGGGTAGAAAATTATAGTAATATAAGTTACAACATACCTAATTGAACTGATAATAAAAACCAATGTTACCATTTATTGAACACATTGCATATATGCCAGGCACTCTACTTACAGTTTTTACTCACTTTTTTCTTATAGCATCCCTGTGAGCTGGGCATGATCTCCTCCACTGTACAAATGAGGGCATTGAGGCTCAGGGAGTCTCATGCTAGTAGCTGGCAGAGCTGGGATGCCTACATATGTGCTTATTTATATATTTTGCCAACGTCCTTCAAATCTGTTTGTATGTTTTTGGAGGAGACACATATCTCCCCCAGAATAGTGCTCAGAGTAAAAAAAAGTTATATTAACATTGATTATACTCTTGATAGAATCTCAAATCATAACAATAAACTATCATACAATTTGTGACAAATTATAATTTTAAACTTATTTTGATGTGTTCTTCAAGAAACTGTTTTTGAGGATTTCTATAATAGTTTATATTGTTAATGCATTTGATATTTCTAGGAAGCAAATTATAGGTTAGAGTGCAGTGTAAAGAAAAATATTCATGGTAACTTAAAGAGCTGACTTAGCATTACTGAACGAGTCAGTGTTTGGAGATTTTGTGTGTGTGTGTATGTGTGTGTGTGTGTGTGTGTGTGTGTGTGTGTGTGTGTGTGTGTGATATTTGCACACTAATTCAGTGCAGAGCAAGTTTTACCTTTGTTATCGTTATTTAACTTGCATTGGCTATTTACTACATTATAATGTCCTTCATCTTAGAAAACACCTCTCTTGATGCCATGGCTCTTGCAGCCAATTCTATATCTTTGCTTTTTATTAAAAAAACAAAAACAAAAACAAAAACAAAACTGTTGGAAAGGATCTTCACTCTTCTACTGAAACAACTCCAACTTGCCAAATCTTATAGTTAATTCTCAGTCCTCATTTTACGAGTTTGTCCGCATCATTTGACACAGTGCATCACTTCTTCCTTCTGGCAACTCTTTTGTCTCTTGGCTTCCATGATGCCACACTCTCCTACTTTACTGACCCCTCCTTCTCCTTTGCTGCTCTTCTTCTTTTTCCTGAGAGAATACCATCCAGTGCTTGCCTGATTCTTCTACTCATTTCCCTTTCTTTTTCTCCCATTCTCCTCTGACCACTCTGGCCTTGCAAATTCTTGAACACACTTTGCCTTTTCTGCCTTAAATCCTCTGTGTTTGCTTTCCCCTCTATCTGACACTTTTCTCTTATACATCTGCATAGTTAACTCTCTCACTTCATTCGAGTCCTGGTCAAATATTATTACTCTATTCCCCACCCCAGTATCATTCTGAATTCTCTCACTTGGCTTTATTTTTCTTTAAAGAAGTTATCATGATCTGAAACTATATAATTGTTTGCCCATTTTGTCTTTCTACCCTGCTAGACTATAAGTTTCCTGATGGCAGAAACTCAGTCCACTTTGTGCATCATTGTATCTCTAATACTACAACAGTGCCTGGCATTAAGAAGGGCTCAAAGATATTTCATAAAATAATACATTTATGTGGAAGGCAGCTACATGTGAAATGATAATGCTTTGTATTTTATACATATTAGTCATACTCTTGATTTTTAAAATTTTATTTTTTAGTTCTGCACTGACAACTTTAAACATAATATATAAAATTTGTATTTCAATCTAAATTTTATAACTTTGTTCATTATCTCTTCAGGTTTCAATTTGTGTGTATGTACTCTAATGTAACAAATGATGGGGATTTATATTCATACATATATGAATCCATAGTGATATGTTCAGATTAGTTAAGTATGCCTTTTACCCAAGCACAAGCACATACACAAATACTGACTGGAGCATGAATCCCACGAAGAAATTGAAACCAGATGATATATAAAGAACTCAAAGGTAAAGCACCAAATCCTTCATTCAGGAGAAATAGTTTCCATACTGAATAATGGATATACATATTGGCTTCCACAGTAGCTCAAAGATAGATATTGCTGGAGCCTACTTACCTACTAAAGTGTTTAAATTAGGCAATTAACCAAATTAGGACTGTCTATTCAATTAGAATTCTAAACAAGGTAGTCCTAATTAATGGATAGATAATTTCTTTCGTAACATAGTAGGAAACTTGTCTTTGTAGTAAGATAGCTAAAGTCAACCATCAAAGAGCTTTTCTTGAAATAAGGTCTTAATTTATTGATTTCACTCTATTGGAAACTTCAGTAAAGCAATGGAATAAAAAATGTAAAAGAGGGTGTAAAAGAGAAAGATACATCTTTGCTATTTTTGAGAAGAGCAACCATGGGCAGGCATTTCTTCAAATCACACATGATGATGCAGCCTGTCCAAAATTGTTGGTTCCAAATGGTCTGTTAATCTCATCCTCTGACATGGTGGTTGTTAACATTTCTCTTTAGAATGTCAGATCACTTGTCACATTGTATGGGTGCAATAGATATCCCTGGCCACCTTTAATCTTGTCCCCATTTTCTTTTTATTTTATCCAATCTTGGAAATTCTTTAAGTATGCATTACTTTGGTAAATAGGAAAAAAATAGGAAAAAAGATGGAACGTTTTCCGTGTAGGAATCATATCATCGTTCAAATATCCTCCCCCATCTCAGTGTGCAATATACACCCAATCAAATCAAGTTTACATAATTAGGAAACCTCCAAACCCAGATATATCTAAATTGAGTCTTTTAAGTGTTCAAATGTAAAACAATTAAATAGCATTTTTATGCAATTTTCTTCACGAATGTAAAGGAGTATGCCCATTGTAAGTTTAGCAGAATGTTTAAGATATAAGTTAATTCTCAGAGAATGAGCAAGCCCTTTGCTAAGAATGGTGTTTGCCAGTGGTTGGCCATCTCTGAGACGAGTAAGTGCAGTAAACATATAACTTCTGGTCACATATAATTTGTCTGCCAGACGATGCCTAACCTCACCCCATCTCTCATCCTCAACCCATCTCTGACCTTTCCTCATTCCAGACACCCACTTAATCCTTGCTTGCTATCCCGGGGGTAGGGATCCATAATAGGATGCTGTAGAGAGATTTTAGAATAAAAATAAAATGTCTGTTTCACACATTACTTGTTAATAGAAACAGCTGAAAGCTTAATGGTTTGTTTTTTTGGACTGTGTTTAAAATCTTCTGCATGAAAACAGCTGCATCAGTGCACAGCTGTGGCAAAAAGGCCTTGTCAGAAATGTCATGTACATGCATATTTTTTGTCCTAAATTATTTGGACAGATGATACTTTTCTATGTATTTCTTCTCTCCATAGGTATACAGCTATATTTTATAACATATGCCTGGTAAACAACTTTATAAAGTCTAAGGATAAAAACCTGACGCACCCTTGATACATTACTATTCAAATTAAATTATATTATCACTTTTGGGGACTCCATCCACCTGGGATATCCTAGGCCATCTGTGTTTCTGAGCTTTATGGATTTAATATTTAGAATGTTATATGCAAATCTGAAAAGAATTAGCTTTGCCTTAAAAGAGAATCCCTTTGACGAATTTAGGAGATGAGAGAGCAAATGCATGCACCAGAGGGGGGAAAAATCAAGTTTTATTTTGTAGGTAACCATAAATTCAATAACCAGTGACCACTCTCCCCTCACCATTTGCAATATGATGAATTTTAAAATTTTTATTGCTTTTCTTTAATGTTTTACATTGTAAAATGGAAATGAGTGTACTACGTTTTAATCTTTCTTATATTTTAAAGTTGAAGTGAAAGGAATCATGTGAAACTTACTGTTACGTACCAAATTTTTGAAGATTGGTCTTGGCCATGCTTTAAATACTTATGATGAAATTTAGAAGTGTGTTTAATGTTACTTCTAAATTTTTGAATGTACACAAAGCTCCATGAACACTTGTAACTCTGTGACACTTTGAGTGTGTCACTTAACCTGTCTAAGAGTCTAAGAGCCAATCTCCTCATCTTCAGAATGAGGACAATAGTACTTGCCACACACTGCTGTGGGAAAGGTTAAAGTTGGTATGGAAGTATAGCCCTCAATCTAGGGTAGTGCGGAACCTAGATGCTACCTAATTTACCAGCCTTGAAGGTCCCTGAGGCCCTGCCTCTCTGATTCATGGTCTTGAGTTGAGACTTCCTTTGTACTTTACCGGATGTTTAGTAGCTTGCAATCTTTATCCCTGGAATGTCTTGGAGTGATCTGATTGCAGTAAGGGCCCAGAGCCTTTCATGCTCCTGGCCCCAGGTGTTTATGGATGGTTGAAAAAAAGCCAAATGCAACCAGCTCCTCTTACTCTGGGGAAGCTCAGGCTATTCCTTCAGCCCTTTCTTCACCAGGCATCCCCCAGACTCACTAGAACAGGCCTGACTTAAGACCTTGCTAGAGGCAAAAACTGCACCCACCATCACAACCCATTGTGTCCTGACATCAACCTGGATTGATTTGTAAATATGTTGGGAGAGAGCCTATAGTTACAAATTAAAAATTAAAGCATATAATGCAGTTTGGGTAACGTATTGGTATGAATGAGATGCATACAAACAAAAATTCATAATTCTGCCTGTTTCCTTATAGAAAGAATGGGGCTGGGGTTGAGTGGGGTCAGAAAATAAAACTTGATACAAACACACACACACACACACACACACACACACACACACACACATTTTTTTGCTTTGGGGCATGCATTTGCTATCTCATCTCCTAAACTCATCAAAGGGATTCTCTTTTAATGCAAAGGTAATTCTTTTCAGATTTCTTAGGGAATAGGACTGGGGTTGGGTGGGGTGAGAAGGTGGCATCTGAATTGATTTGGAGAGAGTAGACAAACAGGAAAGACTAGAAGTCCTTTACAATTCTGTAACTTTACCACAATCAGCCGTGTTTATTTTAAACTAAAATATAGCCTGTGAAAAGGAGCTATTTCATATCATGTACAGAAAGAGTAATTTGCTTGCTTGCTTTTTATTCTTGGAAATCTTTATAACATATTCATTTTATACTAAATATTCTAGTATTATTGTCTGGTACCTAACTCAGTGAAAGATCTCAATAGTTTATAGTTATTCTGATATATGAAATTGATGACTGCACTTGAGTTGAATAAACTTTCTAATTTTAGATGGCTTGTACATCAGATAAGCCAATATCAGTGTTCTCAACTTTAACGGCCCATTGGGGAGCTTTAAAAAAAACCTGCTAAAGCCTGGGTCTCAACCCAAGAGATTCTAATTTAATTGGTCTGAGTCATGGCTTGAGGAGTAAAAGTTTTAAAGTTCCTCAGGCAATTCTAATATTTAGGCCAGGTTTAGAACCATTGGTCTAGATTAAGGATAAATTGTGTAGGCTAAGCCCGTAATTTATGTAACCCGGCAAAAATCTCTCTTCCTCTTAATTCAGTGAAGCCTTATTGAGAAGTCTTTCTTTTCAAGGCTCCATTAACCCTAAGTTTGCTGTTTCATGAATAAAACACTTAGGTATCACTGAAAAAAAAATTAGAATCTTACAATTTTATTGTTTTAAGTATCATTATAAGCAATCTAATCCAAATCTGCTTTTCCACAGAGAAGTACATATTGGTGAGGAAATTCAGAAATGTTAGTGCAAACCCACCTTTACAATCAAAAAGTATGATTGAGAGCGAAAAAGAGAGACAAAGAGTTGGAAAACTTACCTTAGTTTACTATCTTAACAATTTTGGGGTGTAGGTACAGTAATGTTAACTATATACATATTGTTGTATAATAGATCTTTAGAAAATTTTCATCTTTCATGGCTGAAAATCTGTACCCTTCAAACAACAGCTTCCCATTTTTCCTTCCCCCAGCTCCTGGCAACCACAATTCTGTTGTCACTCTTTAAATGGAATCGACCAGATTTATATAGTACCCAAGGATTGTACAGGAGAGCACCTTTTCCAAAATGAACATCAGTAGTCAAATAGCCAAATATGTTATAATTAAAATAGTTTGTGTAATATGATTAAAAAAAACCATAATTTTTTTATGATTTAAAACTTGAAGATTATTTGTAATCCAGAAAGTGATGTTGAAGATGAGCAAGTGAGTCACTTTTGTATCTTTTCAACAGCAGCACTTATGTTTTTATATTTCTATGTCATTCTCCCAAGACCTGCCTTATAGCCAGTAGACTGTTTGGCAGTCCAGCGGGTAATTGCATTTCTGAAGGCCATCAAGTATAATCTCTTTAGCTCATAATGACAGAACAGATTTAGTAGTGGAATTTCCTCTGGATGGTAATACATGCATGACACATTCTTTTCCTGGCTTTTTCTTTTATCTCCTATGTCTTTAAGGTGTTATTTTCCTGGGTCCAGATTAAAATTTCTTAGGTGTCCAGTATTTAGTTGGATATGTGTGTGTGTGTGTGTGTGTGTGTGTGTGTGTGTGTGTAAGGGGGTGTGGTATATATAAATGACTACATAGCTAGAAATCAAGCTGAAGTTTCCCCCTCTTTGAGTAGCACTTCTTTGAAGTACTTTTGCCTCTCAGTGGGGGGAGTCATCATGCTGTATTTCATGTCGAACGTGGCCTGTGTGGCTGCAAGTTGGACGATTGGAAAGCATCAGGATCAAGAAAATCTGGGCTGATTTTACCTTCTATGGACTTAACAACTTTCACATGAGGAGAGGACCTCACATTAGACAAAGGATGATTAAAGGCAAAATTTGAGTACAGTGGATTACACTAATGCCCTCCAGAATGCAGCAGAGAGGGTCTTATTTGCTGGGCTCGAAGGATGCTTTTTTTTTTCTTAAATTCTTTTTGGTTTAACATATATTTCCTCTTCTTTTTAATTAATCAAATTGAGACTTATTTAGTAAAGTTTGACTGGTGGAAAAGACACTCATTTGTGTATGTTGGTGTCATAGAAAGAAACCTGCACTGGAAGCTGGTTTCAGGATTAACCTAGAGGACTTTCTCCTTTCTGGGTAAAATATTACACAGAAATAATACGTATACAGGAGAAAATGGAAAGTTTATTAACAGTGAGTTGAGAAATGCATTAAGTGAGACAACAACAGGAACTTAACTCTGGTGGAAATGTGGAGAACGAGAGCTTAAGGGACCTTATGGCTGGTCATGTTCTGGGGACAGTGTACGGGAAGTGAAATCTAACTTTATAACAAGATGAGTTTCCAAGCCCTGCCCTGTCTTCTCCTTGGCAGAGGCATGGGTAAATTCCTGAAATGGCCTATTAAATTTTACCTTCCTTCTGGAGAAGGTAGATGGCTTTACCTACTTCCTTAAAAAATGAAACTCAAGCCCTTTTTTTTTTTAATTTTTGGTATAGAATGTTTGCAGTAAGGACAAACAAGGAAGTGTAGGGTATTGTATCATCAGAATAATTTTTGTTATACATAATAGAAAACCCAACTCTAACTAGATTTATAAATAAAAGGATTTATTGACTTATGGTACTGAAAAAGTCCAGAGATAGGGCAATCAGTGGAGGAAGTTTGATCCGGGCTCTTGCTATGTTTCTTTGTGATATACTCAGTTTTCCTCATGCCATTCAGCCTTGTTCACATATTGGCTTTGTCCTCACCCTCTTTTCCTTCATGGCCACATTATGGCCTCAGCTTCTAAATCTCCTATCTTCACAGCACCTTTTTTCAGAGCAGGAGAGAACATTTGTCAGGGCCACTGTGTTGCACCACTCCAGAGAACACAGTTCACATGACATATAGTGTGGCTCTTGGAGTGGTGGCAAGTGTCCCAGAATCCCCAGCAAAACTTGATTATCCCTGTGTTTGATCCAGTGTTGGACCCAGGAACCAACTGCTGGGTCAGGAAATAGAACATCTTGCTGGGTTTACTCTAGGGCCATGGAAGCCACCCCTGTAGAAAAATAGAGATTAATTGGAATCAAACTGGGGATGATTTTTAAGGGGAAAGTAAAATAGTTGTTGCACAGGAAACCAACAATATACTGCTTTAGATGTTTTGGATGAGAACTGTCCCTTTTGCCCCAAGACAGCTACCTTGAACTCTATACCTCTTTGATACTTTTCAAGTTCCCTACCTCATCCCTTTTGTGTCACTCTTCAGACTATTTCATTTGATTTCTGCTTCCACTATTCTATTTAAACAGCTCTTGCGTTTTCGTATCCAGTGGCACCTTCTAAGTCTTGATATTCTTGACATCTGTAGTATCTGATAACTTGATTACTTCTTCTTCTCTCTTAACTTTCTCTTCTTTTGACTTTCCTAACATCATGACTAGTCATAATCCACACTGATGACTTCCAGTGAGACACCCATGATTATTTAAACGCCTGAAATGGATTCTAATGAGTTTATAGCATTATTTTATATTATTGCCCATTCCTTTCATGTTTTGAATGAATTTTTTTCTCCAATAAAAAGCAATTATTATAGATACAGTTATACATTATACAATGCTCTGTAATATCATTATGGATAATTTGGAACATTTAGAAAGGGAAAAGGAAAAAAATGTGAATCTATAGTCCTATAACAGAGATAGAAACATTATTATAACAGTCTATTTGATATATGTACTTAGAAATCTGTGTGATTAAATAATTTTATGAAAAATTATGCTATTTAAATTTTTCCTCTAAGTCAGGATCATTGTATAAAAATTTAAAAATATCGAAATCAATTTTATGCCCTGGAAACAGCCACAATCGACATTTTTACATTTCCTTACTGTTACGAGATGTCATAAAGAGGTGACTGGAAAGTTAACTTTTGCAGCAGGAATTTTGCTAATCTTTCACACTGGAAAAAATTTCAACAATTTTGTCTGGCCAATATGGATTTTAATGTTACCGAAAATCATCACTTAAGTTCCTTTGAAATGGAAATAGTCATTATGCTGTCCTATGCAGTTCTCTGTTGGAGAGTAAGTGATAAGATTTTATTTATTCTCTCAGTACAATGTCTGATCATTTAAATATTTTCTTCATTATTTGCAAGGCAGTAAGAATAGGATCAGTTGTTTTCTGAGCTATCAGTTAGGTTTTGCGTGAACCATGGTATAAAGGGTGGGACAAGGTAAACTTCCGGATCTAGGGATGGAGAGGAAGAAGCAGGTAGAAGCCGAAGGAAGCAGAGTCAGGCTTTCCTTTCCAGGTTGCAGATCTGTTTGACAGAACACAGAAATCCTCCTAAACAGTGATTATGTCTTATTTTGACTAATTTATATTAGATGAGAGAAATTTCTGAGATTTTTCAAGATGATATATATATATTTTAAGTGCTTATGTCCTTGAGAATATATTTTGTTGCCTTTGCACACTGGCTGAGTATAAAATCTTATTTTTTTTGCGGGGGGAGGCATTTACTGTTTTATTCAATAAGTCGAATGACTACCTGAGTTTTATTCTTTTGAAAAAACATCTGCCCTGTCTTCCCAGACATTTTATTATTTCTTTGCCATTCAAATATTTTGCCAATTGATTTTAGCTATATTCTTTTATTGAGTTTACCAGAATATGGTGAAAGTCTCTTATTATGCGACCTTTCTTGACTCCCAGAAGGCCATGTAGCACTAAATAATCTCCCTCCCTCTCCCCTTGCTCTTCCTCCCTGTTCCACCCCCAGTAGATTCTGGGAAGTTATTTACATTGTAGAAAAGTGAAAAATTGTTAGAGGTTGTAAAAGACCAGTAATTTTGTTGTCTTTAAAAAGTAAGAGGTAACTTTCCAATTTTCTGATTTCTAATTTTCTGTAATGGGAAAAAGGATGAACAATTTCCCTAATAACTTTTGGACAAACAGGCAAAGGGGAAGTCTAGCACTGGTAGCTTATTTTGTGTGTTCAGCTTGGTTTTAAGTAGTTATATGTACCAGATTCTAAAATTAGGTTGATTATTTAGCCTAATTTAAGGTACTGTGAGGTTTTGTCTCTTTCTATGTCTACATAATTATTTTGATAAGTTATAAGGGGTCTCTTTCTCAGGAGCTACTCACTTTGGCTTCCTGGGTGACATAACTACTTCTGTTCTTGCTATTATTTAATGCATCTTCACTCTCTTTGAGAGGATATCTCTAAACCTCACTTTTAAGCTCCAGTAAACTACCTAGAGGCAGTTATTTAACTGCTACAGGGTATCTGCACCCATATGTCCCATACATACCTCACTTCCAATTGTCAGTTTCGCCTCCTTCCTCAGCTGGTTCTTTTCCGGTATTTCTCTCTTGGTGAGTGATAACGACATTCATCCCATCACCTAAGCCAGAAACATGGGAGTCTAGAATATAAAACCTAGAATATTATTTCTTCTCCTTAATCCCTCAAATGTAATAAATAATAATGTCAACTGATAGCTAGCACTTATTATATGTCCTTAAATACATAAACATTGCTCTTAAACATTGGTGTATGTTAATTTATCTAATCTTTATGATTGCCTTATGAAGTAGGTATTCTTTATCAAGGCTTTATCAGGAGCAGGGTAAGTCAAGTGAGGCACCTAGAGAACTTCAAGGAAGCACTCACTCTTGGGGTTATGCAAGGGCACACTTCACTTGTACTGCTCTGCTTCCAGCCCTCTTTCTTATACTACTCATATTCTAGATGAGGAGACTGAGGAACAAAAAAAGTGAAATAATTTGTCCAAGCTCATGAAGCTGGCATGGCACAGTTGAGATTTGGAATCTGTTCAGTCTGACTCCAGATTTGATCGGCTTAATCTATGACCCTTATATACTATTGGAGTTATTGCTGGGTAACTTGAGTAATTGAGAGAGTTTATTTCAGTTTTCCCTAGCCCACATACATGATTTGGCTTAGTTTAGCATTTAAAGATGGAAAAGAGACCTATTAGTTGGTTAGAAGACCACGAATGGGAAATCATTGAATTGACATTAGTCATTATCTTCCTCTAGTACTCCCATTCTTTCATTTCTGATTCCAGGATAAGAGTCTTTTGGGTATATGTATCCTTTCCTAAAGAAGTGCTTTCAGCAGGGATAGGATTAAAGTCTCCTTCCAATTCATGGTTTTGTTGTGCAGTTTCCCATATTTATTGACCAGGGAAAGCAAGAGAAGTGGGTTTGGGTATAGACCATCACCCCAGTAAGTTGGCAGCATGTCCTTCACAGGAGTCGCATTCTCTTACTAGGGCCCAGTTCTCATAGAAGGCTCTCCAGCTTTAGCTTCATCCTAGCATTCCAAGACTAGCCTCTTACTAAATGGTCTATTCCAGTGGTCCCCAACCCTCAGATCACAGACCAATATCTGTCCATGGCCTGTTAGAAACTGGGCTGCACAGCAGGAGGTGAGCAGCAGGCCAGCAGAGCTTCATCTGTGTTTGCAGCCACTTTCCAGCACTAGCATCAGAGCCTCAGCTCCACCTCAGATTATTAGGCATTAGATTATCATAGGAGCACTGGTTCCTGGTGCCAAAAAGGTTGGGGACCACTGATCTATTCTGAAGCTGGAAAAGAGTGTCTTCATTCTTCATTTTCTTTAGATTATTTACCCAGGACCCACACAGAAGAATTAGGGGGTAGTTATTTTCATCTTTTTATTAATCCAACTCAGGGAGATAATTTTACCAATGGATGATATAAAAATATTTCTCTGGCTAGGTCATGTTGGCCAGTATAAATACTTCAAATTCACTGTATATTCTTGGCCTCAAACATATTTGCTCTCTGAGTCTCAACAGGTCATTGTGACTTTTCTTTGTCATCCAGAGGGATAAAAAAAATATAATATTCTTTATAGAAAATTCTCAAACTTAGTTTAACACCTACCTCATGCTTTTTTCTCAATTTCCTACATTCACTACTCATAGGACTTTAAGAAATATTCATAGAATTACACTGCTAAATTTAAAATCTGATTGTAATAGTCACAGCCAGTATCTATTGAGTGATTTTTTTTTGTGCCAGGCACTGTTCTAAGCAATTTGTGTATCAACTCACACAGATATCCACAACAACCCTATAAGATTGGTGCTATTATTATCACCACTCTACAGGTGAGGAAACTGAGGCACAGAATGGTAAAGTGTTTTTCCTGAAAGACCCAAAAAATAAGTGACAGAGCCAGGATTCGGTCTGGGCAGTCTGGCTTCAGAAGCCATGCTCTCACCTACTTTGCTAACCTCCTTAAGACCCCATAGTAAGTCCTATTTGAGACATATAATAAAGGCAATGTTCCTTAGCTCAGAACACATTACTAGTTCCTTACCTGTCAGATTTATGAGTAACACATAGCTTCTTGCTATCTGCACGTATAATGATAATCCATATCTACAGGTCTCTATGCATTTTCTCTTCCAAGGTCTCCCTCCTCTTCTCTGTGATTCCAGCTGGTGACTGACCTCTACTCCATCTCCTTCCACTCCCTGCACCTCCTACAAATTATTTCTATCCTTGGCTAGTTCTTTTGTTTCAACATCTCTTTCCCTCCCATATCCTTCATTTATTCTTAATTATCCCAGGGGTGTGTGGACTTTCCTTAAAAAGTAAAGATTCTGTTCAGTATCCGATAAAAAAAAAATAAGAATGGTGACTTACAATTGTAACTCAACTCGATCCCATTGAATCATCCTTGAATGGCCTTCTCCAACTGTTCTTGAATGTATATTTGATTGCTGGAACCTAAACCATCCTTGGAACTATCTAATTATTCTTTCAAGTATAAAGAAACTCAGTTCCAGGGAAGTTGACTTGGCCAAGGTCACACAGTTAATTAGTGACAAATTTCAGATTAGGTCCAGAATGTCTGACTCAGAAGAATAGTCTCTATTCTGTACCTTTCAAGTCTAGTTCAATAAGGGAGAGAAAATGGAAAATATTTTTGCTTTATTTCTTGTTCCACATTTTTTCTTATGCCAGCAATCCATTTTCCCCTTTGGCTTACATTTGCAATATGTAAGTGTCTGCCTCTCTTTTTTGAGAGGGTGCCAGGCAGATTCCCATAGCTCTCCTCTAATCTTTCTGTCAGGCCGACTCTTTCTCTTGGCATATCTCAAATTCATATCTCCGATTGCACATGAGAAAACATTATGTACACTATTGTCTTTAATTTCTGAGGTATTTACTCTAATAATACTAGTACAGAAATACAGAAATCATGTGCTTGTCATGTGGATGGCATGTGTACTTTTATTGCCCATCATTAAAAAGAAAATATTACTTAAACTTTTAGTTGTGTGTGTACAGTAAATAAAACAACTTGATGTTTGAAGAAAATAGAAATGTAGATTTAGCTAGGGGTCAATATTGTGGTTATGCTTCCTTTTCCATTAAGATGAAGCAGTAAAAGCATCTAACAAGGACCGTATGCATGGACCAGAGCACACAGACCTGTATATGAATAAGTGGTCTCAGCAAGAGGTACAATAGGTAAAGGTCATAGGAAAGAAAGCAGCTTCACAGACATCAAGGAAATAGCAACTAGTACCGACAGCCAGACATTTCAAATAATGACATGGATCCCAGAACCACTTCAAAGGAAACTGGTCAGGAAATAGACAGGTCATGAATTTGAATACTTCTGAGATTCCGGAAATTCAGAAGCACAGCCTTCAGATATTTGCATTAAGGTAGATCATGAGCAATTATTTCATTTCTGGAAGTTGCTCAAAGCCTTTTGTGGAAACAGACGACTAAGACCATTTTCTGCCCTTGAATGATGCCTTTAAACTTAGAAATATGGGCATGTTTAAAAAAGAAATCCTAAAATCATGAAAAATGTATCTTGTGCCTAAAAACATAAGATGTTTTTTGTTTTTTGTTTTTTTTTTTTTTGAAAAGCAGCACTCTATGAATTACTTTCTCTACCAGGTAATTGAAAATTGATCTCTGAGGTGTTTCTCAAACTGGTTGTACCATTTTAACTTGCAGAAGTACATCTGATGTTTTTAGGTTTGTTAAGCTCTGCTTTAGGAGAATATATAGGCAGGGAGCAATAATTAATTTTAATGACCATATTGATTTTTGGATCATTGTAATTAAATGTTTAAAGAGCTAAGTGAAAAATGTTATGTTTGGTACACAGCAAGGGAAGGACTTTCTTTTGTGATTTTTGATTTTTAGAAACACTGATCTTAGAATCATATATTCTTTATAAATAAACAATTAAGACTTTTAAATATAATTATTCAAAGTAGTAAAAGCAAAACAATTAGACTGTGGTTATTTCATTACTTGGTCTTGTTGACATTTGCAAAAATCATTTCCAGGACTACTTATTTTTTAAATGAGCAAAATGTTTCTATTCCAAATTCATAAAAGTGAGCATCAGTCTTTCAGAAAACAAATCTCTCCACTGGCACCATTCCTAGCCTAGTATTGGGAAGTGGACTTCTGGTTTAAACATACATAAAAATCTAGCTACAGCCCATCAAAATTGAATTTGCTGCTCTTTGAGCCAACCTTCCCCAGAAAACTTCCCACAGGGAGGCAGTGTGGTGTAGAGAATAAAACACCCATCTTACCTTCTAGCTTTGCCGCTGGCTTCTGTAGGATCATCTCCAACATTTTCCTTACGTTTTAAATCTCTTTTTGCCATTCCAGTCACAAAGGCATCCTTTTCTACTATGTAAAACTCATTTATTGTGGTTAAATATATTTGTCTTTAATTAGAGATATGCTTGTATGAGAGATGAGGGGAATATTCCTTATCCATGTGTGAGTGACTGGGAGAACTTCAGTTAGGAATGCGCAGTCTTAAGTAACAGTTGACACTGCTCCATGCACCTTATAACCTCTCAAACATGTCAGAGTTCCCTATATCACAGGCTTGTTACAGGTGGTAAGGGGACTTTGGGCACATTTGCTTGTTTGTTCAAATTCTTCTGAAAGTCTGTTAGGTCCCCGACACTGTGCTAGATGCTGGGGATATAGAGATGCAATACGTGGATTTGGATTTCAAGGAATTCACAATCTAACATGTCAGAAAGACAGCTCTGAGGAAAAGAACACAGCATGGCGTTACTGTAGCACTATGCTGGCACCTGAGAAAGGACACCTGAAAAAGCAAGAAGAAAGAGAAGACAGGGAAAGTTTTCTGAAGGCATCAAAAAGACACATACGAAAGCACTGTTATATAAGTGTTATGTACATAGGAAAATGTGTACCGGTTAGTGTTGGTGTAAGGTGTGTAAGAGGGACCAGCAGACAAGAAGGTTGGACTTTTTGTGTGGATAACTAATAGTCATTAAAAGATTTTAAGCAAGGGAAGGACATGATTATATATGTATCTTTAATAGCTTTGCCTGCTGAAACCAAGATGAGAGGAAGGGTGGACAGCTGATGTTGCTACATTAACCCATGTGAAAAACGATAAGGGTCTGAAACTATGGCAGTGGAAGTGAAAGTATAGAAAAAGGATCCTATTCAAAAATATTTTTGAGGCAGAATCTGAAATGTCTTCTAACTAGTCGAACGTATGGCTAAGTGAGTGTGAGCAGTCTAGGTTGACTCTTCTTCAGTTTTGGTTTCGACAGTTGGTGGAAGGTGAAGACATGCAAGCATGACATATATGTAAGAGGAGACAGAGTTTTATGAATGATAGTGAGCTAAGTCTGAGGTGTTGGAGCTTTGTAGATTCTCAACAAATGTTAGTTTGGAATATTTGTAGATGCCCAATAAGCATTAGACGTATGAGTTTGGGCTGGAAATAGGTCAGCAACTAAGCAACATTTAGACAGTAGTTTTAGACATGGAAATGAATGAAATTGCCCAGAGACATACATTGATGTAGAATGAAAAAAGAGAATGCAAAGGACTGAACTCTGGAGCAAATCAATATCAAAAGGGCTGTAGAATTATTATAATGTTTGGCTCGTGAAACATGCCAACAGAATTGTGGGAAAAAAATTAGATTTTTTCAGTGGAGCCCAGTAGTAACATAATTTTGAGATAATTTTTTTTTGTAGCAATACAAAGACAAAGGCAACTAAATTGCTCATATTATTGGTTCTAATGTGTACTTAGTGACAAACCCCAATTCTGAATTAAGGCAACTTATGGATGTGGTTATGATTTCTATGGCAGAGAATATGCTTACTTGATTGATCTCAAATACTTGGATGGATTCTCTGCCATATCCAGAAAGATTAGATCATGTTTTTGCAGTTGTTCTTTTGCTGTTGTTATCCTTTTTGGTTTGTTTGTTCAAGTTAGTAAACTACATGGAGAGAACTATTCTTAAGACTTGTTTGCCCCTTGTTCTGTTTGTCTTTATTTTCAAACCGAGAAGGTCATCTCCAGCAAACTTTATATCTGAGAGGCTTCCTTTTCTTTTCCCCAAATAAAAATTGTGGTCTGAATACACTGGAAGAAACTGCAGATACCTGCTGTTTTGTTTAAGGGCATTATGATGGTAGGCAATGGGACTCTGTAGCTATGAATTAGGCAGACTGCTGGGCCCTATGGAAGAGAAGAGGGAGACAGAAGAGGCCTAGAAGTGGTAGCTAGGTATTGAGTAAGAAAGGTTCCCTAATGTAAGTTAAATTGGAAATGAGATTTACTCGGGGCATAGCTAAACAAGCAATGGATCTTTTCTCAGTCTTGAAAAATGTAAAGGGAAGGAAAATTTATTTTTGAATTTTCTCTCTTTATTTTTAATCTTGAGGTCCACCGAAGAGGTTCCATTATTTGGAGCCTACCATGTGTGTACACTTGGATCCTCATTGCTGTCCCCATACTGCCTTCTGAGCTGCCAGGATTTGGCTTGGTGTGAATCCCTTGATGAGTTCATTTGAAGACATCTCTCTGGCTTTCTTCTTCCCATACTTTTTCCACACAGAACACAATTTTACTGTAGCTCATCTTCCCTACTTCCATCGCCACTCCCAAGCCATTCTGTGCCTGAGCAGGTATCCAGGTTATTGACTCAAGTAATCTGATAAACAAATCTATGCTAATATGTATAAAGTTAAGAACTAGAATTCCAGGGTTCTCTATGCATATCAGGAGAACAAGTTACTAGAGATAGGAGCTATTGAGATACAATGAACTTCTCTGTCTCACTCAATAGGTTGGATTTATAGGTAGATATGTCAGGGACAGTTTGTAAAACTATGGCAGTGAGAATTATGTAGATGAATAACTGATAAATTTGTTTAAGTGAAAGCTTGGACCTTTCTAAAGTCACCCTTGTATTTGGAAAACTAAATCAGAATTTTACAGACCAAGCCCACTATAGGCTAAAACATAGGAAATTAAATTTAACCTATAAATGCCTGTTGAGTAACTAAAGTTTATGAAATAAAGAAAGTAAGACTCACCATAATATGCTCATTCATGTTGCTCCAGACGCACTAACTTTCTTCTCTTCCTTGCATACAACAAACACACTCCTTTCCTCAAATCCATGACTATTTATCTGGGAAGGGCATGAGGTTTTCAGGAATGCAGCTAAATTGCTGGCTGCAAAGAAAGTGGGAGCATTTGTTTTTACCTCCTTGGGTTGTTTTGTTGTAAATCAAATGAGTCTATCTATAGTGCCTGTAAAATAATTGTCACAGTAAATGATATTATTATTATTATTATTATTACATATGGGTATGATTAAACAGATAGTCTCCATGCTTCATTCCACCTCATGGATTTTCAAAATTTGTCCAGCCTACGGCAAGGAAGAAAAGTTTACACATCATACGTAAAGTGTGTTGAGCTCTTCAGAAGCAAACAAACAACACTTATAAATGATGGTGGATTCATTTTGATCGTCATTGTCACTTACAAGCTCACTGTGCACTTCTGTTTTCCTAGAGGCTTACACTCAATGAAGTTCAAAATGTATTTGAAAAACTTTTTCTTCATTTTTGAAGTTGTATACTTGGAAGAGAACTTATCCATATGTTATTAATTATTTACACATGATTAAGGACTTCCAACTAGTAAAAAAGCACTTTCAAGACTTATTTTCCTTTGGAAATTGAAGTTTCCTTTGGTTTCATGTTGGACTGGAAACACCAGCATGTCAGCCCTATTCAGGCAGGAACAACACTTTTAAAATATGTTTTTTAAAATGTGCTTACCTGCATATCACCACTAATTAGCACAGGGCCTGACAAATAATAGGTATTCAACATTTGTTGGATGAACAAACCATCAGGTGACTCAAATTTTGTGATCCTAGTAGGTATTTGCATTCAAGGGTCTTGTCTTGAGTGTTTTCTTTCTAAATAAATTGTGGAATTCTGATGGGTTTATTAGTTTCCTAGGGCTGCTGTAAGAATTTACCGCAAACTGGGTAGCTTAAAACAATCTATTTTCTCACAGTCTGGAGACCAGAAGTCCAAAATCAAGGTGTTGGCAGGGCTGTGCTCCTTTTGAAGGCTCTGAAAGAGAATCCTTCCTTACCTCTTCCAACTTTTAGTGACTCCAACTGTTTGTTGGCTCTAACTCTAATTTCTGCCTCTTCACATGGCCTTCTCTCTCTGTCTCTTCTACTCTACTCTTTCATAAAAACACCTGCCATTAGATTTAGGGCCCACTTAAATAATCTCGATGATTTTATCTTGAAATTCTTAACTTGATTACACCTGTAAAGTTAATTTTCCAAATGAGATCAAATTCACCAATTGTGGGATGTGGACGTATCTTTTAGATGGCTACCATTCAACATACTACGATGAATAATGGAAACTTTCAACATTTATAGTTGGATTATCTTTCTTTTGACCAGTTTTTCTCACTATGCCACTGTATGCAGAATTTAAAAGTGTTTAAATCTGAGAAGGTTGAGGACCTGATTTGTGTTTCAGTCTAATTTAGGTTAGGAGATGGGGAAAAACAAATCAACATTTTATCTGCAGTTGGGAAAAATATGTGAATGTTGAAAACCAGTGGGTAGAGGGAGGAAGCTAAGTAAGTGCTCAAGAAGCAACGTTACACCCAACCTGATGATGTCTGCATGATATATTAGGGATGGGTATTTGAAACAGTAATTTGAGTGATGACAAATGCAAAAGGATAGGGGTTATGATGGTATAAAGTGGGCAATTTTGTAATAATCTCAGTGTTTCACCCTTTAAGAGGGAAAAGTGGTTTGTGTAAAGAACTGATAAGCCATAAAGATAAGGCCAGAGAATCCTGGGATCAACAGTTTAAAATGAAAGCTCCAGAAAGAATAGTGATCAGGAAAGAGACTTGATGTAGATTGTGGCTTCTACATTGAAACCATCTGCATTTGATTTGGCAGTAGTAAAATGCAGTCTTAGAATGTATAAATATCAAAAGAAATAGTACATCAGCGGCAAGTTATTCCAGCATTAAATAAGGAGCCAGTGAGAACACTTTCAAAATTTTTGTAATTCTGGTCAGCATTTCATTGAGAGGAAATTGTGGAAATTGAAAATGTTCAACAGGTGGCAACTGCAGTAAGTTTTTTTTTTCTTCCCAGTTGAAGATAAAAATTTTGCTGAAAAATTGAGCCAGTATTGCTTAAGTAAAAGAATTCTTGGAGAAAAAAAAATCCTGAAGGAGAACGAACATACTGAATATGTTAGAAATAGAACTTTAGCACAACAGGAAGACCTTGATGAATAAAACACTCAGTGTGCTGGTGAAGAACCAGTAGTAATTGGAATAGAGTTCCTTTTGCTCTAAGGCTTAATTGTTGAAATGGGATTTTAATGCACAGCCTTTAAAAAATGAAATAAAATTTATTTATAACATCCAGTGGTAGACAAGTATGTGTGTGTGTGTGTGTGTGTGTGTGTGTGTGTGTGTGTGTGTATACATATATATATGTAAAATATATATATACACATATATATATGTAAAAAATATATATATATATATGTAAAAATGAAAAGCACCTGCAAATTTGGAGGTTAAGAAAAATTGAATTTATTTATATTTGGGATATCAAGGAGAAATTGTAAATCTATCCTTTTCTGTCTCTGGAACTTTCTTTTGGTGAATTCATGATCAAACTCAGGCAGTTGAAGTCAAATAGAGATACTATTGAAGATACAGGGATTTATGCAGAAATGAAGGTATATATTTGCCATGTGAATGTTCTTGTCTATATACAAATAAAATCAGTTCTTCCCATTTATGTTCTTTCCAAATGGCTGAGATAACGATATTCCTAGAGCTTCAGTTTCTGCTTATGTCATTCAGACTCCCTTATTTTTCTTTTTGTCTTATATAACCATCATTCTCTCTCTCCCCATTTCCTTACCTCTGGCTAGACACCTTTTTTTTCTCATTCTGACAGCATCTACATTTCAGTTAAATTTTCCCAGCATGTGTTTTTTTTCTAGGTTTATTTTTAACTTAACATTATTTATTTTATTTTTAATTTAAAAAAATTTTTTAGGTGAGGCAACTCTTGGTTTACCTCCCAGATTGCAAGGACCTTGTCGGTTTACAGTCCCTTATTTTTAAATTTTTTACGCCTACAGCACCTGGTCTTCCTAGGTGGTCTCCCATCCAAGTACTAAGCAGGCCTGACACTGCTTAGCTTCTGAGATCAGATGGGATTGGGCTTGTTCAGGTTAGCATAGCCGTAGACTGAATTTAATATTAAAAATAAATAAATTTTAGTGTACAGTATATATAATTCAAGAAATCCATTCTTGATTGCTAAAAAATATAATCATCTTATTAATTACATGACTTTTTTCAGTTTTAATTAAGAGTGTGAGAAGGAGTTTCTGATTATGTCCTCATGGGGTGCAAATCAAACCATTCCTCTAATATTCTTTTATTTTTCCTCTCAGACATCTTGCCACTTATTTTTTGAAGTATTTTATGACTTAAAGATTTATTTATGAATTTTCAGACTCTCAGAGCAATGGTCCATTATGAGGGCAGCACAGAGCTTTAGGAGAGTATATAATAATTAATTGAAGAGCAGAAAAAAAGGAATAGAATTCATATTTATAAGTGTTTTTACATAAAAGTTTAAGTAAAAATTTAAGCTTGACTAATACATTATTTAATAAATGGAATGGTGACACATGTATTTGCTTTATAAATAAACATATAATGTATATGCATTTTAGAAAACCCTATTGGTGTTTTAAAATATACGTTCACTTTATATTTTTTAGCATTAAACTTTAGACTTCAAAATAACTTTTAAAAATAAGCAACTTATTCAATAATACTTCAAGATTTTGAACTTATTCAATAATACCTTGGGATTTTGAAAGTTTTCCATTTCTGACATATAAACAGACCCGCATTTCTGGGTCTCCAAAGCTTTCTGTATTCTTGCTGCAATACTTAGGCAGGGAACAGGAGTGCCTAGAAGTCTTGTAAAGAGACCACTGCAGTATTGCCAGGGCACTAACAGGCTGAAACAATGACTACATCTGTTTTGAAGATTTTATGTATTCCTTTCTCCTCCTTTATATTTTTTTCCTGCCTAATTAGTGCATTAGAACACACACTCACTTGACAGTTCTTCTTTGAGTATGATGGTTCAGCCTAGTTAAAATACAATAACTTGCCAAATCTTAGTTCTAGAGGGAAGTTCCAGTCTTGTGAAATTTTTTTGGGGTGGGGAGTTTCTAGAGTCAAAGGTAGCAATGTATGACTAGATTAGCTTTCAAGATAGGTAATCTCTTTGGTATTTTGGCTATTGTGGTTTATCTTTCTGAAGCAGTTTGTCATTTTCTGCTTATACATTTTAGATCTTAGCACCCATAAAATAAGACATTTATTATTTATCACTGATGTGGTCATGGTGTTAGAATTTTTTTCTGTCTTTTCTGCCCTTATTACTTTCTTAGTCAGAAAAAAGGAAAAAAAAAACCTTCTCTAAAAACTCAGTTTGTCTTCACTTCACTTAAAAATAATTATTGAGCATATACTACATTCCAGGCACTGTGCTAAAGCATGGAGTGTGTAGCAGTCATCAAAAAAGACCCAGTTTTTGCCCCTCAAAGAATCTATAGTCTATTAAGCTATTCAGACAAAAAAATTATAAAAGAAGAATTTCAAGGTTCTATGAGAGTGCCCTTTTAATTTTATTTTATTGAGATATAATTGATATCTCAAATTGTATTAATTTCAGTTGCACAACATAGTGATTCCATATTTGTACATAGTCTGTATTTGCAAAATGGTCACCACAAAAATTCTAGTTAATATCTATCATAATACATAGTTACAGAATTTTTATGTGTGTGATGAGAACTTTTAAAATTTACTTTCTTAGCAACTTTCAAATATACAATGTAGTACTATTAACTATATTTGTCATGCTGTAATTATATCTCTGTGACATTTATTTTATAACTGGAAGTTTGTACCTTTTTACTTCCTTTCACCTATTTTGCCCACCCCCTGCCCCATCCCTCCAGCAACCACCAATCTGTTTTCTGTGTCTATGAACTTGTTTGTTTGTTTTTTAGATTACACATTTAAGTGAGATCATATGGTATTTGTCTTTTTCTGTCTGACTTTTTTCTCTTAGCATAGTGTCCTTGAGGTATATTCATGTTGTTGCAAATGGCAAGATTTCATTTTTTAATGGCTCAATAATATTTCATTGTATACATATTATAACATCTTCATTATCAGTTCATATGCTGAGGTACACATAGGTTGTTTCCATATTTTGGCTATTATAAATAACACTGCAGTGAACATGGGGGTATATATATCTTTTCAAGTTAGTGTTTTTGTTTTCTTTGGTTAAATACCCAAAAGTGGAATTGTTAAGTCATATGGCAGTTCTATTTTTAATATTTCAAGGCACCTCCATGCTGTTTTCCATAGTGGCTCTATCAATTTATTTACCTACCAACAATGCACAAGTATTTTCTTCATATCCTTGCCAACACTTGTTATTTCTTATCATTTGATAATTGCCATACTAACAGATATGAGGTAATATCTCATTGTGGTTTTGAATTAGCAGTTCCCTGATAATTAATTGTTTTTTTTTCCTGCTCTTTTAACATTCTCTCTTTGTCTTTAACTTTTGGAATTTTAATTATGGTGTGTCTTGGTGTGGGTCTCTTAGAATTCATCTTGGTTGGGATACTCAGTGCTTCTTGAGCTTGTATGTCTATTTTCTTCACTAGGTTAGAGAGGTTTCCTGTCATTATTTCTTCAAATAAGTTTTCAATTCCTTGCTCTCTCTCTTCTTCTGGTAACTCTAAGATTTGAATGTTGGTACACTTGATGTCCCAGAGGCCCCTTAAACTATCCTCATTTCTAAAAATTTTTTCTTGTTGCTGTTCTGATTGGATATTTTCTGCTACCTTATCTTCTAAATCACTGATTTGATCCTTTGCTTCATCTAATCTACTGTTGAGTCCCTCTAATGTATTCTTCTTTTCAGTAATAGTCTTCATTTTTGACTAGTTCTTTATCTTTTCTATCTCTATTTTTATGTGTTTTATCTCTTTGGTAAAGTTTATCTATTCTTCCCCTAAGTTCATTGAGCATCTTTATAACCATATGAACGCTGCATCTGATAGATTGCTTGTCTCCATTTTGTTTAGTTTTTTTTTCTGGAGCTTTGTTCTGTTCTTTCATGTGGGACATGTTTCTTGTTCCATTTGTCTGCCTTCCTGTGTTTGTTTCTATATACTAGGTGAGGCTCTATGTCTCCAGGTCTTAGTAGAGTGGCCTTATGTAGTAAGTGTCCTGTGGAGCCCAGTGGCACAGTTTCACTGGAATTCTGAGCTATGTGCTGTAGGTGTGTCTCTTGTGTGAGTTGTGTGCGCCTTCCTGTTGTAGTTGAGCCTTGGTTGTTTGCACATCAGTGGGAGAGAATGACCCATGGGCTGGTCGGTTGTAAAAACTGGCTGTGACCAGTGGAGGTGCTGTTGTACAGGAGCTGACTCTACAGAGCAAGATTCACTTTAGCAGGGATCTGGTGCCTGCTCAGTCTGTTCTTTGTGTCATCCTCATATGGGACTCTGGATGGTGCTTTGGCTAGTCCAAAGCCTATCAACAGTTATGCTATCTCTGGGGCCTTCTAGAAGGGACTTTGCCTCAGGCCTACTTCAGCAGCAGCTTGTGTCTTGCCTGGGTCACCTGGAATGAACTACCAAGCAATCTACAGTTGGCCACCACCTGTGCTGGACTTGGAGGTGCCTCAAGAGGCCAAGTTGAGAACCAAGGCCAGCTGCCACTATTGCTAGGCTTGGGCTGCTCAGCAAAAGGTATGGGGCACATTGAGGCCAAATGCTGCTTGTTTGGGTTTTGAACCTTGGAGAGATTTTAGGAAAGTCCACAGCATGAGCCAAGACAGGTCGTTTGTATGGAAAAGCTCCTGGAAGCAGCTTGGGTGGGCCTACAAGTTGGGGCAGGGTCCTAGGGAATCAGCAAATTGATGGAGACTCAGATATGGTGTCTATCTGCCTATAAATTATGGCCGGGAGTGGGGAGGTCCCGACAATGAATTCTTTTACTACTTTGTGTGGGAGAAAGCTGCCCCTCCAGCCCTCACCCTGAAGCCAGCACTGGACCTCAGAGGAAATGAGTTCATCAGTGAGTAAGTCTGAATTTGGGCCATTTAAGAGGAATACCTGGGTCTCTAGTAGACCTACATCTCATTCAGCCACAATCTCTACTGGTTTTTCCAGCCAGAAGTTGTGGGGACTCCTCTTCCTAGTACTGAGACCCTGGGCTGGGGTGATCCCTCGCCCCTCTGGGGGAACCTCCATTGCTGAGATATCTCTCCTGATATTTAACCACCTCACTCAGATGTATGACGAGCTTGCTCACTGTCTCTGCCTCTCCTACCAGTCCCAAGGCTTCCAATGTATGTCTTTAGTTGTAAAACTTCTGTTCAGCTAGACTTCGGGTGATTTTCAATGATGGTTATTCTATAGTTTAGTTGTAATTTTGATATGGTCATGAGAGGAGGCCAGTACAGTGTTTACCTACTCTGCCATCTTGACTGGAAATCTGTTCTTGAGATTGCTTTGGCTATTTGGAGTCTTTTGTGGTTCCATATTAATTTCAAAATTATTTTGTTTTATTTCTATAACAAAGTGTCATTGAAATTTTGATTGTGATTGCATTAAATCTGTAGATTGCTCTGGGCAGTATGGGCATCTCAACTATATTAATTCTTCCAATCCATGAGCATAGAATGTCTTTTCACTTATTTGTGTCTTCTTAAATTTTTTCCATCATTGTCTGAAAATTTTTAGTGTACAGGTCTTACACCTCTTTAACTAAATTTATTCCTAGGTATTTTATTCTTTTTTAGTAAGCTATAAATGCAATTTTCTTAATTTCTCCTTCTAATAGTTTATTTTTAGTATATAAAAACATAACATATTTATATATATTCATGAGAGTGCCTTTTCTTAAAAAAATTTTATTATCATATTTCCATAGAGATGAAGCCAAGGAGGTTTCAGCCCACATACTCCTCCTTTCCATGTTCATACAAGCAAGACCATGATAAAGAAGCTACAAAAGCACTGCTTACTTTCTTGTGGTTATTTTAATATTATTTGTATCCAGATCTAAAAGTGGGATCAATTTTGGATTACTTTAAAACATTTTTTTTGGTGAGCATAGTTAATTGTTTTCTTTGGGAGCGTGGAATCTTTTGGCAACTTTTTTTATGGTTGAAATTCAAAAGTTTTATTGACCCAGTCTCTTTTTATCCTTTGTCTCAGGCCAAGTATAGCAATGAATGGAAGATGATTTGAGTGTGAAAGTCTTAAATATAATCTTGGTTCTATAGCAAACCAATAAAAAGTTAATATTTGATTGTTTCTGGAACTACATAGAGTATATTTAATATGAAACAAATATTTTCCAGATATTATTTACATGTGTAATGGTCTTCCTGTAACCTTCTTGTATGCACAGATCTATTAACTTATGTGTCAATTTGGATAATTTGACAACTCTCACAACAGAATTACTTCATTTTAATGTGCTTTATTTTACACACACACACACACACACACACACACACACACACATGTGGGTATGCATGCATGTGTGTCTGTATGACTAAAAATATCCTAGCAGACTATACTCCATTATATCCCAGAGACAGAAAAAACATCAGGAATTCTTGTTTTCTGAATGCATAGCTTATCTTACCAAGAATAGTTCTTTTGATTTTATATCTTGCAGATGAAAAAGTATGAATTAGGTAATCCTAATCATGAATTTGTCTGTTGTAATTTATTTTTTATATTGGCATTTACATTTTCAATGTGTTTAATAACCGTAGTACAAAATAATTCTACTGGTTATAGATCATTGCAAAAAAGATGAAAAATAGTCAGAAAAATGTAAATTAAGTAGGTGGTAGACCCAGGAATAGAATTATGCTTTATATTCTTTAGTTTGTGCTTAATTTCTAGGGTCATTTTGCTTTTATTAACCATAGAAGAGCTTGTGCAATGCCATAGAAATTTTCTTACAGAATTTTAGGGAAATAATTCTTCAAGAAATTTTTAGTGAGATAACTTTACAAATTCCTAATTACATTGATTAAGGATCACATTTTTCTCACTATGTGCTGTGGGTTCTTTGTTTAGAAAATTGGGAAATGTTGTGTTATATAAAATGAAGTAGGTTTCTTTACTGTAGGATTTCTGAGAATTTTTCAAGTTTTAATATGCCCTGTAACTAAAGGAGAAAAATAGTATATTGAATATTTCTAATTTATTTGATCCAAGAACCATTCTTTTAAGGCACCCTTATTCACATTTCAGGAATTAAAGTTTTCAAAATATTTATCTAGGATGGTGGTCGTTGTGTGCCTTTTCATTCGATATAATAATTTGTACACCTGAGAGCTGCTTCAGAATCTCAGGGTAGGAAGGTGTCATGCCTGTGAGTGAATATTTTAGTCAGCATATCGAGAAAAGAGATTTCCAATGAAAGAGATTTTCGCTGAGTGACTTTATTGTGAATCCATAACATGTATGTGTCACCTCTAAATTGAAGTGTTGAAGCCCGGTGTGGCTGTATTGGAGTAAGGAATTAACTAAAGTTAAATGGGGTCATAATGATGGGACCCTTATTCTATGGGTTTAGTGTCTGTCTAAGAAGAGATACCAGAGAGCTCTTCCTCTCCAACCCTACATCCCTAAGTCAATGCTCAGAAAACAAGGCCATTTGAGGAATACAGTAAGAAGGCAATGTCTACAAACCAGGAAGAGTGCTCTCACCAGAAACTAAACCCTGCTGAAATCTGACCTTGGACTATTCATCTCCAGAACTGTGAGAGAATATTTCTGTTGTTTAAGCCACCCAGTTTATGATATTTTGATATTATGAGCAGACTTAAAAATCACCAGAATTTGGTTAAAGATAATGGGAAAAGCTACTTTTTTTGCTGCAATTATTGCCTGATGAGGTATTTTATAAGGTAAGCTGAACGGAGACAAATGAAGTTGCCCTTAGATATGAAAGAAATGAAACTGAGGAGAAGCATAGAAAACCTCATAAAAAAGGTTTCATGTAGTAGCCTTGAAATATGTTCTATTTACCTTTATTGTTAAGTCATTAAGCGTCAAGGATTAGGTGGCACGGGGTGGTGGAAGAGCAATGATGATAAAGGGGCAATGAGGAGCATGAAGACAGCTTATACCAAATATGCAGCTGTCCTCCTATATCCAAGTAGCTTCTGGTGAGCCCAATTGCCTGGCCATTGAAAATTAGAATCCTAGACCTCAGACTCAACTTTGTTAATAGTCTTGCTTCTTGAAATAGTTCCTGCTTTGTGTCAATGGTTGAACTCCCCATATTTTTGCAGTGATTGAGGCCCAGCCTGGCACTTGCATTTGTTTCTCCTTGCTAAAGTGGTCAGAACTACAAAAATCAGACATAAGAAAGTAGTTCCAAAGCTCATTTTTTTTTCCTTTGGGAACTGAACAGCATATGTAGTAGAAGTCTCACAACAACCACCCACCTTGTAGAAGACTTAATAGAGAAAATTTAATAGAAAAGGACCATAATCATTACATTATTCTCCAAAGGCAAATAGTTGTGTGTGTGTGTGTGTGTGTGTGTGTGTGTGTGTGTGTAATCTACTTGCATTGATTTTAAATAAGTGATTCAATTGTAGAGTTTGAAAATTATAGCTTTTAAGTTATATTTTATTTATGAATCACATCAAAGTATTTACCAGGAACTTGTGGTTTAAAAAACATTCATCATTAACTCAGACATGCAAGCATAAAAAAAATAATTTGGCTTCCAATTTGATATAGCACATGATTTTTCCAGGTGAACAAGAATGGACATTTGAGTAAGGCTCTGAAGAGGCCAGAATCCATGGGAGGATCTCTTTGACTGCCTCAAACACTGCACAGACCTGTCTTCACATGGGAGATCTAAAACAGTGCATGAAAGCAGAGACACAGGTGTCAACCAGGCCCATGAACCAAGCCCACTTTGTTTGTATTATACACAGTGACCTCCTTTCCTGGGGGGTCAGATTGCAAATGGAAATTGAGAGCAGCACTTTGGAAACTAACAAGTGCTGATCATGAGGTGATGCCATTTTCCTTTTAGACATGAGCTTGCTGAATTTCATGAGGACATTTCAGTAGTGGGCTAAAGACATTTGGTCTCCTTTCTTTCATCAGTGTCCTGGCTTGTATACTTAAATAGAAACCCGCAAACAAAAATAACATAAGCAAAGCAATTAAACATGCAGCTCATTTTAGGAAGTTCTTTTAACAGTCACGTTTGGGTGATTCCATCTGATATTACTTTTGTCTTATAAATCACCACTTTATTCATCTTGGAGAAACAATACTATAGTCTGGAATCTTGTTCAGAACTGTCTTGATATCAGAGACAACTAAAAAAAATGAACATAAACAAGGGTACCCCATTTGTGGCTGTTAGCTTCACTTCCTTTTGCTTCACTCTTACACATATATGTCACAAGAGTGGAAAGTAGTTACTTGACATAAATATATTCAAATAAGTACACTGGATTTCTTTCCCTGGAAGAATTACCCTAAGAAGAGAGCCTTTGGATGTGGATCAAGCTGCTGCACTGAAGGAACAAAACTAAAGATCAGTGAAAGTTTTAGCACCAGTGAAAAGATTCTCACCATCTGCTAAATATGCTATTCCATCATGGTGACTTAAGGAACCAAGAATGTCCCCCAAATCTGCTTTGGAAATCTTTTTCTTTCAAATCCTCTTAGCAACCGACGTTATTGCTGTCTTATGGTGCATTGTGACGACAACAAAAACACTCATGTATCCAGGTGAGAGACTATAATAACAGTTCAGCCCTAGAGACTGATATCACATGCATCTTGGGAGAGAGGGGGGCAGTGGGGAGGGAAAACCTCACCCAGGATTTCTGTGAAAGGCGAAAGGTGGCTCTAGTTTGCCTCTCTTCATTCTTTTCACTAAAAAGTGTTCATTGAGTAGTGGCAATGGGACTTAATGTTGGTGGGAGTTTGGCATATGGAATGCTGTCTCTGGCACAAGAAAGAGCCAACTGCAATTGGCTTTCATTCTTAATATGAAATGCAGCAACACAATACATAGATGGTTTAGTGAACTGAAGAGGCCGTGAAATTAATCTCCTTGAGTACTTTTCCAAACATTCCAAGCTCCTTCAGGTAAATTCTACCCCCACCCTCTGCTTCTTTTGTTTTTGTCTTGGTAATCTTCCCAGGAAACCAGTCTCAAGGATTTTTTTTCTAGAGGCCAAAGAAGGATTTCAACAGGGTTGAGATGGGATCTCACCTATCAAGGTAAAAATATTTTTCTTACATGGTCAGGTTCCTTTAGTAGAGACCTGAGTATTGAGAAGAATGGAGTAGGGGACCCATCTGGCCAGGATTTGCCTGCTTATGGAAAATGCTAAAGCAATACCATTTTTAATTCAAAGATTCCAATGTACATTAAAGATGCTAACACATTAATCTTCATACCACCCTTATATAGATAATCAGAATCATCATTTTCCATACATGAGTAGTTGCCAAAATATAGAGCTTATTTGTTTGCATGGTAATTCAAAAAAGTTTAAACTTGAAATTTAAAAAAGTAAACATTCTTTCAATTTTCACCACTGCCCCATTTTATTTCTCTTTACTCACCCCATAAAATTCTGCTTACCAATCTCTTTAAAACTATAATCTCAGGTATTGTTTGGGTAATAGTTAGACTTCTGAATACAGATGTCCCTATCAGAGGTGGAATAAAGGCACAAGACAAGAACTCTGGCTATGCCTCAGTCTTTGAAAAGAAGGAAGATGCTGGAGAGAATGTAACTATCACTTGTTTAGGGAGCAGTGATCTGAACTATGATTTCTGGGAACAAAGAAGTTCTAAAAAGGAAAGAGCTGTTGGTAAAAGGTTCTTTTTCTGCTCTTTAGAATACAAGAGGAGATGGAGGGCAAGCCACAAGGAGAAGCCTCCTGCAGGAAGGTGGAGTGGTTAAGATGTTAGGACTAGGAAGAGTTTTAGGTGCAGACATGGAGTTGGCCGATGGTGGCAGTGGCTGGTAGTGGCAGTGGTGGCAGTGGTGGCTGCAATGGCTGCAATGAAGGAGTAGGAGGAGGAGGATCAGGAAGGTTAGACAGTGCATGTAACTGATTTCACAGGGCTGGGCACATGGCCTGCCAAATTGTTTGCAAATAATTTGGGTAAGCAAGAGTAAACCCGAGGATTGCGTAATAGAACCAAGTTACAGGGTTAAAGTTCTCTACTTTCATGCTTGTGTAAAAGGAAGAAGGTATATTCCTAGTTTTTAAGAAACTCTCAAAATCTTGAAAATCTCTTGGTAGAGCCAAAGCGTAGTAATTGGTAAAGAGTACTCAGAACCATGTAATGAAAAAGAATTTGCAAAACACCCTCTCCCTCTTGATTTTAATGTTTTTATTAGATTCAAATTTCATTGCATAATTAACTATTTATTTTCACATATTATAATTCTCATAAACATCTGGTGACATAGGTTTATTATTGTTTCTGTTTTACAGATGAAGAAATAAGGTTCAGAGAATTGAAAGTGAATTACCTAAGGTCAGCAAGTAGCAGAATAGGAGTCAGATTTAGTCCCTCTGGCCACCCCACTGTATGTCAGAGTCCGAGTGACTGTCCTATTACCTTTCATCAACTACCATATTATCCTTTAATGCTACCCAAAGGTTAGAACTGTCTTCACAGCCACTTTGGACATTGGTACCATGAGCATTATTCTAAGCTTAGATGACAAAATGAGATTTGTTAAATTAGCACTGCAGAGTTTTGAATAAAGTCATATTGAAAAAACTCAACAAATAATATTCTTGCCTAACAAAAGTGCTTGACACTTGATGAATTTTTTTCAGAAGTACATATTACATTTTTAAATGCAATTAAGAGAAACTGGGTTTGTTGGAATTAAGGGGTGAGTGTAGTAGATTTAAATTCTTAGGGAGTAAAGTTTCACATGGATATTGTTTTAGAAAAAGCAAGAGGCAAATAAAATGAAAAAAAAGAAACAAGAGCAGGTTCAATTAAACACATTTTTACTTGTGAAATAGATTCCCTTTAATCATTAGAGCTATTAAATTCCACTGTATTTGGCAACATTTGAATCTTCCAAGTCTCTTACGAAAAGGACTCTAAATAAAGAGACTTTTAAATGAATAGAGGCAGCAGTCCTATATTAACAGACACTCAGGAAAGCACATGTTCTCCTGCTGATGAGGGTGTTTAATATGCATCAGCCTTTACTCTGCACAGCACTCACTCTTTCTCAGAGCAAAGCAGTTTATCACATGGGCCCAACTCTGCTAGAGTGTCAGCCTGTCGGTTTGGGCACTGCAAGATCCTGACCATATGTTCAAAAATAAAAAAGATCAAAGAGCTAATAAGTAGTGGTCAGCATGCCTGTAGTCAGTACAAAAGAAGTAACAAAGCAGGGCAGCAGCCTTCATTTCAGCCACCGTGCTAGAAAAATTCTCAAATCACTACCACACCAGAATCTGCAAGTTACATTGGGAACTGAGTCTATAAAACATGCACTGTTTTTAAAAAACAAAAAGCAAAAACAAACAAAAAGCAAACAAAAAGCAAAAACAAACAAAAATCCAAATCCACCCTAAATAAAATCAATGTTCTTAGGCACACCAGAGAGTAACATTTATTTCACAGATTTTATACTGAGTTTAAAGAGCTTTCACAGATTGTTTATTTTGAACTCATGCAAATAGGGCAAATCACTGATGCTTGAAGACATAGAGAATTACAGGACTTTGGCCCAACTTATTTCATAGGAACAGAAACACTGTTGACAATAAAACACAATATTTTATTTTCTGGGTCCCACTCTCAACATCTGCCTGAAGCCTGCCATCTATAAAGAGGTGCACAGCTTCCCTATGCTGCTCTATCATTCTCTCCTGAGCAAGCTCTAGGGAATAATGACTGATGCCAGGGAGTAGAATCTGCAAATCCATGAGTTTCTCGGTCTCTTTTGCATTTTTTGAGAGTACAACTGGGAGTAAATGATTACAAAGGAAGACCGCAATGACATATTAACAGATATGGCAAAGAATCAGTAGTGGAAAGGTGAAATAGAACAGAGTATGATTTGGGCAGAATGCAAAGCTACATTAAATCACTCCGGTTCAAGGATTCCTCAGTTGCCCGATATTGCAGGACCAATGTCAAAAACAACAGCCAAAACAGTCATTTGAGAGTTACTGGAGAAGAGAAAAGAAGGCAAGAGCATGCCCAGATTTTAATGCATGTGTGAGTGCTGGAATCAATGACAGGCAGAAGAGGTGCTGAGTGCCGGAGTTCCCCGCTCACTCACTGTGGTCCCGGAAGGAAGTCAGGGACCTCTGCGGCTTTGTGAAATTTCTCAAGTGCCCTTGGAAATAATAGGTCTGTTAGAAATAGTGACTTGTTGCAGCAGTGTGCTTCCATCCCAGGACCGCCCACAAGAACTTAGCATCACAAAGGAAAGGACCATAAGAAGTGCATAACAACTTGCAATTTGTATTTTTCTAGGGACAGAACTGCATCCATTCATTCACTTATTAATTCTTTCCACTTTCATCGATCACTTCATGAACGAAGACACAGAGTCTGGTGTTGGGAGGGTAAAAGACAGCTGAGACATTGCCTACTAGACAATATCCCTGCTCCACTAGATAGTGTCCGCCTGAGGCAACCTCATCACTGGGATACTGAGACACACTCACAGGCCTTTCTGCTGGGTTACAGCAGATACTGCAGTTTTTCTATGCACCTTCACTCCGTCATGTAGACTCCTAACTTTCCGAAAAATGAGAAAATAAGGCCTTCTAGGCTCTAGTTCAGTAAAACCACTAGTTTTCAAAAAACAAATTCAGATCCCTAGAAACTTTCTGAGGATTGACATGAAGCAGTCAGATGAGGGAAATTAAAAAGACCTCTAGTTAGAGGTGTCTCTAATAAATTAATTAGACCTCTAATTTTGAGCCCTAGATGCAGCTACTTCTCTCCCCCTTCCCCGCTCACTTTCCCCCACCCCCAGCAAGATGGCAGAAAGATGGTGATTTTGGGAACAACTCTGTTTCCTTTTCCTGGGGGTTCCAAAATCACTGAAGGTGATAAATGGAATGTTTTTTCCACCTTTTGAATTGAAACCTGTTTCAAGAAAACATGCATAGTTACAGTCAAGATTTGCATGTCGAAATGATATTTTGAATCAATTGGCTTAAATTACATTCTTAAAGTAATTTCATCTGTTTCTTTTTACTTTTTAAAGTGTTGCTACTAAAAAATTTAAAATTAAATATGTGGCTTATGTTATAGTTTTATCAGGGGTACTGTCCTAAAGCACTTGGAATCTAAAATAATTTACATTTGAATTAGTTTTGGGTCAGGGGTCGAGATTCTTGGGTTGTAAGGAACAGAAACCACTCATATTTTGTCACGCCAAAATAAAAGATTGTTGTGAAAAGATGGAGATATAGGATGAATCACAGTCAAGCCTTATGAGAACAGAAGCAAAATGGGAAATCTGCAGAGCTCTGTTCTCTCTGTCTCTGTCTCTCTCTGTGTCCCCTTTTTCTTTCTCTCTAGGTTTTCCTCTTCTCTCTGTGTATCTGCTCTATCCTCTGTTGTATGACAAACTTTTCATTGATTCTGTTTCTCCATTATTCCAGTTTGCATGCGGCTTTTGCCAGTGATGGTGCAAACTTTGGCTCTGACTCTGTATGGACTTTAGCTCAGCTTCCCAAAGCCGTCTCATCAGCTTCTCAATTCAAAAAGTGCAGGGGAACTGGACTGACCCAGTTTTGTTTAGATTCCTCTGTGACTCATGAGATACATAGTCACCTGGATAGGGATATTACATTCTGGGACTGTGGATAAAGTTGAGCTAGAAGTAGTTGGGTGGGGCTGATACATTGAAATATTGGGCAATTATATATTTCCTGGCATTGTTTGTCTGTTCCTTTGGTTATCTTCCATTTCACCGATATCATCAATCTTTCCTTGTCTAGTGGGATCATTTCCATCAGCAAAGCAGCTTGCTCTAACCTCTTCTGTTCTCTTTAACCAACTAGTTTGGTCATTGCCCTTTCATACCACTGCAGCTATCTCAGACTTGGACTGTATCTTAAGTAACTGGTGTTTGATTCAATTTGACAAATATTTATACATATCTACTGGTCATAAGGCATTTTATGGAGAGTGCTGGGGGTATCTGAGGATACTAGAACCAAGCTGAGGAGAGCCCTCAAGGGTGTTTTCAGGAGAGCTCTGACTTAAAGTGCAAATGCACACTGTCTTCTGGACCTTGCTGCTGCAAGTTCTGTAGACTTTCAAATAAGCCCATTTCATTTTAATATGTCTTGAAGGGTTTTGCATACCACATAAAATTAAGAAGAAAAATTTAAAAAGAAAAGAAGAAACTAATGTTTTACTAGTATTTATCATTTTCTAGGATCTGCATTAGGAGTTTTACATAGATCATCCATTGAAACATCTGAAGTGTATGTTCTAGCTTTTATTTTCTGCATACATGCTGGCTTCCTTATAAAATTTAAGTTCCACATTAGCAGAGACTTTGTAATCTTATTGCCATTGCATCTACTGAAGCTAGTAATAATGCCAGATGTAAAGGAAGAATTTAGTAAAGATTTATTAAATAATTTAATGAAAATGGTGTGATTGATTCATCATTGAGATTGCTGGGTCTGTGAAAGTAAAAAAATGGCTGAACCTCACGTAGTTTATCTCTCACACAGTTCTGGGCATACAGGCCACATTCAATAGCTCGGTTGAAAGAAGAGTAATTATTATTTTTTCCTGCTTTACCTCCTCAATTGCTTCTTTTCTAGATCTTCATTTACATACTTCTGTTGTTAAACTTAATTCTTAGACATAGCCAATACAAACCTAGTAAGATTATTTACAAGATTGCCTAAAAATATTTGCCTCTGGGAAAGAGTATAACTGTGTTTAAAATTTTATAGGGTAAAAGGCAAAACAAAGGTGACTGAGAATTATAGTGGCCCAAAGCACACAGACATTTCATGCTTGTTTTTTAAAATAAATATCCTTTAAAAAAGTTATAGTACTTTAGTGACCACAATTAGAATTCCCAAGAAACTAGAAATATTAAAATGATTGGACTTTCCCCTTCCTCTAATGATTTAAATTATTTCATTAGGGTTTGGGATCGTAAATAATGATTTTTGCTCGTACTCTAAAAGCCTTTAAGCCTTTTGATCAAAATCTTCCTGAAACTTTCCTAATATTTTTATATTAGGAAAACTGATTTTATATGGAAATCAGATAAGGAACAATGTAAAAATATGTTATCTTCCAAAAACATAGTGTAGGAGAACCCCTATAGTTCGTGTAATTTTATGTCATCACAGTGGCACCCTGAAGCATCCCAAGTTCTGAAGGATGATTTTAGAGAGTCTGCCTGTTACTGTACCTGCCCTTTTGCTAAAAAAAAGTTTAACCGATTGATATGCAAAGAATCTTCTCCATCTTTGAGGATCTTTCCTTAAACTTTGGTTAATATATCTGTTAGTTTATTAATCATAAACATTTTTTATTTAAAACTAAATCAGACATTTTTCATTTTATGTTTAAAGGGTTGTGGATCTTTGACAAATATTAATTCTTCTGACTTTCAATAGGTAAATGATTATATCTACAGAATTACTACAGATATTGATTGTTCATTTATCATTTAAACATTTATATTTCTTATGTTTAAAATTTAAATATCTTCCTAACATAATAGCAGACTTTATTACTTTTCATTTTTCCAAAGAATAGATCTCTTAAATTTTAGCTCTTGTTGATAATACTTTTAAATTTTTGGAATAATTTTCTGGGTTATACTATAACTCTGACAGCCATCAAAAGTTACATTGGTAGAGTTTTTAATTGCTTAATGATACATCTTTCACTTTAGATATATTTTTGTCCATTTAGGCTATTTTTCCATTTTAAAATTGGCTGGCACTTTTATTGATTTGGAAGAGCTTTTAAAAATTATGGATAGTTAAGTCTTTGTATCTATGTTGCAATTATTTTCTCTAAGTCAGGATTTTTTTATTCAATCTTGTTTATAGTGACTTTCATTGGAAACTTAAGATACCCAAATCTACCTTTTCTTTTATGACTTCAGGTTTTTTTTTTAGAAAGTGTCTGTTTTCAGTAGGAAAATATAATTTTCTATAATTTCTAATTATTTAATATGTTTTTTTCATATTTAGCTCTTTATTTTTCCTGGAGTCTGTTTTATGAATGGTGTGATATTATTTTTTTTCCATAAAAGTATCCAGTTATTTCAGCACCATATTTAAGAAGGTTTAACTTTTGAATTTGAAATAACAACTTTATTACATGCCTAATTCCTATAAATACATGGATTCTTTTTATGGCTTATTCTGTTAAACTAAATTTTTATTTTATTTCTACACTGTCTCTGGGTATATTTGACATCTAAAGCACCATTTCATGTGCTTTTAAATTATTTTTCTTAGTTATTCTTAATTAATTCCTTTTTCATATAATTTTAGAACCAGCTTTTAAGTTTCATAATTTCTCTCATTACTATTTTGATGGACGTTTCTTTAGTATTATTACATTAGAGAGAATTATCGTTTTTAAAGTTATTGAATTTCTTCAGGAGCATGATGTATCAGATATTCAATTCTTTGTTAAAGAATTTTACAGATTTCTGTAAAATGTTACTTTTTTTCCCACATAAGTATTACACATTTTTTTTGTTGTTTTTCCTTATGTATTCTGGAGTTTTGGGTTGCTGTTGTGATAAACTTTTCTTCATTACATTTTACAATTGGTTATTGTTGGTTATAGAAAAGCAACTGACATTTTTATTTTGTTCTTATATCTAGACATATTTCTAGTTCTGATTTTCAGCTGATTCTTATCTTTGATAGGCAAATATATTTTCTATAAATAATTATAATTTATCTTTTCATTTCAAATATTTATAACTTTTTTGTTTTGGAGAAATTTATTCCATTGGTAATATAGTTGATACGAACTTAAATGTTAGTGTATCATGAATATCCTTGCCTTTGTTCTGTCTTTATTCAGATGTTCATTATAGGTTCTTGGTGAATAACCTTTACAAAGCTGAGAGTTGTTCCCTTTTGTTTTAATTGTGATAATGTTGCTACACTTTCCAATGGATGTTCCCTATTTTCTTGGATTAAAACTAATTTTTTCCAGAATATATTATTCTTTTAAATTGATTAATATATTTATTATTATGAATCTAAGCTTATAAATGAGATTCGACTTAATTTTTACTTTTTTAAGTATGCTAGTTTTGTTTTATATATTAAAGTTTGAATACAAGTCTATGGAAGGTTACTGAAGTGTATATTGGGAATAATTGTGTGTGTGTGTGTGTGTGTGTGTGTGTGTGTGTGTGTGTGTGTGTGTTTACATTTTTCTCTCTCTGGGGAGTGGATTTATGAGAGACAGTGTAGTTTTCTTAGAAAATCATGTTGGAGAGAAAGTTTGGAACTTGTATTCTGGAAAGCCCTGAATGGATCTTTAAGAAGCTTGATTTTTGTTCTCTAGGAGGCTATTAGAGTTTAAGTATAATAGAGGAACAATATAATTTGTGCTTTGAAAACTGAATATGAAATTATTGCCTTAAGCATAGAGATCAAATATGAAAAATAGAAAAAAAATTGGATTTAGAGCCACTGGATATCATAACCATAAAGAGAGCATTATATGAATAGTGTCATGGGCACGAAAATGAATAAAACAGCTATTAGGTCATTAGGGAGTTTTGAAAAGAAGCTTCACAAAACATGACTTATAGCATTGCAAGAACAATAACCAGACTGTTCAAGAAGTATTGCCTTCCTCAGCAGATACTGCTGAAAATTTAACAATAAAAAGAATTGGAATGTTTATTAGGCAGGGTTGTACTTAACGGTAAAGTGATAACAGGCAGTAAAAGATGGGAGAGGGTGACAAATATCATTTGTCCATCAAATTTTATCATACAGTGAAAATGTAGATTACTCACTCTATATAAATATTTGACTTGTGACATCACTAGAGAGTAAGCCCAGGAACATGACCCCATGCTCATCGACTGAAGAGAAGTCGTTCCTTAGTTGTCTCAGCGTGGTTTGTTGGATTGTTCTGCACAGCTGCATTCCTCAAAAACCATTTTTCCTCATGAAATATAACACACATTTAGAAAAGTATACAAAACATAAGTGCATAGCTCAATTAATTATCTCAAAGTGTAAACTGTGTAACCGTCACTTTGGACAAGAAATAGAACATTGTTAGGACCGCAGAAGTTCTCCCTTTATCCAATTACTACCCTATTTCTGCCCACTCTTTTCTTTTATGGAAATTGTTTCTGATTTTTGTTATAGAGTATCATCTAATAATACATCTCTGAACAATATGGTAACATTTCCTTCTTTGAACTTTATGTAAATGAAATTATATATTAAATATTATTTTCTATCTGGCTTCTTTAATTAAACATATTTTTAAGATTACTCCACATTGTCAAAGGTAGTTGTAGGTTTTTCATTTTATTACCATAGTATTCCATTTATTAGTTCACCATAATTTTTTGTTCATTCTATAGTCGATGGACATGGTGCTATGATTCTTAATGTATGTCTCTTGTATCACATACATATGTATGCATACCTGTTGGGTTGGAGTGAAATTGGGTCATAGATAATAAATGATTTTCTAAGGAGGCTAAATTATATTCCCAAGAGCGCCATTAAAGAGCTCCTATTGATCAGCATATTTGCCAAAACTTGGAATTGTTAAGCATTTTAATTTTAGCCATGTGGAGGCTGTGCAGTGATAGTTAATATCATTTTAGTTTTCATTTTCCTGATTACAATGAAGTTGTCTACCTGTTCACATGTTTGTTGACCATTTGGAATTCCTCTTTCCAAAATATTTGTTCAATTCTCTTGTCTACTTTTCTATTGGGCTGTCTGTCTTTGTCTTTCTCTCACTGATTTCAAGGAATTCCTTATCTATATTATCTTATGACCCCTTTATTGTAGATGTTAAAAATATTTTTTTTTCTTATCCTCTTAACTCTTTAGGGTTATATTTTAAGAAACAAATATTCTTAATTCTAATGTTAATATGAACTATTTTATCATATCAGTCTTTGCCTTCATGATTAGTGGTTTTCTTTTTCTGTTTTTCTTTTTTTCTTTTTACTTTATTTTAAATATTTTTTTTTATTTTTCCAGTTTTATGGATATATAGTTAACAAACAACTTTGTGTAAGGTAAGGTATATGATATGGTGATCTGATACATTTATATATTGTAAAATGATTACCACCATAACATTAGTTAACACTTTCATCCCATCACATAAATACCACTTCTTTTAATGTGAGAACATTTAAGATCTACTCTCTTAGCAAGATTCAACTCTATAATACAGTATTATTAGCTATAGTCACCATGCTATATGTGAAATCTCTACAACTTGTTAAATTTGTGACTATTTTTTTGCCATCTAGTTTGATTATTTCTGCTTTTTAGGCCTTTACACTTAATTAAATTACAGATAAATTTAGGTAGTTTTTTTTTCTGTCCTATATTCCTTTTATTTTCTTATTGCCCTTATTGGATTATATTTTATAATATTATATTTTGGAAGATAAACATTCTTTTATTAAATTTTTAGTGATCCTCTTAAAAATTATAATATGCATCCTTGACTTAACCAAAGTTTAATGTTGGTTGGTAATCTTAGCCTTTTCTTAGAGTAAAATCATAGGACATTTATTTCACTTGTCAGTCTACTGAAGTTTATGCTATTGTTGCTATGTATTTTATTTTAACCCACACAAGGAATTATTATTATTGTTTTAAACCATCAATTTTGTCTTAGCTTGTTTTCTTTCAAAAGTGAGCTTTAGAGAAGAATTTGGGAATAGATTGTCTGTAAGGGAGGTAATCTCAGGAAGAATAATAGGGAAGAAAAAAAGGAAGGGAGAAAATTTAATAAAGGATGCATCAATGAATGGGTTACTATGGTAGGCAACTATAGCTTAATATTGTTCTACAAAGAAACCATGTACATTATAGCTCAGAATCATTCCATGAATGATGATAATCCTTGGTTATTTAGCCACCAAAAGTCATCATGATTGAGAGTTGCTCCTGGGGTTTTGATTCTCTCATACTTCCAGGTTGCACCTCCTTGTAGCTGCGTGAGATTCCAAGGTGTTAGAGAAAGCCCTTAAGCAGAGAAAAAAAGGAAAATGCACTTGGAATATGAATTTATCAGCTTGCTGGAAACTCTCTGCCACTGCTATTGCTATGGGTAAATGGATTGGAGAATCAACAGTGTTTTCTGCAGAGCATCCATTATGTTACCAGTGACATTTATGCACCCTGTGTTATTTTCCACTCTGTTATTCATGCTTCAGGGTGGTGGCTGGCCATGATTTCTTAAAAATGAAATGAAACAAATAAAACCCCAAACAAAATTTTCCACCAAAACCCTTTCAAGGGAGTGTTAGTTGAATAAGACACAGTACTCACTGCTGAGCTGGTCCCAAGGTGATAGCCCCTTAATAGGCACTCTATTTATAAATCCATTGTGCTAGCATCATGGTGGCTAAGGACAAAAGCTGGTTTAACTCTACTAGATGAGTTAGCTGTTTTTCAGAATCTCCTCTGCTATAGATGCTCTGTGGTGAGCCTGAATGTGAGGCAAAGATCTGAACAATTTGTCCTCATTTCCTTAGGTCTGTCCACTTGCCTCTTCCTCAGAAATCTTCTAAAGGTCTACAATGATCTTTCTTTTTTCTCCTTTCTCTTTTATAATGCCTCTACTGGTTATGAACATGACAGAGAGCAACATCCCTACATCTTTTGAGTCTGAGGATAACAGTAATGTCTGAAATTCCAAACAGGATGTTTTACTTAGTGTATAAGCTTCACTTGACTCTTCCCACTCTGATGGCTATTACTGCACAGGTCAGAGAAATAATGTGAGGGCTCTGACAGTTGCTAAATATATCCATTCTGATTATGCACTCAGAGGATGAGTGGATTTGTGGATTCTTTGAACCAATTACACTCAGTCTAATGCAAGATCATTATGGCATTTTGTTCTTTAGAATCACTATAAGCTCTAATTCTGTACCCAATAATTTTTAAAAGATCTGGGTATTCCCTTTTCTCCTATGTAGTTGACCTGGAAAATGAAGAATGGTTGTAAGTCCCTTTGGGACATAACATGCATTATATAATCTTGTTTTGACACCATGGGGGTCTTTTCTCAAGGGAACCTGACCTTATTTCAGTTGAATGGCTCTGGTTATGAGAATTGGTTCAGAACCAGAGTTAGGTAAGAAATCATAATTTTCCACTAGGTTGGTTGACATTAGCTCATTAGCTCTTGCTCTTTATGTTTATATAGGTTGAACAACACTCTCATTGGCTGCCCATCTATCTTGCCTCTAGGAATAGGACGGTCTATTAGCCATCACCATAGATTCCAATGGTCAAGGACTCCTGATTGTCAGTTTGGCCTTGCTGCCTAGTACAGTAATTATATACATGTTGCCTCTAATTATCGAGAGCTGAAACATGGCCTTTGCTATTCTAAAATTATATAATCCATGATGACATTAGAGAATCCCATGGAAGTCCTATGGAAACATCTTCTACTATTACTTCTGGACCATAGAAAACAGACCTTCTGAGTCTCTCAGTGATGCCTCAGTGAAAGCAGGGTACTGTAGTTCCTCCTGTGAACACAGTCAACCAGTAGATTCTCTGGTCTCATATAATTAATTTACTATAATATTTCTATTCATTGAAACTCCTGGCCCCTTTTCAGTATTCTTCTAAGGCAGTCTGGAACAGTGGATCTAACACTTTATTTTGTCATGAACTGGATCAGTTTTTAAAAATTGTGGTTAATAAGTGCAATTTCTTTCAAATTAATTGAAAATTGTTGACAGTCATGTTCACCTGCCTCATATACATGCTATATTTCTGAATTATTGTAAAATAAAAGACAGTCTCTTGCTTACTGAAATATGCTTAATAATTATCCAGACATAAGGGATATTTTGGTATTTCCTGTCTCCCATTTTGTCTCATCATTTCTTAATCAAGTCAAGTTTTTCTTTCAGTACTTTTATTCCCACTCTTTTTTGTCCTGAAAGAAAAACTTTCTTGATAAAAAGACTCCTTTGAATGAGAATGCAATCAAACTATATCCCTACTCAAAAAAGCAAAAAATTTATAAATGAAAATGATAGAGGCTGTTGACCCAACATATGAGATGTAAGAGAGGATGGTGCAAAGAAATGGTGATAGCATAAATACTCCTACTATCTCAGTCCTCCTACTTCTTGACTATAGCTTCCTTGCCCACTCTGGGCCATGTGACTTAGAAGGGGGAACAACATGTAAGAGCATGTTCAGAGATATGCTTTAAAAAGCAACTATGCTTTCTCTTTTCTTTCCAATATTGTGATATTAGTTTGCTTCTCTTCTGTAGCATAGAAATACACCACTCATATCTCCTGCTGTGGGGTTCCAATTGCTGTTCTTCTGGATTTGTCATTACATTTGTGTCAGGACTATGATTCTTGCAGACTGTTCCCAGTCAATGACAGAGCATGGCAACAGTACTAAGGCAAGATTCTGGCAAGATGTGGGGCTCTTCCAGGGGGAAACTTGCCTAGGACTATACTGCAGTTCAAGACTCTTCCAGCCCAATTCTTCCTTCTCTTCATCTTTTACTAAATGTCAGACCCACATCATATTTAGAATGCTTTCCTTGCCTCTGCTGTCTTTCCTAATACATTACCCTCACATTGTATTAGTTATTCATTGGTATATAACTCATTATCCTAAACTTGGTATCTAACAACATACATTTATTAACTCACAGTTATTGTGGTCAGGAATATAGGCATGGCTTAGCCAGGTCCTTTGCTTCACATTCTCTCACATGGCTGCAATCAAGTGCCAGCCAGTGCTTGGATCTCATCTGAAGCTCAGCTACAGAAGGACTTGTAGAATTTAGTTTCTGTGAGCTGTTCTACTGAAGGCCTCAATTCCTTGCTTACTGTTGACTGGAGGCCTCTCTTAGTCCTTTGAAACTTGATGTTACTACTGTGATGGCTTACTTCACTAGGAGAGAGAGAGAGAGAGAGAGAGAGAGAGAGAGAGAGAGAGAGAGAGAGAGAGAGAGGCACTTCTAGCAAGATGGAAATCACAACATTTTGTATCTTAATCACAGATATGACATCCCATCACCCTTCCATATTTTATTGGTTGAAAGCAAATCACTTGGCCAGACCACACTTAAGGGTTACATAAAGCATAAGCACCAGGAAGTAGGGATCACTGGGGTCATCTTAGAGGCTGCATGTCATACACATCTAATACCATTTTGATGCCTGCTTCTCAGAGGACACATGATCCTTGAAGGACCCAAACCAACACATCTTGGAAAACAAAATTCTAAAAAATGGCTTTATTTACTGGGATTTTACTGGGATTTGATTTTAATAAGAAGATAATCTCTAATCAAAAATGGATTTTTTATTATTGTTGCTATTTTATTATGAATAAAAGCAATTTATGTGTTATAAATTAATAGAATTTTGTTTCATAACTGACTACAAATAGAATGAATGGAAGTCTAATTGTTCCTTGGTTAGGGTAGGTCTCTAAGCATTTTACTTTTTTTCTTTCACATCATTTGCTGAAACAAATGCATAAGAACAATTCCTACTGGTAAGAACAAACTCTTCAAGATTGGTGTAAGGGAATGTGGATTGGTGAGGTAAAAAAAACTATACACAGGTGAAAATATACCAGGTACTTTATTTGTTATGACAAAGTGTGATGTTATGCAACTAACAAGAAATTAGTTTGAATCCTTCCTATATCAGTTTAATAGGGAATTGTTTTTATCTGGGAGAAAGTCTGGTGGTATAGGAGGCAGGTAGAAACTATAAAAGTATTGTTATAGACTTTTATAAACAGGAAAACCAAGACAAATAGCACCCAAATCTTTTCTTTTATCTTAATAAACAAGTGAATAATAGAAGAGACCATTTTATGTTCTAGCACCCTGACCAATCAACTGTTCTTTCTATTATAATACATCTATTTTGAATCTCTGTATTACCTGAGGGAATTTGACAAGTTGGCCAGATTTCAAGGAAAAGTGACTGATATATCAAAAGAGTAAAGGCTCTGCAGGAAGTTAAGAGCTAAATAAGAAAATCTTGGTATAATTCCACAGGGATATATTTTTTTAAGCTTCGTCTGAAATAAGGAAGGAATAAAAAACTGAAATTGGGAAAAGATAAATTCAGACTGACTATCCAATCCAAGGCAGGGGGTTGAGGATTATTAAAGGAAATAGTGAAAGTTCATTATATGAGACAATGAAAACCTAGCCCAGCTGTGGTGTTCCAGCATGCACCCAGAGTAATCCTATCTGGGCTCCAGGGAGTAGCCTGACCTGGGTAGCAATTTCCCGCTTTAACTTAGAATCTCTATTATTGCATTAATTTTGTGGGTTGGCTCCAGGCATAAAATAGTTTGCAATGGTGACTGTCTGTTATTTCCTGTCGTTGAATTCGTATTTCTGTGAGCTGCCTCATGTTCAGGGCTGCTAAAATCTTCTACCTGCCTCACAGCTCTGGGGAATCTAATAGACATTTTCATGCTACGGTATGGACAGCTTACAAAATAAAGCTTGTGGTGTTCATGCTAGGGATATTTATCACTTATTGTTACCTGTGGGTTCAGATAGATACAGGAATGTCCGTGTTCAAAAACTCTCTCATGTGACCAAAAATATATATATTATATGGGATACAGCCTTTTTTTATGAAGTGAAAGATTTAATGATAGGGAAACAGCTCCTGAGTGTGAATGAAAGTTTTGGTCAGCAATGTATATAAATGACAGATGAGAATTGGGATTACTTTCCTTTCATGAGGGTTTATGCAACCATTTTATTATTATTGTACAACAATTTCCCTCTATTTTCTTGGAGTTTGAACTCAAGCCTCAATTCCTTAGGGCTCTATTTTGCTCTACTCCATAGTAGACTAACTGGAAAGCCTGAGTTCCAGCTGTGCAAGCTACTGTTGACCTCAGCCCTGAAGGTGGCTCAGGGCACCTGGAGCTCCTGGACAGTCACCTTGGCCTGGAGGTGACTTGTCTATTTTTCTTGGTGTCTGCCATACAACCATCATCACGTAGGCATTCCGTGCCACATGCAAGTCTGGGCAGTCCTGCTCTTTTCTATGTATAACCCTTCTAGATCATTTTGATGCCTTGGAACATACAAAGAAAGGTCAAGAGTCAAATGTGTTATATTTCCCTTTATTGACTCTATTTCCCACAATCTGGTTTCTGCATCTTGCATCTTCTCAGACACTTCTGAGTGACATATTTTTATCATTTCTAATGATAATAAGGCTCTAATTTGACTTTATTTCAAAAGATCTTCTTTAGCTAAAATAACTTTCATCCTAGTTTATGATGCAGTAGGAAAATAAAATTCCAGATGAGAAATTTTGAGATCTAACTAGACTTCCTGCTATTGGATGAATCACCTCACCTCTCTGGGCCTCCTCTTTAAAAAAGCAAAACGTTGATGATCTCCAATGGCCTTTCAAGCATTATAAATCTATGGAAACTCTCAATTTAGTCATGCTACCATCTGGTTATTAGTGTTATTGCAAATGATTCATGATCATATAACATATAAAAACACTGTAAATATTAAAATATATATTTCTATTACAGACAGTGTAGGGTTTATATAGTCAATACATGAGTAGACACTTTATCTTAGGCACTGTGCTTATGACAGGGATGCAAGTGACTTACTCGTAGCCCTTGCTCCTAAGAAGTTCATGTTCTAGTGGTGACAGACAATAAACAGAAAGTTACGTTCTGTATGGTGAGTTGATGATAGAGATGATGTCTACATTCAAGCTGCTTCACCAAGGCAGGGATGGAGGCAACCTCCCAGAGGTGCCTTTGGTTTGACAAAGGGATATGAAGAAGACAAAGGCCTGGGAGCTGCTTCTCCTTGACTCAGCTGGTTTCACATGCACACTCCCTGTCACTGTGGCTGAGGCCCTGTCTTTACCCCAGAGATTAGAATGGACCTGATCACATAGCATCTTGGTGCAATCCTTCATCGTGTTAGGAAAGATCCCCTCTCAGTGTGAAAGGTGGGTAAGCATTTTAATTTCTATGTACGAAAGTTCACCTTGTACAAAACACTGATATATGAAAGTCACAGATTATGGATAGCCTGTACTTGCCATCTATTACTTGGCTTTCAGGAAGCTTGTACTATTATATTTAACTTTTGAATTATTTAGGGCAAATGTAGCAGTTCAGGAGAGAATGATTAATGCTGTAGAAACAGGAAAACCTTAACATTTTGAAAGGAAGGAGAAAAGTTTTTGAGTAATAAAAAAATTGGAATTGAGAATATTTTTAAAATTCATCTTTGTTATTTCCAAGTAAACAATATATCCAGTACTTCCAGGAAACAGTACCAGTGGCTGTTTAGAGTCTAGGTGCCTCACCCATTGCCTTCTTGGGCTGGGATCTGGTGTTTACTACTTCCTGTTTGAGCTGGGGCCATGTTTAAAAAACTTTAACTTCTCTCTTCCTCAGTGTTTTATCTGTGGACATGTAGGTTTGTAATAGAATGTATCTAACAGAGGATTAAGTGAACTATGTATGTTAAACCTTCGACAAGTGCTTGGCTTTAGAAAGTTAGCCTTGATAGTTGCCTTGATGGAGGCCTTTCCTCAACTCACTTTCACATCTAGCATCTCATTGGATCTAATTTCACCACAAAAATGTTAGGTGGATTTTGCTAATGATGGCCTAGAAAGGTGTAGTGATTTGTCTAAGGAGAAACAGCTGATTTATGTACAAATTGTGTTCTTTCTTTTAAGCCCCAGAAATCTCACAGTGAAAGAGATTAAAAATTATGGCTTGCCGATTCTTTTCGGCCTCCACTTTTCCTATCAAGTCTTAGTCTAGAGAGATGTTTTCATTCAATTTCCATAGCTGCCATTTACCATTAGCTCTAGTGCACTGACTTATCGGCCCCTCACTCTGGCAGTGACTGTGGCAGGTTTGTATGTAACTCTTTTGCCTTCTTCAGCAAGTGCTCAGCCAGGGTTCTGTCCTAGTCTTAAATCTGTGGTTGGTAAATAACAGAATAATTCAGATTAAAGAGAAAGTTGTGTTACAATTGTCTTAAGCAAGAGCAGCCAAATGATGAAAGGAGAGTTATAACTTTCAGCCAGAAAGGAAACACCACAACTCAGGTTTTACACCAGTAGGAAAAGCCCTTTCAGCTCTATTTCAGGAAAGTTCAAAATGAGCCCTTCTACCATGGTTCCCTCCTCAGAAAGGAGCACCCCTTCAGTTGCAGGATGCTAAACTGTTATTTTCAGAGCTTCCCCTATATCTGCACCCCAACTCAAAATTCTTGTGCACTTTTAACACCCCCTGAGATGACCTACAGCCCTGCCGAGGTCATATTTATTGTTTGTTATTTTTTGCCAGTTACCTCTCAAGGTAACAATGATTATTTTTGTTACTCCTCTGTTCACAAACTTGTGTAGAATTTGAATGATGGGTTGCAACTCTATTTTTCCCATGAGCTTATTTTTAATGAGCAATTTTTTAGGGTGCAAGATTTGTCAGGGCCATATATACAAGTGCTATAGAAAAAAAAGCCTGTAAAATCACTCTCAATTTTCAATACAATCCCATGTCCCTTATCTGAAACAGTGGAGTCAGTGACATTTTGAGATTTAAATATAGATATTTAGATTTTAGAAAAGCAATAAGTACATAGATTATATATTTTATCCATAGCCAGCTCAGTGCAATCAAATTCATTATAGTAAGTGGAATGAATGAAAATTAGAAATAGCTTCATGTTAGTTTAGTCACATTTTGCCATCAAATAAGTTGTGAAAAGTACTTTTGATTTTTAGAGGTTTGTGGAATTTGAAATTGACTGCCTGGGCATCTGTCATGATCACCTCCTCTCTGGTGCTCCAGCTTCATTGTCACCTGGAGCCCCGTGAAAGCTGGCCTCTCACAGAGGCAACTGGCTTCATGGGCTGCCTCTGGGGAGACAGAGAATGAGCTGCTAACCTCGGGATTTCCGCAATGTGTTTGGTAACTCTACCACAACTTTCCGCTGAGTGTTCCATCCTGGCTGTGGAAGGGAAAATAAGGACACTGCATTTGACCATCTATCCCTGTCCGCCTCTACCTCTTGGCTCCTTTTCCTCACTCTAGAAGGGCTTTCTCCCTCGTGCCCAAGGGAGACTTCTCTTATGTCATAGTGTCTTCCTGTGCTTTCTTATGACTTACATTAAAATCACTAAGAATTGAGTTCACATATTTAGTAAGAGAATTATTTAATGAAGTCCCATTAGCATTCCATCATAAAACACATTCAAAAGAAACTGATACCACAGCATGGGCATCAGGGTAGCATTCTATCGTATTTTTAATATTTGTTAGATTTCATGCTGTATATGAGCCAAGTTGTTTCAAATTAAAAAAAAAAACAAATTTAAAAGTGAAAATTGACTTCTGTATTAATCTGTTTGGCTGCTATAACAAACTATGATACATGAGGTAGCTTATATACAACATTTATTTCTCACAGTTCTGGAGCCTAGAAATCCAAGATTAAGGTGCTGGTGGATTTGCTGCCTTGTGCAAGGCCACTTCCTCATAGATGGCCATCTTCTCACTATAACCTCACACGGTGAAAGGGGCTAGGGAACTCTGTACAGTCTCTTATGTAAAAGCACTAATCACCTTCCAAAGACCTCCTCCCCCCAAAATACTACCACTCTTGGAGGTTAAGGTTTTAACATATAAATGTTTGGGGGGGACACAAAATTTCAGTCTATAGTAACTTCTTTCTTAAATTGGGTTTCACTTTTCCCCCAAGGACTAGAGATTATCCAAAACAAAAATAATTTAGTTCAATATTCAAAAATATTAAACCAATTTAATCAGCATGATAATGTTTAAAAGTAAATCACATGACTACATGTATATGTTTTATATATACGCATGTATTTTAGTGTACATGTATTTTGTGTGTGTATATATATATACACACATACACATACAAATATTTATATTGTGGCATAGAACATCTCTTGATTACATCAAAATTCATGACAAAGTTCATGAGCCTTGTATCATCACCTTTTCGCATAAGAGCCATTTTACCTATTAACCATTTAAAAATTTTATGGGCATCCCAGTTTTAGGAGTATTCTAGCTGCATGAGTAGTAAATCGCAAGTATTTTATTTAGCAGTGGAATAGTGTTCTTCATTTCTCTCCATGTTCTGGTGTCTTCTTTAACCTACTATTTAATGAATTTTCCAAGTAACATATTTCTGAGGTAGAGGTATTAGCTGGGGTATCTCGTGCTTCCTCAGAACTTCAAAAATCAGTACTGCTTATCACACACACATACATATGCACACTCACACCTTTGGCAAACTAAAAGTAAACCACTCAACCTCTTTTAGAGAGGGTTGGTAGTTGGGTAGTTCATCTTTGAGATGAAACATTGACCTAAACTTTGGAAATGGGAATAGAAAGGTACTAAGGGAATTGCTATGCTGAAATAGTAAAGTTCAAGTAACATACAACTTCCAGGAACAAATCCCTTCAGTAACTGTGAGACTGTTTGTGTAAGGAGGATGCAATGTCTACTCATCATTAATTTGATCACTTCAATACACATTATCTGTGAATGGTGAATGAAACTTACTGCCAACAGTTGCAAGATAAAATATGTGGCCCGACAACCACAGGAAGAAGAACTATTTCCCCTGATTTTCAACTCTAGCCATAATAATATTAGAGGGATCAGAGATTTTGATACTTGCTTCCTGTTAATATGAAGAAAGGATATGATGGGTCTTGACAAATAAACCCACGTGTTTTAAATACAGTATGTTGGAACCTTGGAATAGGAACATCCTATTTCATTGTAAGAATGGAAAGCAGAAACCTAAAAAAGGGGGATACTCATTTGCCGCTGTGCTGATGCAGGATTTATATTCTAGTTTCAGCACATAGTGGAGACTCTTTGTTAGACTGTTTCAAAGCAAACCAGGATAGTGGGTCCATTTTCACCATTTAATAAAGGATTATTTAATGAAGTTCTATTAGAATCTTATCATCAAGAGAAACTGGTACCAGAGCAGAGGCATCAGGGTAGCATTCTGTAGCATGTGTCATATTTGTTGAAAGTCGTTCTTTCACATACATCTTAAGCATGCAATGGTACTAGTTTATATATAAAATAGTATAGCTCCCCCATACTAAGTCTTTGAATCCGTTCTTCCCTTTATGTCCATTATTTTTGCCAGTTCTTTCTTCTTCCACTTTCTTTATTCCCATAGCTTAATTGCGTTCAAAGAGAACACAAAAGAATGTGAAAGAAGAAAAAAGAGAAAAATAAAAAGGGAACTTCCTGCATTCTGTGTACCTAAGCAGGCACTTTTTGCCGGGCACAGGACATGGTAGTTAAGAGAGCAGGGCACTGGAGGCAGTGTTTGTGTTTAAATTCCAGCGCCACCACCCGACAGCTTTGAGAGCCTGAGCAAGTAACTCAGCCTCTTCGTGCTGCCATCCCTGTGTGTAAAGGCAGGATAATAGTGCTAACGTAGTGGATTTTTAGGTGGTAGTCTTGGTGGTGTGAGGATTAAATGAGTAGATCCATATAAAACACCAAGAACAGTGCCCTAAACAAAGCAAGCACTAAAATTGCCTGCTACTTTTTCCTCTAAGTTTTGAATTATCTATTTGCACCGCTGTTCTTTTCCCTTTTTTGACACTTTTTCAATTTTGCTTTTTGCCCCACCTCTTTTCCTGTGCTTTGACTTTGTAACTGGGCCCAGGTGGTGATAAAGAGTGAGAATGAATTCCAGGTCTAGGGGTAGAAGAGTGACTAAAACTGGCTAGTCTCCTGTCTTCCAGGAGCCTACAGTCTACATTCTGAGGGCAGCATACAAAGTAAATGAACAAGGTAAATTCAGAAAATGTGGAGTATATAGATGGAAATAAAACGTGATGAGAGGAAGGTTTGCAAGGGTGGAATCAGTGCAGTTTAGATGAAATGGTGAAAGAAGCTCTCTCTCAGGAGATGATGTTAGATAGAAAGCAGCCATGCAAAGTTCTGGTAGAAGAAGAGTCCAGGAAGAGGAACTAAAGATTAGCAAGTTAAAGGGTCCTGAGGCATAGACTGGCTTGGTCTGTTCAGGGAATAGAGAGTATAGCCAGCTGGAGCTTAATGAGTGATGGAGAGTGTAATCAGAGACAAGACTAAAGAGAGAAAAACTGGAGGAAGACTATGTGAGTTTGCAAATGAGAGTAAAATATTTGGATTGAGAGCAGGATTTCCCAACTGCAGCACTATTAACATTTGGACCAGATGATCCTTTTTTGAGAGGTATTGTCTGGTACATTACAGGATGTTTAGCAGCATTCTTGACCTCTTTCCAGTAGATGCCAGTAGCACTCACTCAGTTGTGACAATTGTTTTCAGACATTGTCAAATGTCTCTGTAGGGGAAAAATTGGTTGAGAACCACTGATTTACAGTATTTTCAACAGGGAACATGATCTTATTTACATTTAAAAAATATAATTTTGTTCAGTTTGTAGAGAATGAAGTGTTGAGAATAACAAGTGGAAATAGGGAGACGATATTCTAGGAAGGAGATGATAGTGTTTGGAGTTACATGGTATTGGTAGCTAGTATTTTTTATTAGTAAGATAATATGAGTAAAACTTTGTAAACTTTGCAAATTATAAAGCAATAGTATAATACTTTACGCTTAGTAGGCACTTGGTAAAGGTATATTGAATGAATAGATGAACAAATGGTTGTCTCAATGTAGTTATTGCTACCGTGATCAACACAGAATATGAAGTCCGTGGGCAATATAATGGTGGCTTTGGCTTCATTTTTCAATGATGAACTGGTAGGTAAGATGATTTTGGCAGTTGAAGTTCGATTCTGTTGATAAAGCAGACTGAAACATTAGAGGGAAATCCTAAAACTAGCAAAGGCTCAATTTTGTGTTCTTTCAGCTTCAGCTTAGGACTCATTCTAAAATTGATTATAGAAAAACATTAGTATAAAATACTAGAACTATTATCAGAGGAAGCAGTGATTATTTCTAGCGATGGATGAAAGCCAGCTTCTTTTTTGCATTTTGCATTCTAAAACATTCTCTGAGTACCAAAACCTTTTAACCCGAGTTGATAGAATTGGCTTGGATTTGTGTTGAATTTTTTAAATGTTTTTTTTTTTTTTTTTGGTTAGGATGACTCTTGAGACTGACTACCTATTGTATAATATTCACCTGCCCGTTAAAGTATCAAAAGTGTACAATAGTGACAGAGAACACAGTGCCATAGTAAGGGATGGATGACTAAAGGTTGGGAGACTCCAATTTGAATGTTTCTCTGGGTTCTTCTGGAGGATGCAAAGCTGTTCTGGAAAGCTCATAAGAATATATTTTCCTATGATGTGTCTTTGTTTTCTCCTGCCAACTGGATTGGAAATATCACAAATAAAAGTGTTCTTGTGGTATTTTTATATATCTTATTCTAGTTTCAGGAAAAACAATATATGTAAAATATATAACTATAAAAGACTCCATCTGAAAAATGATCAACCTCTAGGAATGTTTGATTCATTTCAAGATTTAGGTAAAAGTCAAGGTCTTCCAAATTTTTGTTAAATCTAAGTTACAACTGGCTTCAGGTGGTTTCCACTGGTTTGCCAAAAGATTACCATGCCAAGGGGCTTCTCTTAGTTCAAGAGATCTGGGTGCTTGGGTAAAATCTACAAGCCTGAATAAAGTGCTTTTTTGAGTTTTTGAAATCGAATTTTAAAGAAGTTGATTCTTGTTAGGGACTTAAAAGGCAAAAAACTGTGTAAAAGGAGGTAAAAACATTAAATGTGATCAAATTCTTTAAACTAAACTTTGAAAACTTAAGTGGAATTTCCAGAAAACATTGAAAAAGGGTAATGCTGTTTCTCAGTCATTGGAGGGCAGTCTGGAAAAAAATGGCAAAAGTCTTTTTCAATTATTTGACAATACTCAGTGGACTGAACTAGTTATTAACATAACTAGCCTAAATCATTTTTTTTATCATTTAAAAATTACAGAGATAACTTTCTACATATCTACTTTGTCTCAGTTTTAAATAAGACGATATTATATCATTGAATCAAGGACTATGAATCCTCATGGTACTCAAAAGAAAATCAGTTTTGTTATTAATACTCTAAGTTTGGGAAATAAGAGGAGGCATTTAGTAATAAGTCATCTGTATTTTTGACCTTTCACATAATATTAAGATGAATATATAAAAAGCGTTGAATGTGCCAGATTGAAGCAACCCCAAATAAAGCATCTGAGTTTCTATTCTAAGCCCAATGAATGTTTTGCAATGTTTATAAATTTTTTTTGCCATCATTTTAATTTTTTTTCATTGACAGGAACATGTAATCCTTTGCTCAGGCTGGGGATCTAGTATCATTACCAAGGTTCTATTTCCAGTTTAATAAAACATATATTTACACTGGCAAATCCCAACTGAATTAATAGCCTTGGAACGTAAAATGTGATAGGTGTGACCTATCTGCACAAAGCCCATTTGTTCTTTCTTTGGGCTTTATGCTTGTTGTGGGTAATCAAGGCAAAGCTCCCATGTGAGTGTTTATTACTAGGAAGAGGAGCCTTTGCACAGTGAGGTGGGTATTGTGATCTCCTTAGCAAATAGGGGCTAAATCAACTCAGGGGCTGGAGATTTCTTTCAAGGGAAGGATGGCAAGAACAAAATAAATAGATACATGAGTTGTGCCCACCACTGGGAGAAGAAGAATGTCAAACAATTGAACTAAAACGTCTTTCAAGATAAATCAATCCCTGCAGCACAAATGATAAAGATTGAACAAATTATATTTTTTTAGTTAAAATATGTGACCAATGGTAAAAATGTGGTGATGAAATTGAGGCCAGTTGTTTTTTTTCTGTGGTCATGATTTGTCAGTACAGTCATGAGTCGCTAAGAACAGGATTATACAGTAAAAAATGTGTCATTAGGTGATTTTGTCATTGTGTAAACTTCACAGAGTACGCTTACACAAACCTAGATGGTATCACCCACTATACACCTAGGCTATATGGTATAGCCTGTTGCTCTTAGGCTACAAGCCTGTACAGCATGTTATTGCACTGAATACTATTAGCAGCTATAATACAATGATAAGTATTTATATATCTAAACATAGAAAAGTTATAGTAACAGTAAAGTACAAGAGATAAAAAATGGTATGCCTGCATAGGGCACTTACCATGAATGGAGCTTGCAGGACTGCAAGTTGCTCTGGGTGAGTCAGTGAATGAGAGGTGAGTGAATGTGAAGGCTTAGGAGGTTACTGTCCACCGCTATAGACTTTATAAACACTGTCCCACAAACTCTCCTTCTGCTTCCTTCTGACAAGGTCGGAAGTAAAACATCAAAGTTGTCAATGCTGCTCCATGAACAGGGATGTGGGCTGGATCGTTTGAAAATATTCAGGAGAAATTGGCGAAGTCAGATGTAGGTCACCGTAATAGTGACTGTTAAGAGGGAGAGAGGGCAGCCTGAGGATCTGTAAGAATAAGAAATCAAGATGAAGAGAAAGGAAACTGGGGGATTGTCATGGCAGTATGGTTTTCACTATTTTATGTTGAAGCACTGAGTAGAATGTTGTGGTTTTCATTAAAAAAAATAGGGTATTTAAAATGGAGAGGTATAGAACCGAGGACTCAGTATTTTAACTTTGGAAATTTGTTTTTGGTTCCATTGGTTCTATCTGGCACAAAGAGCGAGCTCTCTGGCATTGAATTGGTTGGTAGAAGAAATAAAATTATCTATGCTTTATATTATTACAACCTGAAAATATTTGCAAAATACTGGGACAAACTGGCTCCACACAACCACAGAAAGTTTTTACTATAGTGGAACTTAATGTTTTATGGTCACACCTGTGGACCTGTGTTCTCATACAAGATCTTAGGTCCTCAACAAAACATTTACAGTACTATACTGTGAAGACAGTTAAGCTAGATCTGGGAAGGCTGTAGCACCCTCTGAATATGAGCGCTGAGGGACAGGCTCCCCTGTGCTGACACAGGTCAGTGGCTGGCTGACTGGGAGGTAATCTGTGCACTCAAAATTGAGGTTCTGTGAGTGAGAGGAAATTGATTGCAAAGCTGCACAGATATTGTTCTTGTCAAAGAAGAAAAACTTTCCTCCAGAACCATATATCCTTCTATTTCTTACAAAAAATTCAGCTCCATTATAATTTCATGAGACCACTGTCACATATATGGTCCATTGTTGACTGAGACACAACGTGGCACACGACTGTAATTATTTTCACTACGCAGCATCCAAAATCGGTCCCAATTGATCTAGTGATGCCGTTTAAATGAACTATTCCTTTGTCAGGGTATCACAAAGTCACTGTCAAATGAGTGCTCTCACTCCCCACCCCTTTTATCTGGCTAGCTACTCAATTCCCATAAGACTTCTCAGAGAAGCCTCCTCTGTGTCTCCACAGCCCCCTCCGCAACTCATCTAGGTCAGGTTCTCCTTTTATATATTCTCACAGGTCTCTGAACTTTTCTTTACATTTTCTAAGTTATATTTAAATATTTATTTTGTGATTATTTATTAATGTCTGTCTTCCCTAATAGACTATATGATCTATAAGAACTAGAAATAATTTTTGTCATATTCACCACAAATGTCCCCATTTCTTGGCTCAATCCTTCACACATATGTCCCTAAACATATTCTGCGTATCAACAAATAACAGACGCCTTACTGCACCAAATTGAAACCATCCAAACAAGTAGATATTTTACCAAAATTTGTGTATCCTTTAATAAAATTTTTTTTGTCTCTGTTATAGTATACTTCTTATGATTCTGCTTCCCATCCTAATTAATTTTTGAATTTCAAAGCCAAAGTTCTGTGATCCAGACTATAGAATTGATTTTAAAAATTGAAAACAGCTATATGTTAAAAAAATTCAGTTCACAGTGTTGGTGAAATGTATTTAGCATAGTATTTTTATTCTTCTCTCATTGTAAACCTCTGGAAGAAAAATGCACACCTGTCTGTCAAATAAAAAATGACCAAAAAACTTTGTTTCACAACTAGTCATATATGGATTTCAGGTTTAAAATTTCTCTATATCATATAACTTTATATAAAGAGAGATTGTGAGCCATGAATGAGGAGTGATTCACATCCAATTCCCATAAGAAGGTAACTTGACCACTAGGCAGAGAGGCTGGGTTAAAGTCTTTACAAAAAGTTAACCTGAATTTAGGTCTACTATAAAATATACAAATTGAGGAGAGAAAGAAAATTCTCCATTTTGGGATTCAGAGAATGAGGAGGAGGATATATGCACATATTTAATATCGATGCTCTGGACTCATTTTTCCTCCTAAAACAAAACCAAAGAATTATTCTATGACCTAGGACTGACTTTCTCTAAATGTACATTTTACTGATAAGTTATAAATAGTTTATGATGATTTTAAATTAAAACCAGAAGTTAAGTTTGGAACATGGAAGGGATAAATAAGTTAACTCTCAAAAATGTAGTGTCTTGAACTGCCATATCGTATATCAAATCAAAAACTCTCCAGGGACTCTCTCTGGCTGTGATCAGAGCTATTCTTAGCAGGGCCTGCGTCTGCTTTGGTAGGTGGAATCTATGAGCTTTTGCTTTGGTAATTTTACAGTCATGCAGGCTGTTTGTATTGAAATGGCCACTCTAGCTCTCACATTAATAATTGTTAATAATATAATAGTTGAAAGTGGGAGCTTAAATTTCAGGGCATTTCAGTAGACTCAAACATTCCAAAGCATAGGTAATTGTATATCAGGGCTCTTTGTAACAATCACAAAGGACAAATAGTTACCTCCACAGGCTTAGGACTAAAATTAAGTGTGGAAAAAACTAAGTGTGGTAATTACTAATGGATTCATAAGGCTTTGGTGAGAAGAGATGTTAAAACACAAGTTTTATGAAGTTAAATACTGGTTCCTCTGTACTTTTCAGTGATATGGTGGTATGGAAGAAATAGAACAACTGACCTTCCTGAATCTCAATTGCCACAGCTCTAAAACTGAGTTACTGAAGTCTAATTTTGTGGGGTGGGTATTGTGGGTATTAAAAGATGCAGTGTAGTAAGTGACTGACACATAGTAGGTGCTCATTAAATAATTTATATTATTTAAGAGGCAATATGATGGAGTAGTTCAGTGTCCTTGCTAGCTCTGTGATTATATCATTAATGTTACATAAGTTTTTCCCATCATCTGTAAAACAGAAAAATTGCACACTTATTTATGAAATAAAATGAATTAATGTTTGTAATAATCTTAGTATATTACCTGGCACGTGGTTAGCTCTAAATAATGACAGCTTTGATCGTATTTGGTAACATAATAACAACAACAATAAATAGTAGTTATTACTCAACCTTAATATGCCTGTTTTTTATCTCTAGAATTTCCCTAGAGCAAAAATGCTCTTTGTGTTTGGTGGCAATACTATGAAAAACAAACAAACAAACAAACAAACAAACAAACAACAAACAAACCCCAAAACTCTGGCCACTAGCACTTAGTAGTAAAATAGGATCAAAGGCTTTGGACACTGGAAAACTGCCTAGTAGAAATCTGGCCCTTGTATTTAATAGAGATGACAGTAAATGGGAATAGTAAGCATTATTCTTTTCAAATAAATATTATATTCTTTTGTTTTATAGTGCTCTGAGGCAAAGAGATACCTGATTCTAAGTCCTGAAGGTCTAGCAGTTATTTAAAAAATAACTTTCTTACTATTTCAGTTATTTCTGTGTTTTGCATCGTGTATTCATTGTTTCCAAGAAGTGGTTTTAATCTTTAACTTATATGCACACTCGCTTAGGTGTGTGCCATACCCATCGTGACCCCAGAAGTGGTCAGTGTTAGCTAATTACCATCCTAATTTTTAGTGACCCATTTTCAAACATATAAAATAACACATAGTAGAGAATATAAGAAGCATTAACAAATTAGCTAGCTAGTCTCAAACCCTTTTATTCATCCACACAAATACTTTCAAAATTACCTGTAGGGTTACCTCAGTCCTCAAGGTAATCATCACATTAAGGGAAACACTCCTTTCTATTAATGCCTTTACATTTTTATACTCATTTGTATATATTTAATAAGCTAATTCATGATAATATACCTATAAAGAGAATTCTTATCTGAGAATACTTTTATTTTTATTGCTAGAGCTCTCTAAATATAACCAAACAGAAAAGTAAGATAACCAATCAATATGCATTAGTGTTAATTTTAGAGGTATTACACTGTGTCGTCTAATGTATACTTTTGCAACCTGCCCACATTGAGCAGCGAAAGGCGAAAAAAAAAATGTTGGGAGTGGAGTGGGACAAATAGCAAAAATTTCTGTAGGGAACATTTTTACTTTTTCAGACTTTCTCAGAGTCAGTTATTATTCTGAACTATAAGTGGGCAACAAAATGTAATTTCCAGGTAGAAGAATAAGGTTCTTTTGGAAAATGAACTCCTTCTGGGATCCAGGTCACTGCTTAACACTTTGGCAGTGAGACAAGTAGGTGTTTTTAAATTGAGATAGTACAAGGGAGAGAATTTCCAGACTGTTCTGTGTTATGATCACTGTTAGGATGAAAGGCATGTAAATGGACCATAAGGAGAAGCTGAATTTTCATTTTCCTATTTTAGGTTGTTATAGGTAAAAAATGTTCAGATAACGGCAATGCCATGTGGTCTGCCTAATAGTGTGTGAACCAACAGCGTATTAAATTTTGTTTTATTCCAGGAGACACTCTGGATGAAAGCATGATATGCTTGCTGAAAATAAAGTTATGAAGGTAATTTTCTTAGTCAATTGACAGATGTTTAATCACTGTGTTTACTGGTCTAGTTTTCCAACCATGAGGATCTTGAATATAGAAATAGGTTCATCTTTCAGGTCTCAGCTCAGCTCAAATTTAACTTCTACAGAGAAAGTTTCTCAGATACTCCGCTTCCATCTATAGTTTCTCTGAAAATAATATTAAGCAAAATTTGTTAATTATATGGAATATGATTTATTAGTGTGGTTGTATTAATGTCTACAAACATTTTCTTTCTTCTTTTAGACTACCAAAAGAATCCATAATTTTATAGGGTCCTCAATCCCAGATCAGCTCTTAGACATTTGTGATGCAAAATCTGACAGAAAGTGGTGCAATGTGCTGGAGGTTAAAATAATCTTCACAGCAAGGAAGTGAGAAAGAGGGAAGGGAATGGGAATAGGGTGTAAAAGATAAAAGAAATGAGGGTACAGAGCATTTACTATAAAGTGAGTTTATTGATATTTGCCACTGAATATATATGTATATGAATATATTAAAAATATTAGTTATTTATTATAGAAATGACCAATGCTTTGAAAAAGTTTTAGTTTTAGAGACAAAGCTAAGTAAAATCTCAAACTTCAAAAAGTTGAATTAATATTGTAGTTCAAATTTCATACCATAAAGTATCCATTTAAACTAGTTGGATTGGATGTAATTGCTTGAGATATATCTTAATTTTAATCAAAGGCTTTCTAAAGTCAGATTACCTTTCTGACTCTGCCTTCTAAATAATAAAAAGCATTAACAGTTAATCTATGGGCACTGACACAGATTCTAAGCAAAAATAGAGAGTTAAAAGAAAAATGATCATGTTAAACATAGTGCCGCCACAGGAATATTCACAGTTCATTATCTTCTGGGCTGTTTTATTTGGAAAAATCTGCTCTATAGCTGGCTATTTTGGGCTCCTAAAAGCACTGAGGTGGGCACAGTTATACTACAATGAGATGTAGACTTTCTGGTGATAGTTTAATTAATACTTTATATTCTCAAATCTTTTATCGAAGAAGAGATTTAGGCAAGTTCAAAGGAAGGTTTTTATTACAATAACTATGAGGTAAAAGCATTCATTGATCTTTGTGGGGAAATCAAGCTGTGCAAAAACAAAACTTTTTTTTTCTCCCCTAAGTCAAATGTGAAGCCAGAGAAAGGGTTGCTATTTTATCTTTTGAACAGTTCATTAGTCTATACCAGGGTCTTAATTTACTGATTTCATAAGGAAAATTATTTTAAGTAAATTTTTCTATTTCAAACTTCAGAAGATTTTTCAAAATACGTTCTCTAAAGTCTATATCAAAGCAGAAATTATTTGACATGGCTCAGTATTAACTTATTATACTAAGCAGAGGAGATTTTGGCTGGCAAACCTAAGTCCAAATCATGTTTTAAATGCCATTTGAAAGAAGAAGCAGGCTGGACAAATTGCTGAAGGTAGAGATTCCTCTTAGTATGAGAATTTAGGAAGTGAAGCTGTTTCCTCATTTATAATGCTAATGAAAGGAAAATCCCAGGACTTGGTTTAAATGATTAATGGGCTGCTATATCTTATAACTGTTGACAGTTTGTTTTGGCACTTCAAGAAGTGCTATAGCATTCATGCACAGTAAATTATGAGAGATTAGTGATCATCCAATTTAGAATGAACTAATGGTGTGTGTTTGTGTCAGAGATCTTAATTTACGCAATCATGTTCCCTGTACTAAATAAACATGCCAGACTTAGGAAACTATGAAATAGCCATGCAAGAACCCAGGGGGTGAACATGATGGTAATCAAGGCCATGAAGACACGAACTACCTTTCATGTTTTAATTTACACCAGTACATTTGAGGCCTAATAGCAGAAGCTGTTTTCCAGCATCTGCCAGACAAATGCATGTATTTTGTTTGTTTGTTTTTTCAGAACATAAAAAAGTTATAAAGCATGGGGACTTGCCCAACAGCTGAACTACAGTCTTTGCTGGGTTGTCTCTTCCTAATTCCAAATTTGTAAGCATAGATTTACATAAGTGAGATCCTTATGTAACTTCAGATCTAGAAGAAATTACATGATAAAATAAGTTCATTCCTTAAAAATAAAATCTGTTAAAATCCTTGTTTAATTCCAAGCCAATGTCACATTACATTTGCCTTTCCCTTCCAAGAAAATGGCATTTAGGGAATTTGCCATGACCCTAATTCTACAAGTCTAAGTCCTTTCTGCCTTCTGAGATAGATTATAGAGTTCTTTTATCATTGTTCTTTGCAAGTCAGCACAAATCCCCTTATTAATTCACATTTTCTGCTCTCTTAAGGATTTCATTCTATGTAGCAATTGCATCAGATAGAATACTTTGTTCAAACATTTACTTAAGCAATAATATTTATTCGGAATCAACTATGTACTAGACATTTCTCTAGACCTGTGCTTTTCAATATAGAAGCCACTCACCACATATGCCTGTTGAGCCTTTGAAATATGGCTAGTCTGAATTGAAATGTGCTCTAGTGCAAAATACACACTAACTTTACAGACACAGCACACAAAAAAGAAGGTAAAATGTTGTGTTACTATTTTTATATTGCTTATCATTTAAAAGATAATCAGTATAAACCTTTCTGAAAAACAATGAAAGCAAAACATTGTTTTACCTGACAGCATCTACAAAGTATGCATATTGAGGCTCCGAGTTTGTATTTGAGCTAGTCTGTCATTGGCACAAGCTGACAACTCTAGGGCCCTCATGACAGAAACCACTTTATCTAGGTGCAGGGATCCTAAAAGAAAAGATGATGACCTGAACATGCCCACTGTAGTGGGTTGAATGGTGGATCCCCAAAAGATATGTTCACATCTAAATCCCTGAGACTTGTGAATATAATCTTATTTGGAATAAAGGTCTTTGTAAATGATTAAGTTAAGCATCTCCTTAATGATAATGAGATCTTCCTGCATTATTTGAGTGGGCTCTAAATTTGATGACAAGTATACTTATAAGAGTCAGAGGGAAGAAAACAGACATGCAGAGACAAGGTCATGTGAAGGAGACAGAGATTGGTATCATGCAACCACAAGCCAAGGACCACATGGAGACACTGGAAGCTAAAATAGGCAAGGAAAGGTTCTCTCCTAGATACTTCAGAGGGAGTGTGGGTCTGCTGATACCTTGATTTTCCACTTCTGATCTCCAGAAATGTAAAGAAAAGAAGTGTGTGTGTGTGTGTGTGTGTGTGTGTGTGTGTGTGTGTGTGTGTGTGTTTAAGCCACCATGGTTTTGGTAATTTGTTACTGAAGTCCTGGGAAACTAATACATTCACTCCTTTTCCCTCTAAAATTCATGTATTAGATAAATTGCTTCTGTTTACCTTGAGAAAGACCAAAAGAATTATTCTAATCTAAGATTCTTTCAGTAGGAACAAAGATATTTCCTTCCTGTAAAAGGGTGATCTCTTTGAACTTTGTTTTATAGTTCCCTAGTACATAGGTTCATTTTAACCTTTTTACATTATTCCACTCATATTCTCATCCTTAGTCTGTGGCAACCCATTTAACCTCTTCTTAAACCCTGCTCCAAGATAAAAATAACTCCTCCATACATTGCTCTATATATTATTACTGTTTATTGCATTCATTAAACATATTTTGAGAATCATATCTATATGACAATAATTGTAATGTTTTTGCTGGTGGACTTTGTGAACAAAACAGTAAAAAATCTCTACTCTTCTAGACTTTAATTTCTAGTAGGAGAACAGAGAGATAATAAATACTAACAATAAATAATATAGTGTATTATAAATTAATAAGTATTGTGGAGCACAGAAAAAGTAGAGGAGGACTCAGGAGGTGGGAGGCTGTTTGCAGTATTAAATCAAGTAGTCATTGAGATGATGACATTAAAGCAAATACTTGAATGAGGCGAAGAGTTAGCTAAGCACATATCTGTGGGAAGAGCATTCTAGGAAGAGAAAACAACTAGAACAAAGACTTCAAAGTGGGAGCATCCCTGGTGTGTGTGAGACAGAGGCCAACATGCCAGGAGCAGGTGAGTAATGAGCAAAGTGGAAGGAGAAGAAGAATGATGAGCAGCCTGTGGGACCCATTAAGCCATTGTTAGGATTTGGCATTTCTTTTGGGTAAAATGAAAAGTGCTTAGAGGGTTTTGAGCAGAGGCAAGACATTTTATGACTTAAAAATTTTTTAGCTACATTGCTAAGATTGGGCCATGGAAAGGGCATGGGTGAGAGCCAGAATAGAAGCAGAGAGACCTGCGAAGAGGACGTTGCAGTTGAAAAATAATGTTGGTTCAGACCTAGGTAGCCAGTGAAGGTGGTGAAAATAGGGGACATTTTGGGTATAATTTGAAAGTATAGTCAACAGAACATTGAAAAAGTGAGAGAAAATGTTAATTCCATAAATTTGGCCTAAACATCTAGAAGGATGGTGATATATTTTTAATGAAATAGAAAAGGCTATAGAGAGAGCTAGGTTTTTTTTTTTTTTTTTTTGGCTGGGGGTAGTTATGCCTTTCCAAGTGTATTTTCTCATTATAATATAATTAGCTGAGGTAGTGGCTCCATTAGCAAGGAAATTGAGAGTGCTGCATGCATAGTTCAGTCTCCATTTGACTCTGGGGTGTTCTTGGCTCACTCCATTATGGTAATGGCAAAATTCCAAAATTTCTATAGTTTACTTCTTATTAGTCTGATTCTCTATGAGAGCCTGAGGACTTGCACATGGTCCCCTAAAATTATTGATTTCATACTTAGAATTTCTTCTAACTAACCTTCATTCTTTCCTTCCTCCAACATGATAGATTCTCTTTTTAATTAATAATAGCTGCCCTGACATTTTTCTGAATAGCATCCCAAATTTCTTTCAAGAAATCATCTCCCCTATTATTTCCCACATTACTGGTTATCATCTTAGTGAAAGTTAGAACCTGCCTTTTCAGTCTTCCATTTGTTCTCTGACCCTACAATATCTTTCCAATAAATTCCCTTTCCTAAGACAAAGTTTGTTTTTGTGATTAAAAAAAAGAACACTGCAGATAGACATAGCCTTATTTAAATGAGAAAAAGTATAAAATTTATTTTCAACATTAGAATTCTATATTACAAAGGTTGTTGTATACTTATTTCAAAAAGGTAATATTATATATCTTTTTTAAATATAGATACAGTTTTATGTGCAACAAACTTCATCAGATTTAATACTATGACATCAACAATTATTATTAAAGAGTTCGATGTAATGGCCCTTGGTGAGCTCCCTAAGCCGAGTATTTTTGCTCAGACTATTTAAGCTCAATTAGGTTCATGAGCTTAATCATCTCTACAAACATAGGTCTGAAGGAGGTTTTGCATGGAATCATAATTCAACCACCTTCGTCATCTATTTAGTCACTTCATGTTCTTCAGCTTTGTCTCTGAACTGATGATTTATTTCTTTAGTCTTAACTTAGGTTTATTTTTAGTGCTTTCTTCAGTCCTATATCAAATTGTTCAATACAATGAATATAACAATACAATCAATCATAAGGAAAAATGTTTCTATTTCCTTCTTTTCTTTTAGATTCTTAGTCTACTCATTTTTGGATCCTGAGTTTAATCCTGGGTCATTATTATTTATGTTTTGGGTCTGGTGGATCCTTTCATTTTAAAGATTTTCAGCCATTTAACAAGCAAATTATAGAATTGAAAATAAGTGGATAGTGAAAATACCATTATATTAAAATTTTTAATAAGAATTTAAATAGCACTTTCATTGTCAAAATGCAATACTATTGAAAACTTTGATGATTTAATTTTGTTGAAGAGATTACCATCTTTCCTTAACAATTATAAAGCATTTTTATTTTTAAATTCATAAATGCCAATTTAGGTGATTATTTCAATGAATTTTTATTTACACATTATATAATTTCTTCAAATTATCTTTGTATACACAGCTGCACTAGCATTTTTTTCATTTATGAATCATAGCAAGTACCATAGCACCAAAATTATAAATGATGAGAGAATATTCATTCTTTTAGCAACACAGTATGGTCCACAGTATGGTTTTGAATTATTGCAAAATGAAGTCTTTCCTGTTAAGTGATAAGTACCATATTTTCTTATTGTCAAGCACTGTTTTAAGCAGTTCAGATCCATTAACTCATTTAATCTTTACAGCAACCATATGGAGTAGACACTGTCAGTATTCCATTTTATAAAAGAGGAAACTGAGGCACATAGAGGATCGGTGACTTGTCCAAGATCACGTATCTCATGAGTGTCAGAGCCAGATTCAAAACCTCTGGGCAATCTTCTCTTAGCCATGACCTTACACTGTCTATAAGGAAAAATGGTCTGAAACTATGTCCGAAAATCTTGTAACACCCTGGAAACAATAATATTTAAAATGGAGAGCAAGCCTTAAAACAGGGCTATGTAGAACTTCTCATCCCGTGCATTATAAATGGTTAACAGGTCTGTCTGATTCCATCAGTCCATGGGCAGGCTCCACTATTTACCTCAGTGTGCTGTGAAAATGGTTGAGAAGTACAGCAGGTCCTCAAATAACATCATTTCATTTAATGTTTTCTTATAATTTTGATGGGAGGAAAAAAATTGATTTCCTGCAAGGGCCACTGTCTGTGTTCACACGTTCTCCCAATGTCTGTGTGGATTTTCTCTGGGGACTCTGGTTTCCTCCCACATCCCAAAGATGTGCACATGAGGTGAATTATCATGTCTAAATTGTCCTACCCTGAATGAATGTGGGTGAGTGTGCACTGAGATGGAACAGTGTCCTGTCCAGGCTGGGGTTCTGCCTTGTGCCCTGAGCTGCCTGGATAGGCTCTGTCTTTCCACTACCTTGGGAAGTGGGTTGGGAAATCATTATCTTAGTTATTTTTATTAATCTTTCTTAAATGTATGTATGGTTAACATTTATTTCATCTGTAATATTAGAAGTGCTTTGAGATTTTATTTAGAGGTTTGGTCATATTTTAGTGACCAGAAATGTGCCGTAGAAAATTAACTCTTGTTTATATCAATTTAGCCTATGGCAAAATTGGTTTTGTTATATGTTATTTTGCTTTTAAGTTGCAGTTTCCAAGGATCTAGTGATGACATTAAGTGAGGACTTACTGCACTCTTTGCTCTATCAATATCAACCCTTTGTATAGCATCAGGGCCTGTTGGACCCGATATTGAGTTTCCTTTTTGATCTTTGTATTCATAAAGATTGGTATTTTGTGAATTTTATTCCTTCTTAGAAATTTTCTGCAGAACAAAGAGAAGAGCTAAAAAAAGAGAGAGGCTGGTTGTTTGAGAGGGGTGAAAGATTAGATTCACTTGTAGAACAGAGAGGGATGAAGGGGTTCAAATGGAGGCAATACTTTGAATTAAAGCATTATTTGAGTTATTCATTCAACAAGTATTTATTGATCACCTACAATTTACTGGGCTCTTGTCCAGGCTCAGAATAAAGCAGTGAATATTATAGATATGGGTCCCAATCCTCATAAAGCTTAGAGTGTAGCAAGAAATATGAACATGAAACCAATAATTACAAATGTGATAAATGCTATGAAAGAAGAAACATGTTTCTGGTTCTCCTTCCCTAAATCCCTTTCCTATACTCTTCTTTAATTATCTATGAACCCCAGAGCTTTCTCCTGTGTCCACTCACCTTTTTATTCAAAGCCTCTTTGAGGGATCTCATCTAAATCCAAAGTATCGCTCAGCCAGTGTACAAGATTGTTTTCCAAATATGCATCTCTTGCTTCATCTTGGGATTTAGACTTATATATTTAGCTGCCTTTTCTAATTTCATCCATCGATGTCTAGTTGGCATTTTAATCTCAACTTAACTGAAAACAAACTCTTTTTTTCCTCAAAAGCTGTTTCTTCTAATATACTCCTGATGCTAATGAATGGCAATGTGATCCACCCATTTCCCAATTGAACAGCCTAGAAGTTTGTAAAGATACTTCCATCTTCTCCAGTTCCCATCTCTGATCACCACATACTTCTCCAATCGATGGTTTCCTCTTTCTCACTGTCTTATTTTAGGCCATCATAGCTTTTTGCCTGTATGACTGCAGTTAATTTTTGTGTTAAATTATACAAGCAAATGGTAGGGTGCCTGATTTATTTATGTTTTAGTTTTATTACTTTTAGTCAGAGACTATCAACTTTACTATTTCTGCTTTTTGAAATTTATTAAAGTTTTCTTTGTGGTTTAATGTATAGTTAATTTTTGACAATGTGCTACCTGCTTTAAAAAATGCATTCTTTGGTCTTTGAGTATAAAGTGGATACTTATCAATTTGCTAGTAATTATGTTTCCTTAATAATTTTGTTATTTAGGTAATTTATATCTATACTTATTTTGTGTGTGTGTGTGTGTGTGTGTGTGTGTGTGTGTGTGTGTTCACTTGATCTATGGAAAGAGAGGTAAAATAGATTTTAACTATTAATAATTAGCCCATTCTTCTTGTATTGATTGTATTTTGCTTATGAGTGTCAATGCTTACTTAAACTGACCTGTGATTCAAACTATTTCTGTGATTTCTTTGTCTTTTTCTACTCTCCAGCCCACTAAGATCAGCCTCTGCAAGAGTGTTCGCTACTCAGAATCCATCTAATGTACTCTGCTTCGTCAACAGATCATTCCTGGGAGAGTTTGTGTGACTTCTCCTTTTTCCTGGTTTCTTGGGTCCAAGGAAAGCCCTTCTAGCAGTCTATGCACACACTTGCCATTGTTGGAAATGTCTTGTTAATGTTCTCCTTAGGGAACATCACCTGTACTGGAGAATATCACTCAGTGGCCTTGTCTGAGGTGCAGCTGCATACACTTAGCTCTGTTCCAGTGTCCCTCACCATGACATGTGGTGCATCTGGAAGCCTTTATCATATACAGTGGTTCAAAGTTACACATACAGTTTGTTGAATTGGTGTTTATCTTTCTGTTCCTCATTCTATTTGTTGTTCTGGAGTAATTTTTGAAAGAAAATAGTAGCATCTTTTCTATTTCGCTATTTTAAACTCCTAAAGACCACTGCTATTGATCTAGCTTCTCTATCTGCACACTTGTTTTTCTCCAGTTTGACCTCAGCATTGCTTTCAGAGTAAGCTTTCTCAGTGAAAGATCTGATCAGGATGCATTCTTGCTAAAGCCCTTCAGTGACTCCCTACCATTTGTAAGTTACAGTTCACACTCCTTAGCATGACATGGGATTTTCTTTATAATCTGACTCTTGTTAAAATCTTTAATTTCCTCCCTCCCCATTTCACAACATATACCACAGTGAACTGTTTGCGGTTTCCAAATAGTCCCATGGTCTTTTTGGTTCTGTGCCTTTGTATATTCTGTTTGCTTGGCCAGGAATGGATGTTTGTATTCAAATTCAGCTGAAGCATTGTGCTCCTTGGTCTCTTTCTCATTCTGAGATCTCATTTGCAGGCCCTGACTGCGTGTTTTGATAGCATCCATGTGCGACGTTACTCCTTAATTTGTGGAATTTATTATATACCAGATCCTGTTAAAGTCCTGTTAGAGAACAAAATAGACAAAAGTCCTGCCCTCAAGGATTTATAAAACTATAATATATTGTGAGTATTGGCTAATCATTTTCTTCATTTGCATATAAAGTTCTTAAGGGATTGCATTTTAAAATTTTGTGTCCAAAGTGGATACAGTAGATTGTAAATAGATGTTTACTGAATGATCGTAAATAATTAGGAGGGAGCCCAAGCAGTTTGTAATAGTCCAGGTGAGAGGATGTTGGTTCTTGATCCAAAGCAACAAAAAAGTGGGCAAAATTTTTGACATTTCTAAGGTGTAAGTGTTAGGTCATGATGATAAATAGTTTTAGCATAATTTAGGTTTCCAGACTGGGCTATTAAATGAGGAACCTCGAGGACTGAGATGGTTGAGAGTTACAGTTAAGTTTTGAACTCTGTAGCACATTCTGAAATTTCAGCTGAAGCATCATGATAGAGCACATGCTGCATTCCAAAAGGGGTGCTAGACCATATGCTGAAACTTCAAAGATCTGAAAAGATCCAGAGATAAAAAACAGAGAATTTTTATGAGAAAGTTTTGGGGAAAAGCTGTGCTGCATGTCTCCTCTCTTCTCTGTACCAAAAGTGGTGGTTAGAGATGGGAACTACTTCTAAAACCAGTGTACTCTGAGAGGGCCTTCACCGGGACCACATGGAGAATCTTCTATGTGTGCCCTGAAACTGAGGGACATAGGGCCTTGGTGACTGGGATAAACCTAAGAAAGCTGGAGTAGCTCACAGCAGCCAAGCAGACAGCTGTATCTGGGAAGCTGCATTCCTCTCTGACAGAAGGTCAAAACTGTTCCAGAGTTCATGAAATGTAGAACCTCAGTTGGAATAGTAACCTCATGTGTTTTTGAAAGAAATCCTGACCAAGAGAGCAGCTCCTTGGGCCAATGTAGCCCCAGTAGTAAGAGACTGTGGGGGCTGAAACAGGGGAGAGAAGGGACAGCCATTACCCATTATTATGGGAATTGTAATTTGTAAGACTCAATAGGAGAATCTTTGAGGAACCTACAAAAGTACATGTGAGAGAAAGAGCCAGCTGTAAACATCTGCCAGGTAATAAGAAGATATTTTCTACGTTGACAGGTGCTATCATGTATCCAAACCCTCTTACCTCTGCTCCTTCTCTTGCCTGGGCATATCTGGCAAAGAAAGATAAGAGAGCCAGGCCCCTTCTTCTAAGGCACGTGACTAATTCGCAGCAGGCCCCAGGCAGGGGAGGAGGAAAAATTTAAAGTTCAATCAAGTTTGGAATTGTAAATTTGAAAATGGTCTGAGAATCCTAATTTCTGAGTCTTGATCATGTGGTCTGAAAAGTCTTGAGGACTTAAATCTTTCATAAGAGACAGGGATAGGACTATTATCACACATGGAGAAGGTTTAAAGGGACAAGGGGATATCAACGTAAAGCTGTCGTATGATTATACTCCAGGCATGCGGCTTGTTAAAGTACACACTTAGGAGCCATTACCTTACAGATGGTTCCTGAAATGATAGCATGCATGAGATTGCCAGCAATGGATTGTTGAATAGGCGATAAGAGGGTATTTTCAGAGTCCGGGGGTTGCCAATATTAATAGGATGGGTAGAAGGTGAGAGGGTACTGCCGAAAAGGTAGGGGAAGGCAAAAAGTGATATCATGGAAATAGGGAACCTGGAAGATCCAGGTACAAGGTATATATTGATTTATAGGGAAAAAATAAATACCAAAAAAAAAAGAATGTGATATTTTTGTTAATTAATTAACACTTCTGCAATATTTTACTTATACTTTTTGACTTCATTTTTTTGATTGCCTCTTCTTTCTGGAAAGACAGGAAAATAATTCAGTCTTTAGGATGGCTGGTAAAAGTTCAGTTTTTATTATGAATAATTTATTAATTAGAATTTTATTAGGAATTTTAATTATGAATGTTTCTCAGCTTTATCATTCATTATTGGTAATGGCAAATAAATTTTTAGGATTATTGTCAAGTTTTGGAAAACTTCTATAAAAATTTTTTAAGTGTGAACACAGAGATTTCAGGGCATTTAAAATATTCCCATGTAGTAATCTGGCAATTTTAAAACAGGGTCATAAATTATTTGACATCTCCCATTGAGAGATGGAATTACATGTCCTTCTTGAGTCAGGGTTGGCTTGTGCTTTTTCGGTCAACAGTACAGTGTAAATGAAGCTATGTTATTTCTGAGGCTTGGTCAGGAGAATCATGCATTACCTCCTTGGTTACTGGGATACTTGCAACTGGAATTGTGTGCCTCAATGTTACGGGTCTAATTACACAGAGGCTGCCATGCTCTGAGGAAGCTCAAGGCACATGGTGAAGCCAGGTGTAGGCTCTTTGACTGACAATCTCAAATGAGCCCAGTCTTCAAATCATCCCATCTCAGGTGATAGACTTGAGTAAAGGAACCTCCAGATAATTCTAGCCCTCAGCCATTTGAATCTTTCTAATTGAGGCCCTGGGCATCTTTGCTATGCAAGTCCAAATTCCTAACTCACATTAAAAAACTCTGTTTTACACTAGGAAATTTTAAGATGTTTTTTACATGGCAATGAGTCCCCTGAAGAAATACTAGTCTTATACTGTCTTAATTAACATACATTAACATTCAGTTGTCAATGTTTCTTCATTGTAGTGGTGTATAAATGCTTTGTTATTTTAATTGAAATTAATTTTCCTGTCAAATCAGTAGGAAATTAATAAAAACAAGTATAGACGTGATTGAGCTAGGCCATTTTAGGCTGAGGGAAGAGCATGAACAAAGATGTGCTTTAGCAAAGATAAGGGGATAAATTTGGATAGAGTGTAGTGAACACACAAGGTGTGATAAGACTGGAAAAGTGTGTTAAGGCCTGGAAAAGAGGGAGAAGCTGCCAAATGCTAGAATATGCTTGTAAATAGACTATTAAATTCTGAGAGGCTGAGGACAGATGAAGTTAAGGAATTGGACCTGCTGATGAATCACTAAACAAGTGAAAGACAATACAATATTTTGTTAAGATTGTTAATATGAGAGTCAGACAATCCTTGTTCTGAATCTTGTTTCTGCCACCTACTAGTCTGTGAAATCTTGTTAGCAATTAATTATCTATTAAATTGATTGTCAACCACATAAATAAACCTTTCTGAACTTACATAATGTATTTCTAGTTGAACTCCTTAACTCTATTTCCAAAATGCCTCTGGTTGCTCAAATGCCACTTAATATGAGTGAACTGTGATAAGAGAGAGTCAGGGTGGATAGAAACAGTAGTCTTAGTTATTTGAGGCTATATGTCCCACTTTTTCAAGTAAAAAAATGATCATATGAAGATATTACTGGAGCCCCTCCAAGCATGTTGATCCTCTATAGGTAAGGCCTTGCGGATTAAACATCATTATCTTTGTGATAGATTTATCTCAGCTAATAGAGATGTATGTTTTAGAATTAAATGGCATCAAAATTATAAAAGGGGCCAAGTAACATGAAGATTGAAAATCAGTCACTGGTTTGAACATTTAAGAGTCCACTGCTGAAATATGAAAGTTTCAGTGAAGACCTGAAGGGTATTAGGATGGAAATCATATTGGTAAAGTTTCAAAAGTTAAGAGTTCAGCTGGATAAAATTCTGGAAACATCCTTCTGGACATGGGGTTTAATTTTTTTATTCTGATTCAATGCCAATAATATATAAAACTCTCTTCAGATGGTCCCTCAAATATCAGTAAATTAGTGAAACTTCTAGACCTAAGATAATAGCCAAATTTTCAATTGTAATAATTATGCAAATGCTTGTTGAAGTTTTGAATAAAGGAAAGTGGACCAGCTGGGCCCATCTGGCAACAACTAATAGTCTCATCAGAAGGAAAGCACTTTGTCCCTCTCAGCAGCTTGATGCTGCCAGAACACTCACTGTGGCAACTGCTGGATCCTCTGACGGAAGGGCTTGCTTTTGTCTGAATAGCAGAGGATGATCCAGGGTCCTATTGGGTCTCCAGTATTCTACACTCTCAGAAAACCTGTTTATAAAGGCAAAAAAAAAAAAAAAAAAAAAAGATTAAGGGCTTTAGATGAGAAAGGAGAGGCAAAGAGACCTTATTTTAGAAATAAAAAAAAAATCTTGAACTTGTTTTTAACTAAAATGGAAAGAAAGAAGTAAAATAATAATGAAAGAAATAGGATGGGGAGGAGATAATTAGTGAAGTGAGGGACATGGCAGAAGAGAAAGAATAAATGACAGGTCAGAAAGCAGAAATTGAAGATAATTGTCATTTGTATCTCTTGTTTTTCTTTTCACTTGGTTATCAATTGTTATATCTTCTGGATAAATTGGCCCTTTTATCATAATGAAATGCTTTTCTCTATATTTGATAATATTTCTCCTTATAAAGTCTATTTTGTCTGATATTAATGTAGCCACTCCAGTTTTCTTATAAATGATGTTTTAATTATATATCCTTTTCAATTATTTTACTTTCAGGATGAATATACCTTTATATTTAAAGTGGGTTTTTTTGCAGACAACATATAGCCAAGTTTTGTTTTTTAATCCAGTTTGACAATTTTTGCCTTTTAATTGGAGAGTTTAGATTACTTACATTTATTGACCTAATTTGATTTAAATTACCCATCTTTCTACTTGTGTTCTATTTGTCCTACCTGCATATGTTCATTACTCTCCTCCTCATTTTCTGATTTTCTAATTATTTTATTTGTTAGTATTTATTCATATTTACTGTCTCTTTAGTTTCTAGAAATTGCTCTAGGGTTTACAATGTGCATTTTTAACTTACCACAGTAGTCTTAGTTATTTGAGGCTTACCTTTGAAGTTTACCTTAAAAAATATTAAATCAATTTACATTACATGTAGAAAGTTTATAACTGTGTATTTTATTTCCCCTCTCATTCCTTGTGCTGTTGTAGTCATTTTACGTCTACAGATATAAACAACAATGCATTATAATTATTTTTTCATTAAAAATCAGTTAGCTTTTAAAGAAATTTAAAAAAATGTCTTTTTATGCTTACTCTCATGTTTAACTTTTCTGCTATCCTTCATTCATTTTCATAGATCTAAGTTTCCATCTGATATGCTTCTTCTGTCTCAATAGCTTCCATTAACAATTACTTGCAGTATTAGTTTACTAGCAACAAATTCTTTCAGACTGTTTGCTGAGTGTAGAATTCCAGGTTGAGCCCCACCCGCCGAACCTTAAAGATGCCTTCTGTTATCCTCTAGCTTGCATAGTTTACAAGAAGTCTGTAATAATTTTAATTTTTGTTTCTTTGTATACAATGTGCCTTTTTTCTTCTATTGCTTTAAAAATTGTCTTATTAATCATTGGTTTTCAACAATTTGATTATGCTCTTTGGTATAGTTTTTTTTTGTGTTTTTTTTCTGTTTTGAAGTAATTCAGTTCTAGAAATTGTGCATTTTCAATTTTCACCAATTTAGAAAAAAACTTTTAGCTGTTACTCCTTCAATCATTTTTTTCTGTCTCTCTCCAACTTTTATGTATAATTGTGTCTCTGATTATGCATAAGTTAAAACACTTGATATTGTCCCTAAGGTAATTATGGCTCTATTTATTTTTATTTTTAAGTTTTTTTTTCTCTCTGGATTTCATTTGGCTAATTCTATTGTTGTATCTTCAAATTCACTCATCTTTTGTTTAGCTGTGTATATTTGATTTTAATCCCATCCAAAGGAATCTTTGTTTTAGATACAGTGTTTTTATATCTAGAAGTTCTAAGATGTTTTTATATGTTTTATTTGTCTTCTTATGGTGTTGATACTTTCTTTTAAATCTTTGAGCATATTAAATATAGCTATTCTAACTATGTTTTTTGCTAATTCTGTCACCTCTGTGATGTCTGCTTCTGTTTCTGTTAATTGACTTTTCTTTTTGTTATGGGTCTTATGTCTAGAAATTTTTTGCATGTCTAGAAAATTTATTTTATTTTTTGAATGTCAGATATTGTAAAGTTCTTATTGTTCACTGCTTGATTTTGTTGTGGTTTTAAAGATTGTTGAACTTTATTTGGCAGGTGAGTTAAGGTATGTTTGAATTAGGCTGATTCATTCAAGGTTTGTTTTAAAACTCTTAGGACAAGTATAGCATAAACTTTATTTTATGGTTAGTTATGTTCCTCTATTGAGGCATAACCTCCTGTGGGTCTCTATTCAATTTTCTGTAAATATAATGAGATCTCTTTTCTTTGAATTTTGGAACTCTTTTTTAAAATTTATTTTTTGTTAAATATTATTGGGGTGACATTGGTTAATAAAATCAAATAAGTTTTCAGTATACAATTCAACAGTATGTTGTATATATACATTGGATTGTGTGTTTGCCACCCAGAGTTAGATTTCTTTTTGTTACCAAATATTTGACCCCTTTTACCCCAATCTACCTCTTCACTTCCTGAAGTTTGGAACTCTTAATGATGATTATCAGTCCTGTATGCTCTGAGAATTGTTTAGCTTCTAGCTCCCTGGTAATTATTCTATTCCCAGACTCATTCTAGGAGTGAAAGATTCAGCCAAAGTCTCAGGGAAACTTTATGGAGATATCTGTAACTTTCTATACCTCTTCTGTACTCTGCCCCCCAAATTTTAGGCCTCTTGGTGTCTCTAAAATCTGATTTCTGTCTCCTTAATTCAGCAAGACTTTTTGGATCTATTTACACTCTGTCTCTCTAGTATATGGTCTGAAAATTGTGCCCAGTCAAAATCTGGGGCAATTATATATCACCTTATTTTTAAATACAACATTAATTATGAAAATATATGTATAGCTATGTGCATCAAATGGCTGATCTTATACATGTATACTCAGTAGTTAAAGTTATTCACAAAGCACTAGAAATATTTTATAAACAGTGCTATTTTTAATTTTTTATATTAGTGTTAAAATTTTTATGATAATATTTAGTATAACATTTGTGCACAAACTTGTTCTTTTTCTAATAATGCTGAATTTCCAGTAAGTAATTGAATAAAACAGGGGCATTAAAGACATTTATTTTTTTTTTGGACATTTGTGCTTTCAAGAGAAGCATCAAAGTTATAATAACAGAAGCATCTGATTTTGTGGCATTTTCTTACATTAAGTACTATGTGTATGTGTGTGTGTGTGTGTGTGTGTGTGTGTGTGTGTGTGTGTGTGTGTGTACTTAATTATATGACTTTGTAGCCTTTTTAGAATAATTTCTGCAATTAGGGCTCCTAAAGGTCTAAATCTCTTTACTACAATATTTAAAAATAGTAGAAGGTAATTTCAACTATAAATTTATTATCAAATATTTTATTCATGAGAGTTTCATGCAAAATTTGAAGATTAAAGACAGATTTTACTTGATTTTGATGTTATTGTAGTCCACTCTTTGTAATTCTTTACTAATCTCTTCAGATATTCCAAACAACACCTAACATTAGATAGCAGTTAGAGTTAATTGGGATCCTGTATACCAATGATACTTCCTTCCTTCAGCAAACTCAGTTTCTAAGTCAGAGGTTGTACGCTTTCATTTCGCAGGCCAGGACCAGCCGATAGATGTAATTTTTTAGCCTGTACATAGTTGGCTCCTATAGTGTTTTTTCCTTTCCCAGAGCAATCGTGACTTGCCACGATTTTTCAGAGCTGCCCACCTCAAATGGGGCATAATTTCTTCAGGTTGTCATCCTCATAATAACTTCTCATTCTATGGCCATTAATGTTCACTTAATGGATTCAACATGTATTTATTGTGGCCTTGGACCTGGATTCTTTATTCTCTTATGTTACATGCTTGATCCCTGATCTGTAGTGAAGGCGAGAGCTGAGCTAGGGTAAGGAGAGGCAGACAGTTCAAGGGACTGAAAAGTAGTGTTTATATAGGTTTATGCAAGGTTTTTATAGTTTTCATTTCAGAACCAAACAGTTATTGCAGTATTCATCTTAACTCAGTGGTCATTTCCCCAAGTGACTGAAAGTGATTAAGGGTACACATAAACCTGAAATTTTCAACTATAGAAAATAGAAGAAAAATTGGATCAATAAGAAAGTGGATAAAAGGCAACTTTCTACAGAAAAAGAGTCTGGAAGGTGAAAAAATATCTATATCTCTTTTCTTCATCAACCAGAGGCAAAAACTTGATGCTCTCTTAATTTAGATCTTTGTCTTGATAAGACATTTGTTTAGAAAAAAATTTGCTATTATCATTGCTGGTGATTCAGTACAGATAACAATTACGAGCGGAAAAGAGATTCCCTTTTGATGGATATAAGTGGAAAATATATAAAAGGAAAGTAAATGTAAAGATATAAGGAGATTTTATTTTACATTTACCTTGGAAGAAAAAGAAATCTGAAGGCTCAGAAAACATTTTGTTCTCAGATAGTTTCTTTCTTTCTCCTTTAATTTGCTTTTCCTTTGAGCAGTGTAAATACTCTGTATTGTGAAACATTGTGTTTGGAGGAGCAATACTATAGGTTGGACCATCTGGTGGGAGAACTTGTTCCTTTTTTTTAAAAAAACCTTGCCTGTGCATTATGACATCATTCCTTATAAAGGTAGAGATAGATTATTGTGCGCATATAACATAACGAATTTATATGAGATATAGTGACTATCCCATGAGTGAAGGAACAAGACATAGTTTGGAGTTGGAGCCTAGAGTGATTTATGAAGGTCATTGTCTTACAAGTTCAGATGCTTTCCATATGGCGTCAGAGAAACCCCCTTATGTACTGTATGTATAAAACATATGTAGCAAATTAGTTTCACTTACATTTTTTTTCTAAATATGTTTTGGTTTAAAAATGACAGTGTCTTGTGTTTATCTAGTCTGTAAAATAGTACATTCTTTTTTTTTTATGAGAGGGGTTATTTGTTAATAGGAACTGAGAGTTTTTAAATGAGACAGACAGAATTGAGTGTGAGCCCCTTTGACACGGGGCCTTGCTGCGGCTTGGGTGCCAGAGTCTTCCATCTCATTGGATTTATGGCTTAACTTCTGTATCACGCTTAACTTGAGTGTGCTCAGTGGTGTGACCTTGTCTAGGAAGAGGAAAAATGGATTGTTCATTTTCCAGCTGTAGTGTATTATATTTCCATCTAATTGCATTTTCAAATAGATGTGAAGATGCAACTACTTCCATTTAAAAGGAAATTACTCTGCTTAAAGAAATATGGAGAATGGATTAGAATTAATATTCAAAATTGAAAGTATTTTATACCTAAAATAATAAGCTTTTGTTTGGCCTAGGCAGCAATCCCATTGATGGATTTTCTTTTCATTGTTGTTTTAGTTGTGCAGACTTAAAGTGTACATGCCCTCACTTACTCTAGTCCAGTATTTCAAACCCTTTAAGAATTGTCTAACCTTAGAAAACTTTTCCCTATTAGGATCTATACTGTACATGTTCCATTTTAAGACTATAAAGCATGGATGGTTTTCCAAATTTCATATTTTATTTGAAAAATTTGTAGCACATTTAAAAATTTTGGAAACTCACTGGGATGTGACAAAACCAAGACTGAAAATCACCGGAACTTTAATACCAAAGTAAGAGACTACCTAAACATTTTTGTTGAAGATTTTTTTACATTATTAAACACATATTTGGCTGGATGTATGCAGCTGATCTGAATTTCACTTATGGTATCTATCAAAACTGAAATATTCAACCCAAATTATGGAATTTTTACAATTGTATAATCTTTAAGTCACACATTGCAATAGTGTAACAATTGTTCTTTGGTTTGAAAACTGATAAAGTGCATTTGAAAAATAATGTTGGAAGGTAAAAAGTAAAATCTGTGAGGTACATGACTTCTGCTTTAGTTGGGTCAGAGCAAAGTATCCAGAAAATCATTAACTAGAGTGAGAGAAAAATTGAGATTTCTAGATTTAATTTAAAATGTATATGTATATGTGAATGCATTTATATCTTTATATATCCATATATGCATACATTCAAATTCAGCAATAATATTTAATTATCATTAGGTGACTAATATATTTCAGCTCATCTTGGCGAGGTGTTTATAAACTCTAATTTAATGCCACCAAAGCCTGATATGGTACATTAATTCCTATAAGACATTCAGGGTCTATGCACCATGATTTGTGAGCTATCTACTTATTTCTAGTGAAAGAATTGTTTCAGAGAACAATTGTTCTGAAGACTAGCTTCTTTGATAATGCTTTTTCTGTGGATAAAGAAGGGGTGCTGGTTTTTAAAACTGTCAATTTAGCTCTTTCAGAATCACTATGATTCGTTTGCTATAGTAAAATATTCCCTTCAGGTAGCAGGCAATTTTTGATCTCAGTACAAAGCTTCTTCTCTTTCTGTTTTATTCTTCTAGCAGACAGCACACACAGCTGTGCATTATATCTCCATACAAAGTCATTTGGGTGTGAGGAAGTAACAGAAGCAGGTCCCATGGATGTTTTTCTTCTTGTTCCCCATGTTCTATCTGTGTGTGTCACATTTTATAGAAGATTTCCATTGGATTCTGGTTGGCTTTGGAGACTGATGAAGAAAGATACAACTCTGTGAAGTCTGAACATCTGCTAGAGTCATGAATGGCTTTGGGGATAAACTCATCAGCTGATAGGTCAACTAACTCCTTAGCCCAGCTATCATCAGCCAGATTCACTACAGTTGCCCTATTGAGAATTGTTGATGTGTCTCAGCGGACATGTTGGAAAGTCAGTCAGAGAGTTAATTTCCTCCTGTTTTGTGGTGGGTGTGAGGAAGAAAATGAGGAAGAAGGGGAAATGTGAAAGGCCATTTCTGGAGATCTGTTTGAGTTGCTCATACAATGATGTTTAAAACAAAACAAAACAAACAAACAAACAACAAAAAAAAAAATAGAGATTGATATGCCTTAATTCTGATTTCTCCAAAGATAGAATTTTCTAGATCTCAAGAAAGAACGTCAGTCAAAATTCTACTTCTATCTTTGACAACCTTTCTCAAACTATGCTCACAGAGAATGCTGATGGCCCACTCAACATGGTTTATGATTAAAAGTTAACAAAGGTGATTTTCTTTAATTCAAAAATTACTTTAAAAAAAGCAACAAGAGGAAAATATGTGGAACAACTGATATGACTAGAATATTCTGAATGTTACTGTTTTATCCTTTAACTTTATCTTAAATGTTTCAAATTTGGTCTATATTTATTAAACATTACTATTTGGTAAGCATAATGGTAGGTTGAAAATATGTAAATGAATCATACACAACTCCTATCTTTGATGATCTTCTAGTTCAATGGAGCAGAGAGACACAAATAATTTCATTTGTTGAGGAGCAGCAGCAGATGAACCTTAAGCAAATGACTACGAATTAAAAAATTTTGAAATTAGATTTTCTTAAATGTTTTTGAAGATGCAGTGATTTACACATAGGGAGCATAAACTGTATTTTCCATTAATCAATATTTTACTAGTTTTGTGATGGCATTAAATGATAGTATGGGGGAAAATATACTGTCTTTAGAGCTGGGTTCAAATCTCAGCTCATTAGCAGAGTAAATTTATGAGCTTAGCTCCTTCATCTTCATTACAGGGTGATAATACTTCCTGTGCAAGATTGTTGAGAGAGTGTATGGAAAGTGTGTGGGAATTTTTTTTGCTACATTTCAAATAGGTGGTGGTACAGTATAGTTTTTGATGCTCTCATAATATGGAACAAATTTTCTGGTAATAAAAATAATAATGCTAGAAAGAAGTAGGGACTCAACTGCTAATAATTCCTTGAGAATTATTATGGGTTGAGACATAATATGGGGCTACGGTATTGCTAAGGAATTTGCCAACTTTTAACTAGAAAGTTCTTCAATTCATTACTTGTGGTAATTGGTGTATCACCATTTTATCTTTAAAATTACTTCTGTGTGATTTTTTAATGATATTACAAAATGAGTTATAAAGCACCACAGGAGTCTCCCATAGCTTCCTCCTCCATTTTGAAAAATGGAGATTCCAGTTTTTTTTATTAATTAGTGACAGACCTAGGAGAACTCAGATGTTCTGGTCCCTTAGCTATGCTAACTGCGGGTGCCCTGCTGGTTGGTTGTAGGCAGTGTGCACATAGTACCTTACATATCAGTCTTCTAGATGGTGATAATAATAATAATTATTATTGTTGTTTACTATCTTTATATTCCCTTTTACAGGGAATATAATGAAAATAATTTTCATTATTTTTCAAATCAGTGCTGTCACTAGACAGATATTTTCAAAGTAGTCTTTATTGCTCACTTAGATTGAAAACATTAACAGTCTTTGGAGCTGTGCTTGAAAACAAAACTGTGTTAGTTTTTTCAGTAGACTCATTTTTCCCCCTAACAGCTGTCTTTGTTTCTTCTAAATTCTAAACTTTAAAAGCATGTCCCTTTTCACTTGTGTGTTAATATTTTTCAGAAATGTTCATTAAATAGATCAATTTTTCCACCCCTTTCAACACTAGAAAACAAAACAAGTTGAATCATGTCAAAAGCAAGTAGTCTACAGGGATAATATAAGCATAACACTCTTTCTGGATATAATTTAAAAATTTGAGGACCATATCATTTTGTGAATTCTATAGGGAGTGGTTAAATCTTCTAGAGAAGCAAAGTTTATTATATAGAAACCCAAATACATTTTGTAGTTTTGAGTCCCTCAACTTTAAAGAATATATTACAGAAGTGACCCGATAATCCCATAGACCACAATTTTTACATTAGGTTGCCAGGGTATCAAAACTCTTGTATGACACAAATTTTAGTAAAAATTTATTGCTTTTAAAATACATAATAAACTTATACTAATATATAATATAAATTCCCTCACAGCATATTGCTAAATATGTTAATTATTGCTAAATAGTTAATTAAATGTATTTTGGTGTGTGGAATGTTTGTATCCTCAGCATTTCAAAGCACTCCATTGCCAAGATGAAACTACTAATTAAGCATTCCCTGAGGAACAAACCCTGATCTAGGAATTGCTTCAGAAATCATCCAAGAGTACTCTAGGAATGGAGCCACTATAATTCATAATAAAGGCTCTTCTGATTCATCGAAAGCTATTTACTGTTTCTTTACTGGTATTTTCTTTTATATAACAATTAGTTAATAAACTTAGTAGACTTGTTTGCTACAGTTCTATTATTCTGATAATTTCAGGCTCATTACTCATGTAATTCTATTCTGTTTGAGGAAAATGTAAAATAAAATGGAGAACACATAAGAACAAGAAAGACAGTTATTGTCAGCAGCCTTTCTCAACAGTTATTTTCTAAGTTTTGTAAGAATTGCAAGACAGTCCATAAAAGACTTTACTGTATGAGTTAAGAAACTGCTTTTGAAATTTAAGTTGCAGTTCTAACTTTCAAATTGTGCTACCAAGTGACATGGAATTTCCTTATTATGTTTGTTGAGGTCATGGACCTCATACAGTCAGGTGAGCAGATTTATCACATCCTATTCTAATGGGCACATCCATTCTTGAATCACCAAAAACTACAACCCTACCTGATACCCTTTGTAGGTGAATAAAAGGCTACTTTTCAGTGTCTCTGATGAGTTCCTAAACAATTTTCCATGTGCTCTCTAATTTTCCACATATTTTGGGACCACTTTACTTAGGATCTGGTTAGAAAGCAAGGTTTAATGAAAGGAACAGGGACTAGGAAGAGGAGCTGCATTTTATCCTGGTTTGTGTGTCTTTGACAGAGTGGTCTGACCTCCTTGAATCTTGATTTCCATTTCTAAGATTAAAATAATACCTTCTTAGCCTTTCTCCTAGGATAGTTGTAAGAATCAAGTGAGAAAATGTGGGTTTTATAGGCTCTGATGTACTAAAATGTAAGTTACTGTTATCATTGGTAATATAGAATTGGCCGATGGTTCCTTTTCTGGAACCTTGGAGGGGATGGGGCTGGGATATCCAAGCTAGCTTCAGGAATTGCCTCATGTGGCCTCCTTTCTTTGTGTGAGAAACTGGACTTCTTACGTAACGGCTGGCTTCCAAGAGAGAGCAATCCAAGTGGACAGAGCACAATCTGTGATCTCTTAAAGCATAATATCCCTTCTGCCATACCCTATTGGTCAGAGCAGTCATAGAGCCAACCTAGATTCAATAAGAAGAGAAATAAATAGATGAGAGGAATGCAAGGAAGGTGGAGCAATCTATATTTCATCGCATGAGTGATCTTTTCCTGAGAGAGAAGAAAATAATTTAAAATCACATGCTCACTGCAGTATGCTAATCACTGGGAATAGCAGAGATTCACAGTCTTTGAGGGAGGTGTGGTGATAACTCAAGGTTTGGAGTAAAGAGACTTGGTCTTTCATTGGTGGCCAACATGTTTTTTTAGGCTTGACAAATACTGAAAAGTTTATCTTGTTATTTGCATTTCTTAGCTATAAGTAATTGGTATCTGGGTTGCCTCAGTCTACAGTGATCATTAAATATGTTATGAAAATAGAAAATAATTCATTCTTCTATTCTGGGAAATTAAAGAATTTCAATATCTTTATAGGATTTCAGTGAATCTTTTAAATGTTTTCATAAGAGGAAGTCTCTATTTTCCATGTAAGTATTGTTGAATCCTGTGGTTAACTGCTATGCATAATTTTAATCAATAGTTTCAGTTTTCTCTCTCATTAAATCCTTTATCAGAAATACTAAGTGTTCCCAAGGGGGCTCATTTATTTTTAATCCCTTTTCTGTATGTTATGTGGTTTAGGCGCAAAGGCACAGTGTGAGGACAGGTAGGTAGATAGCGGAGACTGGAGAAAATGGAGAGGAGCAAGGGACTCAGATAAGAAATTACCTGGCAACAAAAGTATCAAAATATCAGCTTTTATAGAATGTCCTATTTTTTTTTATCTACTTCTTTGATACCTGCTTTTATCTAGCCTCCCAGGGTCTCATCTTCTTCCTTGGATTCCACCCACTCCTGAATATGGGATCTTTTGCTCTTACCATATCAATTTTCTGAGCTTTGGGTGTTTATTTCCAAACATCTGAGAGACATCTCTTCTGGCAGGCCATATAGCCATCTTAACATATAGTCACAGAAGTGCTACCCCAGACTTGTTCCAACAGATTCTGTTATTTGCCCCCTTCAAGCCTGTTTTTTTTTCCATATTCCATACCTCAATAAATGTCACCATCATCCACCAGTCAACAAAGTCAGAAGCACTGAGTCTTCCTTGACTCTTCAACACATATTCAGTTTTCATTTAAGTTGAACTTTCTCAACCTCCTGAATATGTTTTGAGCCTCTTTCCTTTGCTATATTCTTACCACCACTGATTCAGGCATTCCTCTTATTTCCCCACAAAATAGCATAAAATAGTTTCCTTGACTGCAGTCTCACCTCACTGTCTCCTAGATATCTTCTTTAGCTTTGCCAGAATTACTTTTAGAAAAGCTACTCATCTGCTTAAAAATCCCCCATCAATCTCTATTGATTGCGTATTGGTTAGAGAATGAACACTAATTAGTAGTTTATAGATCACCCATGGTTATTTGTAACCTTATCTCCTACTTTTTAGGCTCCAACTCAAGCCACTGCTATCCACCATCTCACAACACTTTTTGCTTGATTCTTGAAAACTTCAGGATCTTTCATGGATCCATGCCTAACATACACTGTTCCAACTGCATAGGTTTCCCTTCTCTGCCATATCTGCCTGAAGGACCCAAATCATTCTGTAAAACTTATTTCTATAGATTTATAAGGACCTCTTGAAACCATTTGTGAGCTCACAACACTATCCTCCAAATAAAAAGATATTTCCTCATTTGTGTAACAATGTTACTTCTAATATAATTTCTTGGCTTAATGATTGAATGCCCTATAATTCTGCAAGTGTTCTAAAAAATTTGAGTTGGGCAGTGTAGTTAAATGTCTAAGTTTAAATGAAGTTTAATGATCATATTAATTAAAATAATAGTCATCTAGAATAGTGTCTGGCTCTCTCTATGCCTTCCCTTCACTGTGGTTGGCACTTTCTCCTCCACAAGCAACTGTAAATTCAGATCCACAGGAATCATAGTCAAGCTGCTCCTGAACAATCAAGATAGTCCTACATATTTTCCTTCCAGAAATGCTAATTTCATAAATTCTGTTTTTAATTAGGTTTGAATCTGGTTACCCATACAGAGTTATCAACGAAACTCTTCCATCTTCCTTCCTCACCCCACCCCTCTTTGCTTTTTGTATATATCAATACTTAATTAAATCACTCACATTTGTCTTATCTATGGCCAGTTGAACAAAATCAGTGTTGTTTATTAAAGTCATTATAAGTGACTTTATTTTTTGGTATTTAAAATTTTGTTTTCAGTTCATTTCAAGAACACTGAGAGAATAAAAAAGGAATTAGTTGGTCCAAGTTGTTTTCTAAATTACAAATTATTTCCCTTACTCTGTATTGCAACATAAGGCAATTTGTTTAACATTCCTTATTTCCAATTTATCACCAGTTATAAGATTTGTTTAAATATTAAATACTATATATTTTGCTCTATTTCTGATATTTTAATCAATAGATTCATTTTACTTTATTTAAACTTAGACATTTAACACTATTGCCCAATTTAAACTGTAGGACACAGGCAGAATGGTAAATACTGGAAACCAATGTTGAATGATTTCCTGATAAAAGGAACCATTTGCCGATGATGTATCTTTCCCTATTCCATCTATAAGTAGATCTGTGGCAGCTAACTTTCAGCCAAGATAGTACAAAACAAAAGACTCATTGAAGTCCTACCGTTGGCATACTTAAATATCTCAAACCAGCACCTGTGCATTTAATAACTTTCTCCATGAGAAAAAAAAAAAAACCCACTAACTTGTAGTTTGAAAGATGGGTGTTCCCACAAAACAAGTCTGAAAAAAAAAAGAGGCTATTTTAGGTGAAAAAATATTTGTTAAAGCAGCTTGAGTTAATTAAATCTCATGTTGGCCTTATTAATTTGCTTTCTTGCCTAATGCCTCTCTCCTCTCAACTTAATGTTGGCCACCTTGAAGTTAACTGGCTTGAGTGGTAGGACCACACCCTTAATTTGATGTTTCCTGAGTCACTTCATTCAACAAAGAAATTTTGCTGGAATTTTTTTTTCTTCAAAGTCTTTTTAAATGCCACATCTTATTGTGTCTAGGAAATAATTTTGGGTGTGGTTACTGGTATATAGAGCATGGAACTGACTGAAAGCAAACTAATGAGAAGTTTCCTGAGTATTTGAGGGAATTGATTTCCTCTGAAAACACAGGGCATGCCCTTCAGTGTCCACTTTAGATGCGTATCCTTCCAAGGTCAGACTCAAGGGCCCGGAAGAACTGAGGGTGAGGGAGTTGCTCATAGAGAGCAGAATCAGGATTAAATCAAGAACTCTCCCCACTCCTGGACAAGGGCTAGCACAATGTCTATCCAGTGATGACATATGTTTCCCATTTTTCCTCTTTCTGAATGGAATATTTATTGAAGTTAGACTGTTCCTAGTTTCACCAATCGAATATGTGGAATATTGAGTATATATGGGGAGAAGGAGAGCAGAAAAAATATCATTTTAGTCAGTTGGACATCTGAGGCGGGGGACTGAGCATCGCCTAAAATTTTATAACTATTACTGTAGAGGATTTTGAGAAAGATGTGGCCTCTGTGAGGAAGACAAGAATGGATATTTGGTGACTAGAGGATGCAAATGGTAAATTTTCTTTTATTTTCTTGAGTTCATGAGAAAATTAAATTTTTATATTTAGGAATTGAAATCATAAATTACATGACTGGACATGGTATGCACAATGATATGTGGGCAGAAATGATTTCTAGACTTGGCTTCTAAAAATCTCTTGTGCAATCTGCCATACCATCTTATCTCATAAACTTTGAAGTGGTGGATTCGAAGGAAACTCTGGGGAATAGTGGAGCCCACACCGTGGAAGAAGTCAGCTGGAGAGTATGTTCTTCAAGTTGAGCAATTGTACAACGTTAGGGTATATATAATTTATTTTCCAAACTAGGGCAGTTTTCAGATTAAGGGGAGTGGGGGGGAGGTTATTATTAGTAATTGTACTGGAACAATGGGCATACACCGTGACTGTCCAAGGCAAATTTGATGTATGATGGTCCTATAGTATAGGAATCTCTGGGAAGGCCTAGGCCGGTTTAAAGGAAATGAACCAGGCAATCAAAAGATACAGCATTTGAATGTCTGCACCGACAGAGGGCATTTCACTGCCAAGAAAAATCTTTAGACATCAGATACAGAGAATGGCCTTTCCTGCTTTATTTCTAATTCTTCCTTTCCACATTGACCCTGGAGGATCTGAAGTAAAATATTGAGTAGGAGAAGGATACTAAAGAGAAAGTTATAAAAATATTAAAAGACATAGGCTATGTCTGATTTCCCCATTACTGCTTTGCAAAAGCCTAGATCAATCTATCTATATGATATATGTATAAAAAAAATCACAAAATGAGGGTCTTTTTTATCTTAAAGTAGCTGGAAAAATTATAGGATCTACTTAAAATAATAGTGCTAATTAATGCTAACATTATACAGTACTTTTTATACTACATTCCAAATGCTGTTCTAATACTTATGTTAATTCAAATATACATATTAGCATAATATATATTATATTAACAAACATATAAATTAATTTAAATTAATTGTGAGAGCAATACCCTGTATTGCCTCCTTGAGCTGAACTGCTGCTACAGAGAGCGAATGAAAGACAATAGTGGAGAAAAATAAAAATGCTTCCTGACTGCTCTCCAAAAAGTCCAGCCCATTAAAGTGTTAGACATGATAAGAATGCAGTGTCCGTCAAGGATTAGCGATGATCATAAAACTGGAGAGAAAATCGTGGTGCTAGAAATGTAGATCTGGTATAATACCCCAAACTATCAAAACTAAAAGAACAAATGAGTCTCTTAGGGAGTGAATGCAAGGTGTTCAAGTCTGAGTCTGTTGAGATATTTCCTATTAATCAGCACGTATCGCTAAAGAATGGGGAGAGGTGATAGCAGTGGGGATGTTGTGAGAATAAAGAGCTTGAGAAGAGAAACAAGAGACATTAAAGACCATCGTGTCTCTGGAGCCAAGACTAACAAGAATAGTCATCACTGTTATAAAAATCAAAAAGGATGTTAGTACAAATAAGAGAATTTATGTTGGTTCTCTTTTTTATTTTTTTAAAGAAACAGATTTTGCCTTGTTAAAATCAAATTTCTGCCCATAGATTTTAGTTTTTCTAGCCTCCAGTGCAAAACAAGAATCAAGTGCAAATGAAATATTCTTTTCTTTCAGGTTCTACCTTGATTGTACTGAACATTTAGCTGGACCTTAGCTGGACCACATCCAGCAATGTTAAATAATTCTAATAAATGCGGTGCTCTCTTATTTTATCACAAATAATTTGCCTAACTTTTGTAATTCATAATTGTGAGTTCTTCTAAAGCAAAAGGATATCTGAGGTTTTTCCTGATAATGATAGACATAAATGAGAACAAATCAAGGCCTTTTTCTGAATGAAATAAATTCAGTGTTACAAGTTTTGAGTCAAAAATGAGGTTTATGACGGGGGTCCTGGATGTCTCTTCAGCTTCCTCTTTGCATCAGATGCCAGAATCCAAGTTGACTTGGTCCAGAGGGTTGCCAGTCTGTGCAGCTGCTCCTCCCATTGCTCCTCCCCTTGCCAGCCATTGGTTGGGTTGTACTGAGGTGTTAGAAGGTCTTCAAAAATGTTTGCAAACCATGTGCTGCATCCTAATAGACCAGGGAGAGGAAAGAAAGGTGGAGGTACTACCCTATACAGATGAAACTGCCATAACCTGAAATTAAACTGATGAAATACATTTATAGTTTGTTGGGAGCATGAAATGACAAATTAGAGCAGATGAGCACTGATCAAGCACATTTTTCCTACCTTTTTTTTTTCTTTCTGTACTTACTCCTCAAATATTAGGCTGACTTTGTCTACTCTCACTTTGAGGACGATAGCTTCCTTTCTGGGTGATTTTAAGGTAATAGCTTTTAAGCTCTTTATTTTTATTTATTTATTTTTTTTTGTTTTCCTTACAATACAAATGTCCATAGAGTTTTGCTTTATTGCTTTGTTATTGTTCATTTGGAACAAAAAAGCAAAAATTTTCTCCTAATTCCTTATAAGTATTTATTTTAAAAATGCAGATTCACTGTGAACCTATCCTCTTTCCCTTTTTCTATAGTTCAACCCCGCCACTGAGAAAGAGCCTACAATAAAAGAAGGGAAATGGCAGAACGTGAGCTGAATCTATTTCTCATTAACTTAGGACTGTACTGGTTTAGAGGCACCAAGTCTACACCCTGAAACCTAGTTAATTTAGCTTCCACAGCCTGCTTCTCTAATTCTCTCTGCCTTAGAACCTTTAATTCAACATTTGTTATGATGGTTAAACTATCATACAAGATAAGTGCTTATCTTTTACCATATTAGAGGACATTAGCTGAGGATACAATGAACTTAATTTTTCTAGTGCCTGATTTGCTCACCTACCTTTTACATTCTTCTATATATCCTCAAGAAATTTTTATCTTACATTCACTGCTTCACGTATCTTATTTGAGTAGTCTTAAGAAGGTAACTGAAGAAGAGTCCAAGTTAGCCAGGCCTAATTGTAAAAATCTAAGGAAATAGGTCAATTTAGCAAATTTACTATAAGAATTCTACTCTTTTTCTGATTCTTAATAATTGAATAAATTCATGCTTTTCTGCACAGAGACAAAATTTATGCAGTTTATAAGTCTTGAGTTCTGATTAATTATACAACACTATCTTCTCCACTGGCTCTTGAAAATGCCACATTCTTAAGAAGAATCCTGAAGGAGGATCATGAGAATAACACAAAAGATATCTTGGCCATCCTTTTTAAAAATGTAACATTTTATAATGATTTAAGTGTAAGCAAATCAGAGACACATGGATTATATTTCCCTTAGAATACACATGGGTTTGAAAAATTAAGAGAAAACAGGCTTGGCACATTGTGGTTGGGTATTACTGAACATAAAACATTTGGGGAAAATATTTAGTTTTTTGACAAGTGCCAAAAATGACCAAACTAACTCATCTGCTTTCCCTCTCCTTTGCCTCTAGCATTAGCCTAGACCTGGAGGGCTTTTGGAGTGAGAGGATACAGGGATTTTGTATTCTTTGTCAGGAAATTAACTTCGCCTTATTTCTCTATTCCTTCATCTTCTTTACCGTATCTCCTATCATGCAGGGGGATGACTAATTCCTCATTTTGAAGAGTGTTGTAATTTTGGGACAGTGTGTTTCAGAACTGAGCGGATATATACTGTATTTAACTCGGCAGAGCCCAGAAGGTTTGGGGAGTAGTTAATAAATCCTTATTGAGTCAAATTGACTGAATACCTTAGAAAAATCATCTGCCTTGTATTTGTATTATGTAATTGTTAGCAGCATTATGCCTGGCTGCAAACTCATTTTCTCCTTTCTCTTACCTTCCATAAATATTTATTGAGCACCTATTATGCATAAAGTAACATGCTAAAAACCACCAGGAGCCAAAGATTTTATCTTTAGGTATTTCTGGGTGATGATAACCTTAATATAAAAATGTAGTAGAAATCTACTAGGTTGTAGATTTGAAGGTTTCATTTTTCTTTTAGGCATTTGCAGATGATTACGAATAACCTATTATTTGCCCTCTTGCTATTAATCAAATCTTTATTTATGTGGTGCTTCTGGCAGATAGGCCTCTTTTATACTGATTCTATGGCAGAAAAAACAAAAATGTAATTCATTCATAAATAGGTGGTCTGATTCTACATACTTGAATGATGTTCTAAAGGTGGGTTTATAGGCAGGAAGCCACCCTAGGGTAATGTCATAGTAGATAAGATAAAGCCTTGACCTAACATCTCCTTGGAGCAATTCTCTATTTAAAAAGCTATGCTCCATTTCCAATACCAAAGTTCACTAACATTTAATCTTTAAAAAGTTAATGAGCAATAATAAGTTAATAAAACAAGAGACTATAAGTAGCTTATAATAGGAAGATAATTAGAGGCATTATATTCTCCCAAAGTAAGATAAGGGGAATTTACTATCACATAAACAGTTGAGTCTGTTTTTTTTTTTTTTTTTTTTTTTTTTTTTTTTTTTTTTTTTTGCCCTTCACTACTGCATGCATGGAATCTAGATACAAAGTCCAAACCTAGAAGTGCAAAGATTTATTTTTTCAGGTTTTTGGAAGAAGATCTTATAACTCCAAGTTTATTAGTCCTGTAAAAATAATCTTATAATAAGCACACTATGTTGGGCTCCTTGTCCCTGGTGGATAAGCAGGCATGTACTTGAGGCTTCCAGAACAAAAGAAGATCTTTGAGATTCTGTGAGAATGTAAAAGAGAAATTTTTAAAGGACTCGGCAGTCCTACCATCTATAGTTATGTCTCTGTCCTTCCTTTTTTTATTTTCTTTCCAGCAAATGGTCATCAGTGAACAAATATCTCTTAATGTTTAGAGATTACTATATGTTGGTAGTAATTGTGTGGTTCAGATTTTCTGTTTTTTCTTGATTCAGTTTTGGGAGATTGTGTATTCCTAGGAGTGTATCCATTTATTCCTTATTATCTAATTTATTGGCATTCAATTCCTCATAGTATTTTCTTATAATTCTTTGTATTTCTGTGGAGTCACTTTTTACTTTTCTTCTTTCATTTATAATTATTTTAATTTGGATCCTCTCCCTTTTTTTTTTTCTTGATGATTCAGGTTAAGGTTTATCAATTTTGTTTATCTTTTAAAGAGCCAGCTCTTGTTTTCATTAATCTTTTATATTGCTTAATTAGACTCTATTTGGATTATTTCTTCTCTGATCTTTATTATTTCCTTCATTCTACTCACTTTGGGCATTGTTTGCTGTTCTTTTTCTAGTTTTTTTAAGTGTAAGATTAAATTGTTTATTTGAGATTTTTCTTGTTTCTTGAGATAGTCCTGTATTGCTATAAATGTTGCTTTGGCTGTGTCCTATAGACTTTGGGTTGTCCTGTTTTCATTTTATTTGTCTCAAAGTATCTTTTGATTTTATTCCCTTGCTCTCATTGTTAACCCATTTATTGTTGAGTAGATGTTATTTAGTCTCCATGTGTATTTTTAATTTTTTTCTAATTGATTTCTAGTTTTATACCATTATAATAAGATAAGATGCTTGATATAATTTTCATATACTTAGATTTATTGAGACTTGTTTTGTGGCCTAATATGTCATCTATCTTGGGAAATGTTCACTGTATACTTGAGAAGAATGTATATTCTGCTGCTTTGGAATGAAATGCTCTAAAAATATAAATTAAATCCATCTGGACTAGTGTGTTGTTTAAAGTCACTGTTTCCTTGTTGATTTTCTGTCTGAAAGGTGTGTCCATTGGTGTCAATGGAGTGTTAAAATGCCCTACTATGACTGTGTTACTGTCAATCCCTTTATGTTGGTCAATAATTGCTTTATATGTGTAGATGTTCCTATGTTGGTACATAAATGGTTACTAGGGTTATAGCTTCCTATTGAATTGTTCCCTTTATCATTATATAATGTCTTTCTTTGTCTTTTAGTGTAGCCTTTGTTTTATTGTTATTTCAATTTTTTTCCGTTTCTATTTGCATGAAATATCTTTTTCCATTCTTTTACTTTCAGTCTGTATGTCTTTTGATTTGAAATGCGTCTCTTGTAGACAGTGTATGTATAGGTCTTGTTTTCTTAATACATTTTCTTTAATCCATTTACATCTAAAGTTATTATTAATAAGTACATAGTTATTACCATTTTATTAATCATATTTAATTTATGTTTTTTCTTCTTTTTAGCAAAGTCCCTTTAATGTTTATTTGTAAGACTGGCTTGGTGCTGATTAAATTTCTTTCCTTTCTTTCTGTCTGGGAAGCTCTTTATTTCACCTTCAGTTTTAATTGCTGGGTAGTCTTGGTTGTATGTCCTTGCTTTTCATTACTTTGAATATTTTGTGTCACTCCCTTCTGGCCTACAAAGTTTCTATTGAGAAATCAGCTGATAGTCTCATGAGAAACTAATTAGCTACTTTTAAGATTCTAATCTTTAACATTTTAATTATGATGTGCCTTGTTATGGGCCTCTTTTGGGTTCATCTTATTTGTGAGTCATCTTATTTCTGAGCTTCTGAACTTTTATGTTTATTTTTTTCACAAGGTTAGGAAAGTTTTCTATGATTATTTTTTTAAATAAGTTCTTAATTTCTTCCTCTTTCTCTTCTGTTGTTGGTACACTTGATGTTCCAGAGGTCTCTTAAACTTTCTTCATTTGAAATTTTTTTTTTCTTTTTGCTGTTCTGATTGAGTGTTTTCTGCTATCTTGCCATTCAAATTACTGATTCGATCCACTGCTTCATCTAACCTACTGTTGATTCCATCTAGTATATTCTTATTTTAATTTTGTATTCTTCATTTCTGGCTGGTTCTTTTTTATAGTTTCTATGTTTTCGTCCAATGCTTACTATCTCTTTGTTGAAGTTCTCAATGAGTTCATCTATTCTTTCTCTAAGTTTGTTGAGTGTCCTTATAACCAATGTTTTGAACTCTATGTCTCGTAAGTTGCTTGCCTCCATTTCATTTAGCTATCTTTCTGGAGTTTTCTTCTGTTTTTTTTTTTTTTCCATTTAAGACACATTTCTTTGTTTTCTCATTTTGGCTGCCTCTTTGTGTTCATTTCTATAATATTTTCTACATCTCCCAGTCTTACCCAAGTGGCTTTATGTATTAGGTGCTTTATGTATTAGGTGGCCCTAATACCGGGCCTGGGGCAGCTTAGCAAAAGGTCCGTGGTACCCCAAGGCCTGATTCTACCAGCCTATAAAGCTAAGCAACTGATAGAGGTTTTGGATGGTACACAAATTGGGTAGGACAAGGTCCCAGGGAGTCACCAAGGTAAAAAACAAAGATTTCACCTAACCAGTGCAGACTCAGATTTAGTGCCAGTGCTGAGCCTGTGGACACTTACAAAAGTCTCAGGTCACACTGAGGCCAGCTGCTGCCCATCTCAGGCCCACAGACACCTGAGATTTGTTCAATAAATACTGTAGCTTGGAGAGGGCTGGTTTCTCACCACTAGAATTGTCTCTAGAAGTTCACAGGCCAAGATCTATTGATTGTTGCTAAACAAGCCTCCTGTCGAGAAGACTGGGTTGGGCTGGTTGCCCAGCCATGAATATGCATTCAGCATATTCACTGGGGTAGAGCAAATGGATCTCACCAGGTCAATGTAGATTTAGAATTGGCCATGTAGGGGAAGGCTCAACACATGCAAGAGGGCACCCACTTGCTGGCTGCACAGAAGGAGAGCTCAACAAAAGGACAATGGTGGCTGTCTCTCCAACCCTTGCTCTGAAGCCACACAACTCAGCCTTTCCCTGTAGGTCTCTGGCATCTCCCAAGCTGCTGTTCCTCCGACAAAGCCCAGAGTAAGTGCCTATGAGAGAGTGAGTCTGTGTGCAGGCCTTTTAAGAGAATATCTGGATTTCCAGTTTCCTTTCATCTCATCTGATTGGTCAGAAATTCCACTGACTTTCACAGCCACATTTTGTGGGGACTCCCCTTCCCAGCACTAGAACCCTGGCTAGGGAGCCCTGGTATGGGGTTGGAGCCTCTTGTTCCTCTGGGGGGACCTCTGCAGCCGAGATAGCCCTCTAGAAACTCAACCACTATATGTGAGTGTGGGGCCAGCTTGTTTTGTGTCTCTGTCCCTTCTACTAGTCTTGAGGTGTCCTCTTCTTTTTATCCTTAGTTATAGGAGTTATATTGAGCTAGTCTTCAGGTGATTCTCCAGGTTTATTGTTCTATAATTGTAATTTAATGTGGTCATGGGAGGAGGCAAGAAATGTGTTTACCTATCCTGCTGTCTCAGTTGGAACCTCAGTGCTCTACTGTTTTGATTAATGTAGCTTTGTAATATAGTTTAAAATCAGGAAGTATGATGCCTCTAGCTTTGTTCTTCTTGCTTTGGATATTAAGGGTCTTTTGTGGTTACATAGAAATTTTAGCATTTTTTCCATTTTTGTTAAAAAATGCCATTAGAATTTTGATAGGAATTACATTGAATCTTTAGATTACTTTAGGTAGTATGGACATTTAAACAATGTTAATTATTTTGATTTATGAACATGGAATATCTTTCCATTTATTTGTATTTTTAATTTTCAATTTCTTTCACCAGTGTCTGGTAATTTTCAGTGTAGATCTTTCACCTTCTTGGTTAAATTTATTCTTAAGTATTTTATTGTTTTTGATCTGTTTTAAACGGAATTGTTTTCTTTCTTTCAGATATTTCATTGTCAATATAGAGAAATGCAACTAATTTCTGTATGTTGATTTTGTATCCTGTAATTTTACTGAATTCGTCAATTAGTTCTAACAATTTTTGTTGAAGTCTTTAGGATTCTCTCTATATAAAATCATATCATCTGCAAAAAGAGACAATTTTATTTCTTCCTTTCTAATTTGGATGTTTTACTCTGTTGGCTTCTCCATGGGCTGCCGAATATCCTCATGGCATGGCAGATGCTACTCCCAATGAAGTGATCTGAAAGAGAAAGAGAGAAAGGAAAAGGGAGGAAAGGGAAAGGAGAGTGACAGAACAAGAGTATGTGAGCTTAAGATGAAAATTTTTTATACTCTAATCTGAGAGGTGACATGCCATCACTTCTGCTGGATGCTATTGTTCATATAGACCAACCCTGGTACAATGTGAGGACTTCACAAGGGTAGTGGGTGGGGCTCAGTAGGGACTGGGTTCCACAGTATGTATGTGAGTCAAAAGCAGCAAGGTATTCATTGGCTTTTTCATTACAGCCATGCAATTGTCAATGTTTACTTTTCTTTCTCTACTTTTTGCTTTCTAGGTCATTAATATTTTACTAACAGTACAGTTTTTTTATTTGTTGTTTTCTTCATTGGTCTCAAACAAGACTTCTAATTCTTTCACTCTTCCATTTCAAAAAGGCCTCATTGTTTTTTTCCTACAATTTAACCAGCAGATAGAACTTGAAAACCTGGCATTCTAATAACTACTTTCATTAGGTTACATGTAATACCGTTTATAGCTTTGGAAGGGGCCTCAGCTCCGGTTTAATCTTCTCATCCTATAGATTTAAAAACAGTGGCCAGAGTTGGTACTATAATCCAGGTCTTCGAACTTTCTGCATTTCCTGCTATACCACCTGCTTCGTTTGGAATCACTCAATGTTGCCTCTCCTAAGAGCATTAAACTCAGTTCAATTATTCACTCAGTTTCTAATGTATTGAATTCAGGCAAAGATCACTAAAACAGTCTCTGTCCCATAAGAAATTATAATTTGGTTGAAGGGACAGAGGAGTAACTAATAAATTCAGTGCAATGTATTAAGGACCATGATATCTTACAATATAGGGCTGTGATACTTAAGGGCTATGTTATGGATGTTCGGACAAGGAGACTCTGGCATGTACCTTAAAGAATTAGGAGAAATAATCTAGGGAGAATTTGAATGATAGAAAGGCATTGCTGGAAGAGGGCAAACATGAGGAAAAATAGAAAGGAAAGAAATAGACTGGTATCTATTAGAAACCAAGTAGTTTCATATTTCTGGTGTTCAAAAGAAAAATTAAGGTGAGAGTCACTCAGGTTAACTGAGTACTGATAGTACTATCACAATTAGTAGGACAGCCAGCCCTATAATCACCTTGAAGTGACTTGGAGACATTTCTTTGTTAGGCAATAATTCAGTCAGCAAATAGTTTTTGAAAACCTATATGCCAAGCACAGTTGCAGCTGTTGGAAATACAGTAATGAATTACAAAGATGAAATCTCTGTCTTACTTGGAACTTACATCATAAATGAGAAATTATACATAAAGAGAAGGTAATAAGTACTTTGCAAAAAAATAAAGCAAGATAAGGGAGAGACGGGGTGCTGCAGTGGAGGAGATATCATGTTAAATAAAGTCACTAAGGTAAGTCTTATTGAGAAGCCAAGACCTAAAGGAGGAGAGTTGTGGTTTAATAAACTGAACTTAGAAGATCATAAAAGTATTTAAAATTTTTAAAAATTTTCAATTACAGTTGATATTCAATATAGAGAAGATCATAGAAGTCTTGAATTATAATGTGATTAAACAATTATCACAAGTGGAACAGAAAGAACTGCAAATCAGGAATTTCACAAGACGAAATGTGTATTGTTTATGCAATATAACGTACAATATAACCTCTGTCTTACATGCAAACACTGTAAAGAGAGTGAGCTTGACAATACACTAATGACCATAAGAGGCCAAAAGTCTGATTGTCCATGTTTCTTGAAATAGATGCTTTGGAATTCCATGCACATATTTACTTATTGCTTTATTGATTCATAGCTTAGTTTATAGGTTAACATTTGTGAATGTTGGTGAGTTCACAGCACTGCACTGGATGTTACTATGTTCACTAGCTGTGGCAAACAAATAAACTGATTGTATTTGTATTTGGATATATTTTGTGGCAGATTACAAAATATAATTCAAAACTTTTTACCTCCTTTACCTATTAAGACTGCATATCATATTACCAATCAAAAATGCAAAGAAGAATGTCCTTTTAAACTATGAACTGTTTGTTTTATATATATATATATATGTATACATGTAAAACATATATATATATATATATGTTATCAGAAATGTTTTATTGCAAATTGTATATAAAGATATATTGAGTACTTACTCTATTTTCTCAGTTTGTGAAAAAGATAAGACTTTTATTCATACCTTTGAGGAGCTCACAATTTAGGATAGATCAGTTTATAATTGTAATAAAGTTTCACATATTCTCTTTAATGTTCAGATTACATTTAATTCTTTCTCTCTCTTTCTCTCAAAACTCCATGAAGGGCAGAGACTGTGTGTCTTATTTGTTTATTATTTTGCTTCTAGTACTTGCTAAATTTCTGGCATAGATATTTAATGAATAAATAGTGAACTCTTATCTGAATGATTTTCTTTGTTCATTATCTATATGAAAAACTGCACATCAATCTGGGGTGGTTTAGGTAAACCACTGTGTTATTATATACTATGTATGCTCAGTCAAAGATGATGAAGTAATGATTGTCCCAATTATTCCAATGCTATGTTTCTACAATTATTCTATTTTGAATAGGCTAGTCCTGTTCATTACTTTATACCCAAGTGGAAAATCATTAAAGGGCATGCCTCTGCAAAGGTGGGGGTAGAGGGATTGAAAAGTTGACTTTCAGTATTCCTCTTTGCCTTATGATTTATGAGTCTTTAACTGCCAATCTCCCTCGATATGTAAACACATGGTCCTTCTATGTTGATAAATCAAGTTAATTCTATTTGTGTGTTTTATAGCATACTGTCCCCTTAGGACACTGTATTATATTGACACCATGGGATAAATTTGGAAGACTTAGAAAACAGTCTGTTTTTTTTATGATCTCTGTGGGATTTGCTGCTTATTTGGTAATTTAAAAAACTGATTTTTTTTTTGTACCAGAAACACTGTTCCTAAATTGAAATGGCAAAACAAGAAAAAGTTTCATCTATCACCAGCTTTTTCTGACTTCATACTACAATTTGGGAGTCACCAAGGGCTTCAAAATCAAAAGTCACTTCTTTCTAATTAATTCTTAATTCAAAAGACTTGGGCTGGAACACACATTTTGATTTCTAATATGTTCTTTTGGAGGTATTATTGTTTAAGTAATAACAGGCTTGAACATACATATTGATTTCTAATGTGTTCTTTTGGAGGTATTATTGTTTAAAGTAGAACCTAGGCACCTGTGTCTATCCTGAGCTGCAGTTGTCTCATTGAACCAGGTTTCTGCCTGGATCTCATCTTCTCTGGTATGACCCCTTTTATTCCCTTGGACTGGATATTTCTCCTATTAAATCCTAGCTGATGGTTGAAGTATGAGTTTCCTTAACTCCTGATGATTCTTTGTCCTTAAGAATGGATCCTATTGCTAGTCCCCAGCAGGAAACGAGAGAAAAGTTTGTGAAATATGTGGACAAAAGCTTTTGGATAAGTAACAGTGTGTTGTAGAGTAAAAAGAACATGGGCTTTGAAGTCATACAGGCTGGTTTATATTCAAGAATGCCATTTACTAGCTTGTGATTGTTTGATACATTTCTTGATCTCTTTAAAATGTATTTTTCTAATTTGTGAAATAGGTATTAAGTAAATAAATTATAGCTATTGTTAATTTCTACCATAGAACACTACCTCTACAGCTTTGTCAGCTCCCATTCTTCCCTGTGGTGGAAGACTTTTTACTTCTCCCTGCCAGCACACAATGTAGGTTCCAGCTTACCTCACACCCAAGCCAGCCATGTCTAGACACTTAAGAGTTTCCTAAGAAAAACAAGCCACATGATAGTCTACCAAAGAGATAGTTGAAAGGCCATGCTTAATTGATTCCTTGTAAGTCTTCTGAGGGATTTCCTTTAGACTTGGACTGATTTTCATTAGACCTTATGCACACAAGCATGTTCTAATTTACATGTCTGCTCTACTATTTCTCTTTCTTCTTATTATACATCTTTTGGAATCCTAGTTAACAGCTTTCATTGATGGTTGTGAGGCAATAATGCTCTATAACTTAGCACTGTTTCTGAATAGTGTGCTAATTGCTTTATAGCTTCTCCTCTACACTATTAATGATGTGTGTGTGTATGTGTGTGTGTATGTGTGTGTGTGTACTTAAGGACTAATCTGTTATACAAGCTGTCAAAATTTGGGGGGACAAAAACAAATAAAATCTATAATTTTTTAAATGAAGCCAACCTATTTTGTTGTTGTACTATATTTTGAAAGTTGTTTTAATTATATAGGGAAGACAAAATACTTTTTGGAGTATTTACTTTATTCTAACTCCAGAACTATATTTTTGTTAAGATACTCTGATGACTGTATTCTTGTTAAGATACCCTGGTGACTGGCAGAAATACAGAAGGGAGGATGCAATATGTAAATATACCAATCAGATCAATGCAAATCATAATAATGCATTCTTTTATAGGATCTTGGGGACAGCTGTGTAAAAGAGTGATTTTCATTTTCATAGGTTTGGATAAACTTCTTAAGCAAATCCTGTCTCCCTGATTCTGCGATTCTAGTTCTGTTGTGTTTTACTTTATTTTCCTCTTTTGGTTTTTCTGGGACAACATATGGTGGAAGTTGAAACTTTGAGAATATGTGGCTAGTTTTATTTTCTTCTCTTTGTGGCAAGTTGTATTGGGAACTTTTGTTTCCAATAACTTAGCTATGAAACCACAGGAGCAGAGCAATTGCGAGGTTTTCTGTGTGATCGGAGTGGGGGTTGGTAATGTGACAACTGTCTCAAAGGTTTTCTTAGGAAAGTATAAAAGATTCAACAAATTATTTCAGTTTACCAAACTTGATGCCATCATTTCAATGTTTTAATCAGGTCAAAACTTCTGGCCACTTGTTTTATATGGAGGAAATATTAGTACCAGTATAAAATAAAATATAAAAGTCAGAAGGATACCCTGACTTCCCTGGGATCCTAGAAGAGCCCACAGAAAGGAGGAAGTGTTGGTAGTGAGAGCTAAAAGAAATCAGAGCACTCTTCTGACTTACCTAAGTTAAGAGAAAAGGAAGAAGAGAGAAAAGAGAAAAACTTGTTAATAAAGTTCATCAAAAGTTTTTAATTTTTAATCAAGATAATAAAAAAAGAAGAGTTTAAAGGAACGTGAAAGCGTTTTAATGGCAAGGTACAAGTTTTAGTGGTGAAACTGCATAATCCCTAATACTGAATTTTAAAAATAAATTTTTGTTGAATCTTTCATTCCTAAGTAGAGTAATCTTATATTATCTTCTAAGTGGACTTTAGACCTGAACCACTCAGGATTATTTTCAAAGACAGTATTAATAAAGTGAAGGTGTTTGGCACATATCCTATTCTTTTATTTTCTGAGGGAAGGTAAATTACTAGAGTGAAAGTCTTTTTCTTTTTCTTTTTTTAAATTTATTTTTCAATTATATTTGGCATATAATATATCAGTTACAGGTGTATAGCATAGTGATTAGACATTTATATAACTTACAAAGTGATTGCCCTGATAGGTCTAGTGCCCAAAGTTACTACAATATTATCGACTATATTCCCTGTGACTATTTTTATAATTGGCAATTTTTACTTCTTAATCTCTTTCATTTTTTTTCACCCATCCTCCCAACCTTTCCCTCATCTCAATTTGTTCACTGTATCTATAACTTTCTTTTGGTTTTGTTTGTTTATTTTGTTTTTCAGATTCCTTATCTGACTGAAATCATATGAGGAATGTTAAGGTATTAAAAAATAGAATGAAGAAACAGAATGAGGTATTTCTAAAAGAGAAAATAAAGAACATAGGGTAGAAAAAATATTGTTATTTTTAATGGTAGAGGAGTATTCAGAATTGAAGAAAGACATGAACCCTCAAATTCAAAAATCATAATGGGCCCCAGCAACAAAAACAAAACCCAAAATATAAACAAAAAAAAATACAAATCCACACTAGGATGAATTATGGTAAACAAAAGTTAAAACAAACAAACAAAAAAACAAACAAAAAACAAATACCCAAAAGAGAAATACTCAGAGAGAAAAAGAAATTTCTTCTAGAGAGGAATACTCAGTGAAGAAGTTGTGAGGTGAGAAGAGTGTAAGAGAAAATCAAGGCTGACAAAAGATTTCTCATTAACAACAATCTGAGCAATGGACATTAGATGAGACTATAATAATGTATTTAAAATGCTGAGGAAAAGCAACCATCAATCTAGAATTCTAAACCACTTAAACAATTGTTTAAGGCTAAGAGCAAAAGAAAATATTTAATATTGCTTATGAGAAGGTTTATTTTACATCTAAAAAATTACTGGTTTTTCATCTTTCATTAAGAATAAAATCAATTACAAATGGAATGCAAAGGACCATGTCATGTAAAGAAGTTTATAATCTGAATAAACTGATAAATTGATTGAAATAAATTGATGAAAATATAGTAAAATAGTGTCTAACTAGTAGGAGATTAAAAAAATAGAAGTAAAATATTAAATGACAATAATATCAAATTTGGGCATCAGTGGTTAAAATCAAAATATTCCAAGAGCCTTGCATTGTATGAAAGAAGGCATGTTAAATAGAAATAGATAAAGTTACTCAAAACCAATAAGAGTAAAGGTAGATGAAAGAAAATTGGATAAATCCAATAGAAATGCTGCTTTAGTAGAAATGAAATATATAACTTCAAAACAGAGTAGAAAAAAATGAAATGAAGAAAATTGGATGAAAGCAATAGAAAAAATAAAATGGAGAAAGATGAAAGTTAAATAGGCAAAACAAAATAGTCAAAGTACATTTAAAGAGATGTGTGAAGAATTGCATCTGCCTGTTGATAATCAGAGATGATCATATTGGGTTAAAAGTGCATCATAAATTCTTTGGTTTGTGAAAGCTGAGCAGTTCCATTAAAGAAGTTAATTGTAAAATTAAAACAAAATAAAACAAAACAAAACAAAACAACAAAAAAACAACTCTCAAATCTCAAGGTTATATTTTACCAGGAATAGTAATCTTCCCTTCTCCTCTTCTCCTCAAACTCATGTATTATTTTTCAAATCAAAGGTAGATGATACATTTTTTTCCACATGATATGATTGTCTACAGAGAAAGCCACAAAGGGTTTGCAGATTAATATAAACATTAAATGTTTAGGAAGTGATTAGAAAGTCAGTATTCAAATATCAATTTGTATTTCCATACATACACATAAACTGAAAGAGTAATAGGAAGAAAAATATACCATTTTTAACAGCAAAAAGAATAAAAAAGAAAAAAAAAAGATACCCAGGAGTAAGTCTTATGACATGTTTAAGTCCAACATAGAAAAAATTTTAAGTGTTTCTTAAAAAGATATTGAAAAGATATTCAAAAAGATATTGAGAGATACATCATCTGGGTCTGTTTGGGTTGTGATAACAGAAGAGACTGCAGAGCTTACTCAGACTGGTTAGCTTATAAACAACAGAACTTTATTTCTCACAGTTCTGGAGGCTGGGAGTCCAAGATCAAGGCACCATTATGGTTATATACTGGTAAGGACACCTATTCTGTTTTGCCTTCTCATTGTATTCTCACATGGTAGAATGAGCTAAGCATCTTTGTGGGGTTTCTTTTATAAGGCACCAATGCCCTTTTTATGAGGATTCTACCCTCATGACTTAAGCACCAGTCAAAGACCCTACCTCTTACTACCATCATCTTTGGAAGTTAGACTTTCAATATTTGAATTTCAAGGGAACACAAACTTTCAGAGCATAGCATACATCATGTTCTTGAGTAGAGACTCAATATCAGAAGGATGTTACTTTTTCCCCCTTCAGTCTTTTGGGTAGAAGCATATGAAATTGTCTTTGTAGGTCAAAAACAGCTTAATGTGAATGTTAAAAGTCTGAAGTAATATATAAGTGCAATTATAATTCAAATATAAATAGGGTTTGTATAGGAACTTGACAGGTTGTTTCTGTAATTTATATGAAAGAACAAAGGCCTAAGAATAGTCAAAACAATGCTGAAGAAGTATAATAAAGCAAGAGAACTTGCTCTATAAGGTATCATAACTTATTATTCAGTAATAATAATTAAGGTAGTATAACCTTGGCCCAGGAAGAGATAATTAACAAATGAGACAGAGTAAAGCACTCCCCACAAATTCTATGCCTATTTGTCTATGTGGAAGAGGTTTCATTACAGATTCCTGAGCAATGGTAGACCATTCAATAAATGACGCTGGGACAATCCAAAAATATGTTAACAGTGAGATTTCAGATCTCCAGACAATACTAAGCTCTTCTAGGGCAAGAAGAAATGCTGGACTAAAGAAATTATAGTAATATCTGTCAAGGCCATTGATGTAAAAGTGGCAGATAAGTTTCAGCGTTTAATGTCTGTGGGTCCCAGGTCTGGCTGTGATAGCAGCTAGGGATAGGACTCTGGATTTAGAATGTTACATTAATGGAGTAGGGTGCCTGCACCTAACTTATGTAAGTATGATTCAGCTCATTATATCATGCATGTGTGACAGAAAGCCACTATTGTTCTCTGACGTATATAAAGCCCATTGGTCCCCTGGGGAGCAGAAGGGGAGCAGAAGAAGTGCAGAGTAGAAGCATACTCCCCTCAATAGAACTGCACTCCCTGCAATAGAACTGCACACCCCACAATAAAGTTGGTGACTGCCATTTCATTCTCATGTGGGCCTCTTGGGCATTCTTCCAAATGGGCATCTCACCACCAAAACCTTTCCTTCTTGATCATGTGAAAGCATTTGACAAAAATTAAAATGCACTCAGATATCATTACCTGAGATCTAATGGCTGCCAATAAATAGCTTCAAGCAGAAAGTGAAAAATACCCATGCCTAGAAAGAAATCCATGCCAATTCTCCTATGTGCATCCCCTGAAGTGTCCAAATATATGAACTATGAATCCACAGTTTAGGTTTGAAATTAGTACTCAAAAAATGGATACAATTACAGTGACTATATCTCAGACTAAATCTAATCATCCAGCCAAACAACTCACTGAAGAGCATGTAGCTCAAGATTTCGAATTTACCACAAATCCCAGAAGTTTATATCCCACAAATAAATGCATTCCACTCAAAAACAAACAAAATTGCTTTCCAACATAAGAAGTCCTTTGAGTTTCAAAAATCCCCACCAAAGCCAAGTAAGTACTTTATTATGCAAATCAACTACTTTAAAGAAGATGGCCAGTTAGCAGCTTTTCGTGGCCATACTGAGAAAAGCACAGACTGGCTTTAGCTTCTCAGCAGGACAGGATACCTCATAGCACAGAATAAATGACCCCTCTCCTCCATACATTTTGAAGAGGAATGTTTTAAAGATTTTTTGAAAGATCTTTTAAATGAAACAGTTTCAAATAAATGTCTTTTCCTGTGGCCTCTGAGTTAACATCATAAAGAGCAGTTGTGGTAAAGTGGACCTAAGCAGATAGTGTTGGTGTCTCTAAATAAGGTGACACCAATTATCAATTCAGTCATTTGGAAGAAACTTGAAGTCAAAGAAATGAGTCCAAACGGTAATGTTCATTGATGTGGCCAAGTCTGCCAATACTGAGTGCATCATTAATATGTCTAGTTATCGAAAAATATTATTAGCCTTCTGTTGTTTAGACTCCAGAATGGGGAGAAAAGAAGTTTGAAATTGTGACTGATTCTTAGGATAACAGTACTAATGGAGGCCCAAATATGCCTTTCATGGGTTGTGTGGGCTGGCACGCGTGCCACATTTAGTGAGTACATCATGGGTAAAGGCTTTAAATGGGCATGAATAAAGAGGACCAAGAGAGAGAAGAGGAAATGGGGTGGGTAAATTTTCCATGTTTGGGATGTTACAATCCCTAGAAAACTTCAGGACAGAAAATTAAAGAGGAAAGTGAAAGAGTTATAATAAGCATCTTATACGTTCAGATATGGTTCAATTAAAAATTAAATTGTTTCTATTTTGTAGAGTCAGGACTCAGTTTTCTTGAATGTGACCCTGTTCCAGAACTCAGTTCCTGAGGTTTCCAAGTATATGAGGCATTTTGTTTCTTGAGATGATGAGAAAGCTAGCAGGTCAGTGTATCTCACTGGACAGATCCTTATAAAAGGAACATACAAGACTAAATCTCACCTTAGCAATGCAGGAGAGGGCCACAGGCTACTCACTGTTCAGCTTGGTGAATGTTTGAATGGAGATCATTCACAAGCATGCTGTTCCATAAAAGGAGGACATCTCTTAGATGCTTACAGAAAACTGGCAAAGGAATCAAGCAATTATTATTCCATGCTTTACCTTAGCCTAGGAAAGTGTCGAGAGGAAAATAACCTTATGCTTAAAGGAAGGGACGTGACTAGAAGTTGGGTGCATCGCATGATGCATTAGCCTCCCTAGAAGGAGGTAGTTAGTATCTTTTATGAACTATGTATAGGCAAGACCAGGAAATAAACTTTTGTCTGTACTTTGGTCACTTATCCACAATATACCCTGTCTTCTGGCCTTTACTCTAATGACAATGGTGTATTTGCTAGTTGTTGCTCAGAAATTTGTCTGCTCCCAGTAGGCAAACACTATAGTGAAAGTTTTTTTCCCCCTTTTTTTTTTTTTAACAAATTCTTTCAGTCCATTGATCTATCTTTAATTGACTAATGACTTATAAAATAATGATATTATATACTAAAAGATTTTAAAATGCTCTTTAAGTCTTTAGAAAAAAAAATATTACTTTTTAACATAGATTTTATGTCAGTACACTTCTTGGTACATATTGCAATGCTTTGTTAGCTAAATCATTTAATTAAGTGAAACATCCCATTCTTTTACTGTATCATATTAATAGCTCATTGTTATTTCTGGTTATATCTTAAACATTATGTTATACAAGAAAAAAATTGCGAGTATCTAGAGAGCCATTCTGAATCAGGAATTACAGTGGGTGATGATGAAGTCAGCATTGGCTATTAAAATGGCAGATGCAATCCTGAAGTTGAAGTTGGCCAAGTCCAGTTCTCTGTTTCTTAGCCTTTGGATTCTGAATGTTTGTTTGTTTGTTTGTTTGTTTGTTTTTGCTTGAGAAAGAGATAAGGAAGAATAAAATAGCACTTAAGGTTTCTGTAGCAAGAGATTTATATTAGAATACCAACTCCTGTCTAGGTGGGAGACAACCCTGCATGAAAAACTTTTCTGTTTTTGGATGGAAAATGCACTTTGAAGCAAAAACTCATCTAATTAAATCTTAGCTTATAATTTTTTTCTAGTGGGTTTTGCTGCACTAAAGCATTTATTTAAAGCTTCATGAGAAGGGAATTATAAAAGGCAGATATATTTATAATTTGTTGAGTCAACAGAATTATTTTTATTTATTTTTATTTTTATTTTTAAATTAAATTTATTGGGGTGACATTGGTTAATAAAATTATATAGGTTTCAAGTGTATAATTCAATAATATGTCTTAATTGCATAGTGTGTTTACTACGCAAAGTTAAATTTCCTCCCTTCACCATATATTTGACCCTCTCTACCCTTATCTATCTGCTCTCTCTTCCCTTTCCCTCTGATAACCACTAAACTGTTTTCTGTGTCTATGAAGTTTTTTTTTTGTATTGTTCATTTGTTGCTTTCAGTTTCATATTCCACATATAAGAGAAATCATATGGTTCTCAACTTTTTCTGTCTGACTTATTTCACTTAGCATAATAATCTCAAGATTCATCCATGTTGTCACAAATGACAGTATTTCGTCTTTTCTTAAGGCTGAGTAATATTCCATTATACATATTACCACATCTTCTTTATCCAATCATCTATTGAAGGGCACCTTGGTTGTTTCCATGTCTTGGCCTCCATGAAAAATGCTGCAATGAACATAGCTGTGCATATATCTTCACAGATAAATGTTTTCAGATTTTTTGGGTAGATAGCTGGAAGAGGAATTGCTGGGTCATATAGCAATTCTATTAATTTTTTGAGGACCCTCCATATTGTTTTCCATAGTCACTGTACCAATTTACATTCCCACCAGGAGTGTATGAGGGTTCCTTTTCTCCCACGACTTCTCAAACACTTATTATTATTTGTCCTGTTGATGATAGCCATTCTAACTGATGTGAGGTGGTATTGGAATTTTTTTTAATGTTTGAATTGTTGGGCTGGAGGCCAGATCTTTGATTTCTAACTGAAATTATTTGACTCTGTAAACCTATTAGTCTTTTGTATTTGATAATTAGAATAAGAATTCTTTAAAATCATTCATTAGTTTCTATTCTAAAAGATAAATTCTTTATTCTATTGATATGTTTCTTGCTTGCTTGGTTACAAAAAATGAATGATTTGATTTTACTTCTTTTATTTACTGAAGACCAATTTAATGAAAAATCTGAACAATGATAACTTTTCCCCCCAGAGGCAAAATTATTAGATAAAACAAATCTATAATTTTTTTTGAGTAAGAAGAGTTTAAAGAATATTCCTGAACTTGCCTTTTTGATTTTATTCTAGAGATCATTTCTTGGAGTAAATTCTGCAATTGATCAAGAGATAAAAATTAAGTAAAACAGATGCAGTGAAGATTATCTACAGCAAGATACTATTGTTATCTTTCCATTTTTTTTTCCATGAATGAAGGCAATTGATGCCTCATTAACAATTACTACTTACTACTCCTTAATTTTTTTCCAAGACTATCAGAAATATAAAAAGTTTCTCCCACAGTTCTCTTCTGGGGTTTCTGGATTAGGACTTAGTAACTAGCATTTAAGGAACAGATGAAATTATAGCTCTCCAATAATTTGCCTGCTAAAGGAAAAATAAATATGTATTAGATAGCCTTGCATGAAAATAGGTGCCCAATAGATGAGAACTAGATGAATGAATAAGGCAAGAGCAATGTTAGTTTATTTTAGTGAATATTTTGATGTTTTAGATTTGTTTTGGTTCAATAGATTTGGAAAGCATTTGAGAAGTTTGTTGATATCTTTTTTTTTTTCCATTCTAAGCAACAAGTTTAAACATTAATTTTAATATATTACTTCATGGATAAAAAATCTTCAATGAATCTGTTGACTTCAGATAAAATAAACACTTATTAGCCTCCAAAGCAGAGCTCTCCAAATCTATCTTAATTTAATTTATTCAAACAGGTTTATCAGTAATAATATAGTCACTCTGACTTCATTGTTCTCTGCTCCTCTCTATTTTTTGAATGAATAAAATAAAACAACAAAAGACAAACAAGCAAAAAAACTGCTTCTGATTTCCAAGTCTAAGCTTTTTTGTTATACTTACATTCTTTTCCCTATCAGTATCTACCAACTCTTCAAGCAAGCATTTTAAAACACTTTGAGATGTCCTCTTTATAATAAGACTTTGTCAAGGTTCAGAACACTGTGAGAGTGCTATTCCCCAGAAAAGAACTCTTGCTGGCCTTCTGCGAACCATCTGGCTTCCCAATGCTGCTGTCAGAGCTTCCAGCCTTTGGTAAAAGCCCACTTTCTTTTGAGACTCATGCCAGCAGGCTATAACATTCGCTTTCCTTTCCTTATGGATGTCATTTACTAAGTTTCTTAATCATTTCCCCTCACTTGTCAAAGTCTTTGACAACTTTTGAGACAGGATTCACAAATGTCCTCTCTATCTCATCTGTTAGAGTCAAAAGCATCAGTGCACTTATAGAAAACAATCAAGTTTTAAAATTCTAGCCTTCTTTTTCTCCAGTTAATTTTATTTCCACTCCATTGGAGTCATCCATTCACATAGCTACACTGTAATTTTTTTCAATAGATGGATAATTGAATATCATAATTTCATATATCTCACTCTGACCCAAATCTCTTATTTGTTAAGCTTTCATTCATTCACCCTGGTTACCACTAGAGCTGCTCTCAGAACATTCTAGTCTATGGATTTCTCCCTTTTTCTCCCATCATTTAACTTCATGGCATTTTAGTTTTCTTATTCAGCCTCATTTCAAGGATAGAATAATATATGATCTATTTTCCCACTAAGTATCTGATTCCTTGTACTCCTATCCTTCTACTGTACCAGTGGCATTTAGAAACTCAGCCCAAAATCAGAGCCACAGTACTATTTCTTGAGACCTCCACAAGGGCGGTTGAAGGTCAGTAGTTCAAGTCTTACCTTCCTGCAGTATGGCCCTACTTAGTTTTATGAATGTAGCTCTGTTCATGGTTTTTCCTCATACCTTTGGTTAACTTTCTTTTGTGGGCCTTCTTGCTTTGCTGAATGGAATTGTATAATATGTAGTCTTTTGTGAGTAGCTTCTTCCACTTAGCAAAATGTTTTCAAGATTCATTTGTATTGTAGCATGTATCAGTAGTTCATCCTTTTTCATTGCCAAGTGAAGAAATAGATTGCTGGTAAGGAAGTAGTGGAATGGCCGAGTTACATAGTAATGCTATGCTTAACATTTTGAGAACCAGCCAAATTGTTTTCTAAAATGGCTGACCCATTTACAGTCTCACCAGTAATATATAAGTGTCTCAATTTCTACACATTTACACCAACACTCACTATTGTTTTTTTTTTTTTAATTATCATCATCCTCCTGGGAATAAAATGGTATCTCATTATGATTTTTATTCTTATTTTCTGAATGATTAATGATGATGGGCATCTTTTCTTTTTTTGGTGCCATTTGTGTATCTTTAAGAAATGTCTAATCAGGTCCTTTGCTCATTTTAAAACTGAGTTATTCATCTTTATTATTAAACTACAGAAATTCTCTACATATTCTGAGTACAAATCTTGTCACATCTATGTTTTACAAATATTGTCTCTCATCTATGAGTGGTCTTTTTCCTTCCTTGATAGTGTTCTTTAAAATATGTTTTTAATATTTTAAAATATAATTTATTTTTTCTTTTGTTGCTTGTGAATTTTTTTCCTGGCTTTATTTAAATATGATAGACTATTAGTTGCTTGTATTTACATTGTATATCCAATGAGTTTTTTTCCAATTATAGTTGGCAGACAATAATATATTAGTTTCAGTTGTACAGCATAGTGACTAGAGATCTGTGTAACTCGCAAAGTGATCACCTCAATAGATCTAATACCCTCTTCCCCCTTACATATTTATTACAACATTGTTATCTATTTCCCTTTATATCTCCATGACTATTTAGTAACCATTTGTACTTCTTAATCTCTTTGGCCTTTTTTATCATCCCCCAACACCTAATCCCATCTATTAGCCCTCAAATATTCTCTGTATCTGGGAGGTTTTTTCCATTGTTGTTGTTCTTTACATTCCACATGTATCTGAAATCCTGTGGTATTTTCTTTATCTGACTTACTTCATTCAGCCCAATATCTTCAAGGCAGTATCTTTGTCCATCCCTTTCCTTTTAGTCTGCGTGTGTCTTTTAACCTGAAGTGAGTCTCTTGTAGGCAGCATATGTAGGGTTCTTGCTTTCTTATCCATTCATTCACTCTATCTTTTGGTTGGAACATTTAATTCTTTTCCTTTTGAGGTACTTGTTGATAGGAATGTATTTGTTACCATTCTTTATTCTTATTTCTTGATACATATTTTTCTTCTTAAAAAAGTCCCTCCAACATTTCCTGTAATACTGCCTTGGTGATGATGATTTCCTTTAGCTTATTTTTGTCTGGGAAGCTCTTTATCTGTTTTTCAACCCTAAATGATAGCTTTGCTTGATAAAGTATTCTTGGTTGTAGATCCTGGGTCCTCATATTTTGTGCCAAGCCCTTCTGTCCTGCATAATTTCTTTTGGGAAATCAGCTGACAGTCTTATGGGTGTTCCCTTGTAGGTAACTATCTTTTCTCTTGCTGCTTTTTAATATTCGTTCTTTGTTTTTAACCTTTGGTATTTTAATTATGATGTGTCTTGGTGTGAGCCTCTTTGGATCTCTGGTTTTTGGGACTCTCTGAGCTTCTTGGGGTTGTATGTTTATTTCCTTCACCAAGTTAGAGAAGTTTTACATCATTATTTCTTAAAATAGTTGTTTAACATCTTGTTTTCCTTCAGATACACTGATGAGATGAATATTTTGCCTTTAGTAGTGTCCCATATGCTCCTTAAATTATTTTTATAGTCTTGGCATCTTTTTTTTTTTTTTTTTTGCCATTCTGATAGAGCATCATTGGTTTTCCCATCCTCTAGATAGGTCATTTGATCCTTTGCTTTATTCACTTTGTTTATTCCATTTAATGTACTTCTCATCTCAGATCATGTAACTTGCAAAGTGATCAACCCAATAGATCTTTTATAATTTTCATCTCCATTTTTATGTTTTATCTTTGTTGAAGTTCTCTACACTTCCCAAAAATTCATTGAGCATCTTAATAACCAGTGTTTTGAACTCTGTATCTGTTATATTACTTGACTCCATTATATCTGAATCTCTGTTCTGTTCTCTCATATGGTTTCTTCCCATTTTGGCTGCCTTTCCATGTCTATTTCTATGTACTAAGCAAAGCTCCTAAGTATCCTTGTTTTATTAGGTGTGGATTTGTGAAGTAGGTGTCCAGTGACATAGTCTTGAGGGGTTCAGCTGCAGGCCAAATTTAGCTCAAGTCTCTGCCCCTCTGGGGCCACCATTTAAGATTCAGCAAACAATCCACAGATCCAGTGCTTACAGTTGCCTCAAAAGGCCACACCAGAAACCAAGGCCAGCTGCCTCTGGTGTGAGTCTAGGTGCTGCTCAGCAAGGAACACTTGACTTGCTGAGGATCTACCTGTATGTGGCTTGGATGGGGCTGCAAGTTGAGAGAAGTGTGGTTTCAGGGAATCCTTCAGGCTGAGTGACCTCTATTATCCAGTTTGATGACATCAAGTCTATGGTAGTCCTGTGTCCAGTTCACTGGGAGTGGGAAGGCTCAACAAGGAACAATGGATACTGCTGGCACTTCTGTACAGAACGAGGCTTGCCTCAGCCCTCACTTCGACACTGTCTCTGTGTAAATCTCTGGTGCTCCTGCATGCAGCCGAATTGGCACTGGTGCTCAGAGTGAGCAGGTTGGTCACTATGAAAATCTGCTTGCAGATGTGGCTCCTTTAAAAGGCTTCTGCTGCTGCTACTGCCGCAGCCTCAGTCTCACTCAGCCGCTTGAGACCAGACAGCCCCGCGTTCTCGCCCCATCCTACCTTCTGCCATTGCAGGGTGATTTCTTAGATTTTTCTCTAGTTATATAACTTGTTCATCTAGATCCCAGATGATTCTTCCTTGTTTCCATCACAACTTTGATTTGGTTGCCAGAAGGATGAACATCACCTCTATCATCTATGCCATTTTTTTGTCCCTCTCCAATTATGTGCTCTTTTGGGTTTGGCTTCTCTTGCTCAGCAAAATATCTTTGAGAGTCATCCATGTTATTGTATGTATCAGTAGATTGTTTCTTTTTACTAATAAATAATATTTCATTGTTTGTTTTCCAGTTGATAGACATTTGTGTTTTTTAGTTTGTGGCTAGAATAGGGCTTTTATATGAGTTTCATGTCATAAAAATTTTTTTTTGAAGGATGAACATTTTTATTTGTCTTGGATAACTGCCTAGGAATGAAATTGCTGGGTTATAGGAAGGATGCACTTTTAACTATATAAGAAACTACCAAAAAGTTTTCTAAAGTAGTTGTTACCATCTTATACACCCCCATCAGCTAAAGGTGAAGATTCAGATTGTTCAAAACACTTGCCAACATTTGGCACTGTCAGTGTTTTTAGTGTTAGCTGTTTTAGTGTGCTTGTAGTGGTAACTTACTGTGTTTTTTATTTTTAAAATAGTTTCTTGAGGTATAATTAATGTACAATAAATTACATATGTTTAAAATGTATGATTGCTAAGTCTGGACATAAACATGCACTTGTGAAATTATTATCACAATCAAAATAATGAATGTATCCATTATTTTGATGCACTTTTATAATTCCTCTTTCCTGGTCTTCCTCTCCTTCATATTTCAGAAAACCATAGATCTGCTTTCTAGTACTGTGCATTAGTTTAATATTCTAGGATTCTCTGTAAATGGAATCATAAAGTACTCTACTTTTTCTGGCTTCTTTCACTCAACATAACAATTTGAAATTCATTTATGTTGTTACATGTATCAGTAGTTTATTCTTTTATTGCTGAGTGGTATTCCATTGCATAAACATACCACAATTTGTTTACCCTTATACCTAATACTATGTGTTTGGGCTGTTTTCAGTTTTTGACTATTACAAATAAAAGCTGCTATGAAAATTTATGTACAAGTCTTTGTGGGAAGATATGTCTCCATTCCTCTTGGGTAAATACCTAGAAGTGATTGCTGAGCCATACAGAAGAATACATTTTATAGTTTAAGAAACTACCTGTTTTCCCAATTGGCTGTACCACTTTACATTTCCACCAGCAGTGCATGAGAATTCCAGTTCCTCTGTATCCTTGCCAATATTTGGCAGAGTCAGTCTTTTTAATTTTAAACATTCCAGAAAGAGTGAAGTAGTATTTCATTGTGGTTTTAATTTGTTTACCCTAATGACTAATGAAGTTGGATGTCTTTTCATGTACATTTTGCTATATATATATATATATCTCTTTCTTGTTGAAATGCCTGTCAAATCTTTTGATTATGTTAAACAATAGGTTGCTTGTTCTTTTAATTATTGAGTTTTGAGAATTCTTTACATATTCTGCATGTAGGTCCTTTATAACAGAGGTCCCCACCTCAAGGGCCACAGACTGGTACTGTCCGTGGCCTGTTTGGAACTGGGCTGCACAGTAGGAGATGAGCAATGGGCCAGAGAGAGAAGCTTCATTTGTATTTGCAGCCACTCCCTAGTGCTTGCATCATTATCTCAGTTCCATCTCAGATGATCAGGCATTAGATTCTCATAGGAGCACTGCTGCCAGGTGCCAAAAAAGTTGGAGACCGCTGCTATAAGATATGTTATTTGTAGATGTTTTCTCAAAGTCTTTGCTTGTCTTTTCATTCCCTTAACAATTTCTTTTCAAAGAGCACAAGTTCTTAAGTTTTATAAAATATAGTTTAGCAAACTCTTACGCATCATGATTTTGAAGTCATACCTAAGAAATCTTTTCTTAACTTAAAGTATAAAGATTTTCTATTATGTTTTCTTCTATAAGTTTTATAGTTTAGGTATATTTAAATTTATGACCATTTTGAGTTCAGATTTTAAAGATGCAAGGAATGGGTTGAGATTTTTTAAAAAAATTTTGCATTTGGATATTCAATTGTTTCAGAACCATTTCTTAAAAAGATTATCCTTTTTCCACAGTATTACCTTTTCATCTTTGTCAAAAATCAATTGATTATATTTGTGAGTAAAATTATAAACTTTATTTAATTAGTATATTTTACTATCTTTATAACTATATTACACCATCTTCATTACAGTAGCTAAATAACAATTCTTGAAAACAGATACTGGAAATAAAAAAAACTTCTAATTTTTAAAAGTTGTTTTATTTTGTATACTTTAAATCCTTTGTATTTCATTAAGAATTTTAGAATCGGTTGGTCAAATTTCTACAATAAAAACCTGTGGGGGTTGATTGCATTGATTTTATGTTACCTATACGTTTTTTTTTTTTAATATTCTTTTTATGCTCTTTCTCCTGACTGGTTTTAACTGGTTCCCCTTTGCAAGTCTCTTATGTAATCACTAACTCAATTTTATTTCCTTTCTTCCCCTATTTTCTTGGGCATTGGGCTGTATCTTAGTCTCTTTCATCTTTTGCTTAGCTGATCTCCCATCTCCTTAAATCTTATCCTCTATTTTATCTTTTGCCATTACTCATTGTAAAGAACAAAAATGTAAGTCTGTATGAATTTCCCAAAGGATGACATTCTGAGTACTGGAATCTAAGTTGGGCCTGTAACTTAGAGGTATTTTTCTTTATTGTAGTTCTTAGATCCTCAAGAGAACTGTGGGATGTACTCTTTTATATTTCAGTGTACATTGCCTTGAAAACCATCTTGAGAGAAAGCAGGGTATAAATAATAAATAAATAAAATATCCTTCCAGTTACCAGTCTTTGATACGCCAGGTGTGGTTTAAGGAACTTCTGGTAAATCCTGGATATGGGGCATTAAGGCAGATCTGTTATCTATTATTAGGGCCTGGATGTAGGAAGCCCATTTTTAGATAGTTTCTTCCCCCTGGGTATCTGAACTGGGTGTTAAAGAGTGGAACATATGTTTTAGATGTAGGAATTCATGAATAAAATGGCCTTTGGGTAAGCCTAGGTATTTTAAACATCTGGTTCTTAAATGCAGAAGTCAACTTTCTATTCCTCTTGATGTAAGAACCATCGCGTAGGTAGGGGGAAATTCCGGGGCTACAGCAACAGCCTTCTAATGATCCCGGTGTCTTCATTCTGTCCTGATATTATCACATTTTAATATTTTTACTTTCCTGAAACACAGACATGATTGTTTCTAATTTTAAAAGATTAATCTTTGACAAGACTTCTATTTCCTTCAGAATAATGTTCAATTTCTATCACTTGGCAATAACAGGCTTTTACTGCTTGTTTCCTTTCACCCTCAACATCTCCTAATACTTTCTATTGTAAGCAATGTGACTAACCTATGCATTTTCACATCTCTGTATCTTTGCTGCTTCTATTTCCACTGCCAAGAATATCTTTTCTACCTTTGAAATTATATTTCTCTTTCAACACTCAGGCCCACTGTCACCTTCTGTGAACTCTAACCCCAAGTTCTTTTCAAGTCACAATTATCAGCTCTTCTGGCCATTTTGGAGTTATAACAGCTAGCATTTACTATATGCCTACTAGAAGGTAGGTACTATTATTATTCTACTTTGGTTAAGACAGAGCTGGTAAGTAGCAGGATTCAACTGCAGCATTTCTCACTCTAGTACTGATACTTTTTCCACCTGTGACTCAAGCCTTTTATTATGGTACTTACAACGGAACATAGTGCATTTGACTTTACCACATGTTTACTTTGAGAGTAGAAATTTTACTCATTCACCAACTGTTCCACAATGTGTTGAAAAATGCCCTTTATCACATCTATTTAATGAATAAAAAATACATTTGACACCTCTTTCTGGTTATGCCAGGCATCTGTTCGAACTAGCCTAAAAAAAAAGAGAGAAATCTCTTCTAAAGAACAGAGGGATCTCTCATAGAGAATTGAAGAAAATTGAAGGATAAGAAATTAGAAAGGGAAAAGTCATCTGTAAATAATGCACCATGCTTTGACTCTCTCTCAGGAGTTATATGGTTTCTTGTGTCTTCTTTTTGAACACATACTCTCTCTCTTGCTCTCCTTCTCTCTCTTACTTTATGACAGGAAATGGCTGTTCCATTCATGTAGCAACATTTTCTTTGTGCCCCACTGCCAGCAACTGAGTGGAATTGCATGTTCTCTCAATTTCAATTCAGAAAAGAGGAAATCTGAATATTTCAGGTACTCACCCTTGGTCCACCGACACATAGCCAGAGGACAATAAGAGGCACTCCCAAAATTACCTCACAGTTCAAGAGACAGTTCTTAGAGAAGGGGGCACCTAGGCCAAGAAGGTGCTAACAGTACCAAGAAGGTACTATTTAGAATACTAAAATAGTATTTAAATTAATGGTCATATCTTGATAAATTAATATTTTATTTGCTATGTTTACCATGTGTTATGTTGGTAAGAATAATCTGTTTTGTTGCCTCTTAATTGAAACTATGGACAAAAAAAGACAATGAGTTTGAACATTTCAACCCCAGAACCCTACTCCTTAAACCTCATTGAATAAGACAATAGCAGAAACAATAGCATGTCTTTGTTTTGAGAAAAAAGTTAGTCCACGTTGCCTATATGTATGAAGATACTTTGTGCTTGGTGGCTGAGATTAAAAAAAGAAGTTTAGTTATAGTACAGTGTTAATAACTATCTGGATAGCATATTGAATAACATGCAATCCCATACTGATTTTTAAGAGGTCTCGAAACTCTCTAGGGACAGATAATCTCTTGGAGAAACCTGTTTAGATGCAGATGACAAATCCTTCTCAATGTATCTCTTAAGGTTTTATCAGAAGCTATGTACAATTTTACTGTCTTTGACAAGCAGTGAAAAGAAGTTGTTTTTCTCACTGCTTACCTTCTTGGTAAGTTGGTGTTTCCTCACATAAAGGATTTTACCCCCCACTTGAGTAAAGCGTCAGATATTTTCCATCATTTTGGTAGGAATGACAGCCAGATCTATCAGTATGCAGTGAGCCATGCCAAAGGGAAGGATGTCCATGAGTGGACCACAAATTGTCTCCGAGGACTTTGGATCATTGTTCATTAATTGAGTGCTGACAGTGTGTTTGCCTCTCTGTTAAGTAAGAGAGAAGAAACAGACTCAATTTTCTGTATTCAAGTCTGACTCAGTCAGATAGATATATAGGGTAGGTTAAAATACTCTGATGGCTACATCTCAGATAGGAGCTGCTTTACTTTCATGATATAATTTCTTCTCATGCAATGGGGAAATTATGATTTAATAGCACTGAAAGGTATAAAGTTCAGAAAATCTGAGAGATGAAAAGTAGGTGCCTGATAAAAAAAAAATTAGTCTTTCTCTTTTTCTTTTGTCATCTAAATCCTCTTTTCTCATCCTCAGAATGGTAAACTACTTTGGCTTGTTCTATGTATAGAAGAGAATAACCCTCAGTAATTAGCCCAGATTCATTTTATTTCCCTGGAGATTTGTGGTTCTTCAATATTTGTGCAGATTCCTTGCCTATGCAATAGGAGGTGAGATTGGGTGAGAGCCAAACTGAGTCTTCATCATATAACCATGCCTTGCAAATGCCAATTATTCTAATTGGATTACCTCTCCTGTTAACAAGTCCTTTTGCTATCTTAGACAGCTATGTAGGGAATTCTCCACAAGTTCTTCCAATCTCATATGACCCAGATGTTGTCTATATAAGGATAAAAATGTGAACAAATCTTGAAAAACTTAAAACAACTTTAGATTGTTAGATTCCCCTGGGACAGGATAGCTTAAGAATGTGTTACCTTCAAATCTGTGGTAAGTGATTGATTAATTCAATAAAAGAATTTGATTTTTTATGGGAATTATTTCTTGGAACAAGTAACAGTGATTCACAAAAGAGAACTAATTGCACTTATATGTTATTCTGATTCCATGAGGATGAATATGTATTGTTTATTATATTGAGCAAGGAAGACGGAAGATAGAATTATGGTACAGGAAATAGGAGTTAAAGGGAACAAATATATTTATTGGCAAATACAGTGGGATCAGAGGTTACAGCTGAAAACAAAACAGGAATTTTTTGTTTCTGGAATAAAAAAAAGTTACTTAAGGCCATCAGGTAATATCACATTATTTCCAAATTATCTTTACGGCAAAACATTTTTTCTTATATCTTGATGCAGAAATTAAAGATATAATTTCTTTTGGAAACCAACTGTGCATTTGTGTAGTAAATCAAATGAAAGTAATTTTGGCTGTGATTGATTTCTTCTAGGGAAACAAAATTTTGGCTGAATTTTTTTGTTTCTGGCTCAATGGTTATATATTTCTTGTGCACCTAGTATGCACTGAGGTTTCCAAAGTTGAAAGTAGCATATATGTTCATTTTATTTCTGTGTTGTCCACATTCATCTTAATAAACAAAGACATGATTGTGCTCCTGATAGAAGGCAAACTTAATTTGTAGAACTACATCTTTAATGTAATTCTAATACAAAATCAATCTATTTCAGGCCATTTTCTTGATTCTTTCTATGATAAAAATATTTTGGCCAGTAGGATTGTTGTGGGATTTGAGCTGGTTGTTAGTTGACTAGTATAGATGTCAATCCAAAGGCCACTCAGAGTAGCAGAATAGCTCTTGAGATTTTGAACACTTTAGATTCTTCCTCCAAAAGCATCTATAATGAACAGAGTTATTTTGAAAACATTCCCTATAGTTCATGCCTTAATTCAATCATCTGGGAATAGGAAAGCAGATCTCTCTCAATACACTACTAACTTGGATTTCTGTGGTATTATGCACAATCTTCTCATTTATTTTTACAGTGATAGAGTGGTTTCTGAGCCAAGTTCTACAGGCATTTGGGAGAGAAGGAAAAGGTTTTAGATGATTCCAAATTTTTGAAGTAACAATTGACATTTTTTATTTTCTTGCTCTTTTTCAAAAATGAAAACAAACACAGTGAACTGCACACCTTATAGCAGAAGAATGCAATTTTTGCCTCTTGGCTCATTTTGGCAAAAATCAATGTTTTTGATTCAAGAATGTTTTGTTTGTATCACCACCCTTTAAATTGTATTGTTTATTCTGAGAATTGCTTCTCCAAATTTCACTTACTTGATTTACTACTTTAAACCAGAAAATTAAAAAAGAGAAACAAAACTATATATGAGAAGTATATTACACTACCTAGCAACATTAATCATGAAAATGGTATCCATAACCCTGCTTAGTGTTTGCTGAGAGCATTCATAGAAGTGACTGCTCCTTTTAACACCCTCTTTTCCTGGAGGAGATAATTTATTAGAAAGGGATTCTAATTTCTGAAGCTTTTGTTAATTCTCAGATATACATGTGATAAATTATTATATGGAAATTAGATAAGTAAACATATGCTGATAAAAAAATATAACTATAAGACTCTTGTGATTTAGCAATTTTCTTATTTACTCATAGTCTTTCCATAAATCCTTTTCTCTCTCTGTGTCTTTTTTGTTTTGCTTTAAATTATTAACTACAGACTTCAATATTTACTGCATAGTGGAGAGAAATTGTTGACAAGGTGCATTTTAGACCAAGTAAAGTACTCATTGACTATACACTTATTAAAGAGAGTAAAAATGATGGTAAGAAACAATTCTCCAAGAAGCCTAAATGGGTAAAAATGCCTAAACAAAAAAAACTTCATTATGGAAAATTCCTTTTTCATATATAATGAAATCTCATCAAATTGCTTTAATTGGAACTATGCTTAATAACATAACAGTATTAAATTGCAACAAATCATTTCCAATATGGAAAGCATCACAAATATTTCTCTTCAGTATCTAGCTGAATTAGAGCCATGTAAATATGTTTTGCTGTCTTCAAGAGTAATGCAAACTGAAGGGATTTATGATTCTTTAAGAAAATTGGGGGGAAAAAAGAATAAAAGGTAAGCTTTGTTTTCTAAAAAAAATCAACTCTGGAGGAAATTTTACTGCTTTAGGATTTTAGATTATTCATTTTTCTTTTGTTTTCTTCCCTCCCTCCCTCCCTCCCTTCCTTCCTTCCTTCCTTCCTTCCTGCCTGCCTGCCTGCAAATTGTCTGGAGTTCTGACACAATATGGAAAATCTTTTCTAAGGCAAAAGGGAGTGAGAAGTTCCTTGATTAGTCTGTGTAAAATTAACTGGCTGTTTCTTATATTTGTTGCAACTTTATTGTGCAACTCCTGAATTAAAAATTGAAGTTGCTTCAACTTTATTTAGAAACCAAAAAAAAAGAATCTTTTTTGATTTTGACTTTTCAATATCAAATGCATAAAAATGAAAGATTGATGAAACTAAATTTAATCAATATTTGGCATATAAATCCCAGAACATTGGGCCTCAAGTAGATTCAAAATTAGTTAATAGTAGATGTTCAAAGTAATGATGACAAAAACAAGGTAAGTTAAGTTTTATTCTTTTAATACATTGAATAAATCGTGGCTCATCTGAGGCAATCTTTATATAAAGCTATAAGCTTGTTGATATAGTTAGGTTAGATGTAGGAGATTATGCCTCAGATGTTTTGACATAATCACCATTATTAAAGAATAATGGCCACTAAGGAATCACAATCTACCTCTGCCATTCTATCCTAGAAGCCTAGCATAACTTTTATTGAACCAAGTTGAAAGCTATTACCACATTTTCTCTCATCTGCCCCAACTCTGGTAGATGTTTAGAAACCTAAATGAAGACGTGAATAAACAGTGGTCCTAAAACACAGGGTCTGAAAGAACACATAAACCTTCTCCCTATTTTGAAAGATTACTTAAAAACGCTTCTTTCTTGAGACAGAAGTGTATCACTACGAACATAATTTATGTTTTCTATTTTCAGTGGGCATACTTGTTAATACTGAGTTAAAAGGTTTGAAACTCCATTGTACTTGGTTCTTCTAAGTTTCCTCCCACAGAATATAACAAAAAAGGCTGTGCCATTTGGAATCTGCAAGCCTGAATATCAACAAAAGAGTGAGTGGCTATGATGATTTTGGGTGAATGTGTTGGTGCCCAGATTAAAAAATGATTCAGAGAACACAGAGATATGTTTTAGTTTTCCATGAGATTTCTTTTTTTTTGTATTTTTCTAAGTCAGTATCTTTTGTCAAACTGGGTAATGATTAATTTTTTAAAAAGTATAGGTCATGTTCATGGAAGAGACATGCTATTATTCTCTTTTTGAATTAGCATGGCTTACTACAATGAGGGTGCCCTAATTGCTTGACAACTGCAGGTTAAATTTAGTTTATCAAATTGCTTTAGTATGCTAAAAAATAAAATAAAATAAGAAACCAGAATTTAATAAAAATGGCATCCAATGAAATTTTTCAGAGAAAAACATCAATTAGTAAAGTTAACTTTATTCCAATGTCTGGAGACACTATGATTTTGTTCTACCATCCAGGAAGAAAGAACCCTTATTTTATGTTTAATCATTCTTGGCATGGCAGACCTTAGGTAAGTTGGTGTGACTCTAGGCTCAAAACCTGGATTTGGTGCCAATTTAGAATATACTCAATCTTAGGCTTGGGCTGGTATCAGAGAAGACTTAAATTGACACTTCATTTTTCTTTTTTCAAATTTTCAGTACCATGGCCGGGTTTGATGTTGAAATTGGTCTTTGAACGTCAGAAAAGAGAAACATTTATTTTTCTGGAAATTCTCTTAGTCATAGTCTCTGTGAAAGGAAGAGTGACTATTTGACATCAAGTTCAAGTCATATTAGCACTCTATGGAGCAATAGTTGCAGGCTGACTGCCTTATTAGTATGATATTTAGACACATCTGAGCCAATGTCTTGAATATATTTTTACACCTTCTTTTTGTTGCTGAAAATGAGAAATAGTAGGTCTTAATGATCCAAAAACCAAGAGTTGAGCCATAGTCAAGACGTTAATGTTGAGATGTCATTTCAATAACCACAATAATAGTAATGATAACTAGTGTTACATGTTATAGCTTAAAAGCACTTATAAATAAGCTGGTATCTCCAAGACAATGGAATATGATTTGGTGCTAAAATAAAATGAGCCATGAAGCTATGAAAAGATGCAGAAGAACATTAAAGCATATTTCTAGGTGAAAGAAGCCAATTTGAAAAGGCTGCATACTATATGATTCCCACTATATATCATTCTGGAAAAACAAAACTATGGGACCAATGGAAAAATTAGTGGTTTATTAGGGTTAGGGAGCAGAAAGGGATGAATTGGTGGAGCACCAAGGGTTTTTAGGGCAGTGAAACTATTCTGTAAGATACAATATCGATAGATATACATCAGTATACATTTGTCAAAACTCATAGAATGTTTAACATGTGAGTGACCCCTAATCCAAACCCTGGACTTTAGATAATAATGATGTGTTCATGTAGATTCATTGATTGTAACCAATGTTCCACTGCAGTGTCGGATGTCAATAGTGGTGCAGGTTGTATGCATGGTTGTGCATGTATGTATGGTTGGGAGAAAGCGGGTATACAGAAACTTCCTGTACTTTCTGTTCAATTTTGCTGTGAACCTAAAACTGCTCTAAACAATAACATTTACTAATTTAAAAAGTAAGCATATTATTTTCACTGTTAACAAATAGTAATTGTATGCCTACTCAATCTATTAGATACTGGGATCACAATAATAACAGTCCTTGCCCCATGGAACTTAAACATAGCTGTATGGATTTGAATATTAATCAGTTTTATTTAAAATTCAAGCCTAGCTATTTTAACTTCATACCCTATCGTCTTTCTACGACATTTCACAAGCTCCTTGTGACTGAGCCGCAGTGAGCACAACAAGGTATGAAGGATATGAGACAAGATGATAGAGTTAAGTGGTCAAACAAAGTATTCCCAATTAAAAAGCACAGAGGAAAAGACATCAAGGTATAAGATATCTACACAAGGAGGAATCACTCTATACTGTGTAGATAACTTAAAAATAGTATTTTTAAATATGAAATATGAGAAAGTGAAAAAACTTGCTTTAGGATATAATGGTGTCTTAGAAACACTCTTCTTGTAGATGAGTTGCTTTCACAACTACAGAACAGAGTGACTTTCCGAAGTATTTCTAGTATTACCATGGTAGATTTGACCAATATGTGGTCGTTTATAGCTTGGCTGTACAATGGATCCTTTTTCTTTTAAAAATATGTCTTTTTAATAGAGTGTCTGGAAGAAGTTTAAAGGGAATGTGTTGATACTCGACTCTATTATAACAAACTTTAGATGTGTTTAAAGTTCTTTTGTCAAAATCAGTCTACATTATGACAAGGTTGTTTTCAAGTTCAGAAATTCATTTCATCAACATTATTCCTTTATCATTGAATCTGCCCCTGCTCTGGCTAAATTAAATATTTTTCAAAACTATGATTTAATTATTTTTGAATAATCTGTTAAAAAACTCCATCTTAAAAATTAGAGTTAAATCCAGATTAATTTTTATAAAAAGAACCCTGGGCATTTCTTTAGGATTCTACCATTCTTTCCAGTTTTATTACATTATAAAATAAACTCAATTTCTGTACTTATAATTAAGTAACATTGACTTTTAATGTTATATGATAGAAAGGACATGAGTTTGGAATCAGAGCTACTTGGGTTTGAATCCTGATTCTGCATTGCCTTGAGCGAATCGCTTAGGTTTTCTGTAAATTCTCTAATTTCTCTAAAAAATTGAATTAATAATAACTGTTGTATCAGAGGATTATGTGAGCCCATCTACATAAGGCACCTTCCTTTGAAGAAAGCATTTATCAGGTCAGTTTCTTATTTATTACTGTATAAAACTGAGGATAGAGTTAGTATTATTTTGACTCTTTTTGATAATACAGATGTTTTTGGTTGCTTGTATTTTAGCTTTTTAGGTTCTCACTGTAATTATATTTTTATCGTCTCTTCATGCAGGACTTGTTTAGGGATCTCCAATTTCCTAAAAGATCCACAGGGCATTCCTTGATTCACAGATTCCATCGCTGAGCTTAGCTGAATTTGCATTTCTGTTTCCAAGAGGAAAAGGTTACCTAGAAATCTTCTGACCATGAAGGCAGGGGCAGGAGGGAAGAAAAAATTGATGAGGTTTAAATGGCAGCCTCTCATCATGTTACTTTTTCTCTCTCTTCTCATGTTAGTCATTATTGCCCCATGTTTTTATTTTTATTCCAAGTCTTACTGATTGTTCATGGCTTGCAGTTCAATAGCAGAACAATTTGGGTTTATGGTTATTGTTCTTTTATGAAATCCTTCCCTCCTAGAATCTTGCCAAAGGTGCTTATAATTTCACCACAATAACAAACATTTGATTACTTCATAAGAATCTTATGTAGTTTTCCAGTGTTTTCCTCCTTATTTTTACTGTCATCTTCCCTTCTCTATAATATGCCATACTTCATCATTCCCAGTCTTCATCAGGTATTTTTTTAACAGGGTTTGGAGCTAAATATCCTGCTTCTTCATATTAACCAGACTGTACCATGGACCTATTTCAAATGTTTAGCAGACTTTTTTCCAGGCAATGGTTTCATTCTTGGTGAGGCTTAGTCATACATTCATTCACACATTCTTATATCCGGAGTACAAAGAGAAAGGAACATTCTAAAAATTGAATTCCTGTTCTCACTAAAAGTATAAGCTACAATACAAGCAGAGGTCCAAAAATGTTTTTTAAAAATTAATAGGCATTAGTTTTTGTGATTCATATTTATTTTCTCTCTAAATTTAAAACAAAAATTAGGTTTTAGAAATTTAAAAATTTTATGGGGAAATACAAAAAAATTTAATGTAATAATCATTTCCTCACCAGCGAACATAAACCACCATTGACGTTTTGTTGTGTTTACTTCCCATTTTTATTACTTTCTATTTTAATGAAAATCATTTTATCATTTTTATAAGATTGGTATGAGCTCATACTATGACTCCAGGCAATGCAGTAAAAATAAATTTTAAAAATTGAAAAAAATTGATTATTCCCACTACCCCAAAACAACCATCAATAACATTTATTAAACATCATTATATATATATATATTTTAATTCACATAAATATAGAGAGGAAAGATGGAAAAATATGCTTTAACAAATGAGATCTTATTCTGAACACTATTTCTGATTAAAAAATTATATATAATTTGAATTAAACATAAAATCAAACTGAACTGAAATATAAGGAATCAAACCATAAATATAGATATATATATGTACATACAATACATATATACATATGTATAGGTAGATATGTCCGTCTATGTCTGTCTATCATCTATAACCTAACTATAATTTTTTTCATCACAAAAGATTTTTTTTTCTAAAATACACTACTTAGATAAATAAAATAGATAATGGGATAATATGAAAAAGATGAAGGAATTATATTTTTATATTTTTTAAATTACCTGATTAAAGTTTAGACAGTAGTGATTGACTCCCTGCAGTAAAAGAGCCAGGTGTTAACTGGTCCCATAGTCAGTTTTCTTCATTTTTTCAACACTCATCAGTTTTAATAACTATATTTAAAAGTATTTTATGAGTATTTTTAAAATTAATTCAATATTTTAAACTACTACAGGGACTTTATTACTTGAGTTATTTATTTTGGGTTTTCTTTTGCGTAGGTATACTTGTCAAGGAGGACTTTTGGATTGTATATTTCTTAATTTTTTTTCACTTTTGAGAATGATTGCCTATTTATTGCCTTTATACTTAAACACCATTTAATTTAAACACAATATTCTTGGGTCACTCTTTCCTACAGAATTTTGTAGATATTGCTCATTTATCTCCTGGCATAAAATACTGCTGTAGAAAAGTTTGAGACCAACTTGATTTTTTCCCCTTTGTAAATGATTTGCTTTAAAGCCTGAATGCTTACAGAAAATTGTCCTTGTTCCTTCTTAAAATATAAAACCTTAGCAGTACATATATCAGTATTGTAATTTCTGGAATTTATTATATTTGTTTTCCAATGGCAAATTTAATTCTTTTCTTCATTCCAAAATTATTATTTTATTACATACTTTAATAAAAAGTTGATTCCATTTATTGGACTTTTTACATTATGGATAATGTTTATTCTTAATTTTACTTTTCTCATTCATTAATTTCTCTCTAAATGTTATCTGTTTTTCATGTGACTATTTTAATGTTTTTCTCTAATTAGCTTTCCAGTGGTGCCTATTAAATTGATTGCTCTTTGAAATTTATTTATTAATTTAAAAATAAATTTGTTTTTATTATTAATATTTTATGATCAAATTTCCCTTTCTATGTCATTCTAATATTTTATCACTTGTTTTTAAGTTTTTACTAAAATGGTTTTATGTTCTTTTAGATTATAAGAAATTTTTTTTTTGTTTTTGAGTCATCATATAGTCTACATCCTTAGTCTTTTTATATGATTTCTATCTTCCCTCCCTCCCTTCTTTTCTCCCTCTTCTCACTTTCTCATTCTCACCCTCTCTCCCTCCTTGCCTCTCTGAGTTTTTCTATTGTTTCTTAGGATTTTGTTCATGCTTGAGTAGCTTTGTCTAGATATTTAATTTGCTGTTATATAGAGTGGGTGACTTTTTGACTCTTTTCCAACATTATTTGTCTTTTCCAATTTACAAGCTCTTAGGGAGAGTGAGGGAAACCAGAAGAGGAGAGGGAGCACTTAGTCTATTTCATAACACTTGGGCTCTGTTCTTTCTGCTGAAATATTCTGAAACGTTCAGATTATTCCTCATTTGGGAGGAGTATTAAAACTCTTACTTCTGTAAGAGAAAGTCGAAGCCATTTTTAATCTTTTGCACATTCCATTACATCTCAGGAAGAGGAACAAGAGAAGGACATACATTTGATGTACTTCTGTCTAGGTTTGGGACGTTAATAAAAATTCTCATGACTTTACCTTTCAACGATGTGAATTGTGGTAAGTGTGGTTAGCTTCAGTTGCTGAGTGCTGTTGCAGCGTTTTCTGTTTCTTTTCTTGATAACTGGGTTTTGAAGATATCGTATTAGGCTTTGCCTTTGTGGCAGATTGGAAAAACAGCCACAAATTCTTTTAATCTCTGTAGGCACACCTCTTTTCACTGTGGCTTTGCAACTCCTCCTGTTAAGGAAGGCGGTGTTTATTTCCCTACCCCTTGAATCTGGGCTTAGCCTTGTGCTTGTTTTGGTCAATGAGATGCTAGCAAATACGGTGCAAACAGAGGGATGAAAGCACTTGAGCTGTGAAGTTTGTTTTTTCTTGCTGTTCTTGAAAATCTGTGTCCACTATATATAGAAATCTAGGATAGGCTGCCAGAGTAGGAACAACATATGGCTCAGCTGCCCCAGTATTCTTTATGATAGCCTGCCAGTTGTCAGATATGTGAGTAAAAGATCCTCAATCACACAACCATTGGTATGCCAACCAGCTAAACACAAACTCATGAAAAAAGCCAACAGAAATTGGCCAGACTGTCCTAGATAAAAAGAATAACACAGATGACTTGCAGAATCTTGATTTATTTTAAGATACTAAGTTTTGGAGGGTGATTTTTTTTTTTTTTAAGTGCCTGGTAGTTTTCTATTCAAGTATTAACCAGGCCCAACCCTGCTTAGCTTCCAAGTTCTTACAAGATCCCGCATATTCAGGGTATATGGCCATAGACAAGAAAGGTGGTTTTTTTTTTTGTTTGTTTGTTTTGGTAGCAACAGATAACTAATCCAGCATTATTTTGTTGTTGTTAGGTACAGGGAGAGAGAAATTCTAAAATGGAGATAAGTTGCTCAGCCAAGTTTGCAATACTTAGTTGTTTAAGGTTGTTAATTAGGACACTTCTGAATATTAATTATAATATAAACTCAACCAAAGTTACTTGTTATCTAATACTTTGTAACCTACCTTCCCCTAAGATAAATCAAGGACTTTGAACATTTAAAGCATCATGCTAGCCACATCTGTATTCTCTTGAATGAAAATCCAGGCAATCAAAAAGATACTTCTGACTTTTTTTCTAACTGAGACAGCTCTGCTTTAGTAATCTTGTGCTTCCAATTTCATATGGACAAAAAATATGATTAATTGAATACAACTTCTCTATTTTTTCTATGCCTATCTTTATCCTTCCCCATTTTGAATTTTATTCAGAAAGGTATTAATCATTCACCAAAGGAATTTACAAGGAATTCATTTTGGTCTGTCAATATGGGAAATCTCAACACAAATCCTAAAAAAGGGGCACAGAAAATAATGGCAAACAAATGCTCAGAAGCAAATAATTATTGAATGCAGCAGAATGTCACGTTTGTTTTCAGCCTCAAGGGCTCAATATCCTTTAAATGGGCTTTGTCGGAAAAGATCTGAAGGCTTTCATGTCACAAAGCCTAGAAGGTTGATAATTTTGGCTTTTTTCCAGGCTGATCTATTCATTTGAAAGACAGACTGACTGCAGATACACTTTGTGTTGGTGCTCGTAGAAGAGGTTAAATAAAATCTCAGCAGGGGTCTCCAACACTGATCTAGATGTCTCCAAACCCTGGAATTTTGCTAGGTGTGTATAAATTACAGGCTCATTTGCAAGTGTCAGCCTCACCAACTGAAGTCAAAATTTATACATTCTCTAACTTAGAATTTGCACCAAATATTAAGAATAATAATTTTGTTTAGTGATAAAAGACCCCAAATTGGAGGCTTAAAATTATGTTTTGGACTTGGCTCTACAATTTATTAGTTGGGTGAACTTTGGCAAATCTCTTAATTAAATTGAATCTAAGTTTTATAATCTGTAATATGAGAATGATAGCACACTATTTTTCTCAATGAACCATTATGAGTCAAATGAATTAGTATATATGTAAGTGATTTGTAAATTATAATGCAGTATATAAGAAAGCTGTTATTGTGCATCCAGAATGTCTGGAGAAAGAATCCTCTGGTATACAAGACACCCTTCCTTCTTAATATTCCTCTTGAGATGATCCTTAAATATTTTTTTCTTTTTGCAATAGCTCCAAATCTCTAGCCAAGACCTATTTTCTGTATTCCAGAAGTATTGATATAACAGATCACAGGTCATCTTTTCTTGGATACCACTGAGGCACCTCAAGTTCAGCAACTAAAAAATGGAGCCCATCACTCTCCCTCTGAGATTGTTCTTCCTTTGTTTTTTATATTGGTTAAGGGCATCACCATATACACAACTTCCAAAAACGAAATCAGCATCATCCATGACACATTTTTCTCCCTTATTATCTATATCCAAATAAGCACTAAACCTTGAATTCTACCTTTTTGGTAGTATTAAGATTCATCCATATTTTGACACCTTTTTGCCATAATCCTGGTTTAGCTCTTTGATTTTCATCTAGATTTAGTCCATGCGTCTTTCGTCATCTCCTTGCTTCCTGTCTTCCCTTCGTTCTCTTATTTTTTATACTGTAGCCAATGATATATCAAAATTGCAATCTAATCAATGTAACTTTGTCTAAATGCTTCTGTGGCTCCTTTACTCTATCACATAAAGTTTAATAGTGAGGCCACCATGGCTTGACTTTGGCCCACCTCTAGAGCCTTTTCTTTCACTTCCTCTCCTCTTGCCCAGTATTTTTTACTCCAATTTAGTTCGCAAATATGCCACAAACTGTTTGGTCAATGTTTTTGTTATGCCTGGAATAACAATCTCCTGCTTTTCTTACCTGAATAATTTGTCTCTGGTTTTAGATCCAAGTGCCACCTTCTCTATTCCAAAATTCAGTTTGAATTGGCTATCTCATGAATTTACTTTGAAGTTTATGTCTTTATCATAGCAATAAATCTCCTTGCACTGCAATTATCAGTTTACCTGACCACACTTAAAGGCAGAGGCCATGTATTATTCATCAGGTCATTAGCTATCACTTCTTATCTACTGCTAATTCATGTCCAGTGGCTCTGCTAATTTGCTACAGATTAGCACAGTGTCACAGCTAATATTGAATTTTGAATCATTAATATATGAATTTGAGTCTAATATTTTCTATCCTCTGTTTCATCATCTGTAGAACAGAAATAAAAATAATACCTTTTTCATAGAATAAAGTGCTATGTCTAATAAATGCTCAAAAACTATTATTACTATTTTCAGTTTTAATTTTTATCAGTAGATAAGACTGAATATCAAACTTACTTCTATGAGTTAAGTGCATGGTCTTTAAGGCATGGATTTTTGAGACATCCATACTGAAATTTTAGCATACTAATTGATTACTTCTTGGTTCCTGGATATTTAAGATAGCCAGATAAACTCTACTGTGTGAATAAGTTATGTTTTATTAGATTAAAGGATTCCTGTTCAGATCACATGACCATTAAATATCTTATTTCAGGTATGGATCCCAAAGCAACACTAAGCAAAACAAAGCAAAACAAAGAGACAAACAAATAAAACAAAACAATAACAAAATCAAAACTTAAAACAATAAAGAAGTTTAGAGAGTAAATTAGAGATCTAAAAACCTGGATCACATCTTCCTAAGAATATGTTCTTTTACCTAGGCTCACAACACAGCAACTCCTCTAAGAACTAGAAATAAAGGATTCAGGGGATTAAACATATTAAATTCAACCCTTGCTAGTTTACTATGAAACCCAGTTGCTCTTAATGGCTCCTGGTTGACCAGCTTTGGTGCTGATTTGTTAATTTGCTCATCCCACAATTATTCATTGAAAACCTCTTATGTGCCAAGCTCTATAGCAGGCACAGGCTCGTGATTCTGTGAGTGCCTGGGTTGTTTTCTTACTCTTTATTGTAACTGGACCCCTACTGCTTCCATGCCTAACCTAGAATTTATGTTCCCAATGGTATGATTGATGGAATAAGGAACACCTAGACAATCTTCCATTCTGTGACACAGGTTGCCTGGTTTACTTTTATTTTAATAATAAATTTTACTTAACCAAATATATAAAGCATTGTCACTTCAACATCCAGTGAATATAGAAACTACTCATGAAATATTTTATATATTTTCATCATACATAGTTTTTAAAACCCAGTATTTATTTATGTACTTACAGCACATCTAGATTTAGACTAATCACATTTTAAGTTTTTAATAGTCTCATGCGGTTGGTGGCTACCATTAGACATTGTAACTCTGAAGGCTGTCTATGGATCTGTCTGCCCACCTATTTATCAAAACATTTTATTCTTTTCTTTCAGGTTTTACTGTAAAAATTTATTTTTCACTCACATTCACATGGGTCGACAGGCTCTGCTCCACATCTTCTTCACTTCAGGGACCAAAGCTGGAGATGCAGCTCCTATTTTGGACATGCCAATCTTGTGGCAGAGAGAAAAGAGAGACTTTCAGACCCACAGGAAGGCTCTTAAAGTTTCTGTTTGCAAGTAGCACACATCACTTTATATCCAGATTTCAATGGTTAAAGCAAGTGACATGGGGTGAAGGTATATAATCTCCTACAGGTGAACTTGGTAGGGAGGGGCAGCAAATATTTTTACAGTGGTGCAATATAGCACATCAAGTTTTCCAATCTCTTTCTTAGTGGTTTGTGCTTTAAAACATTTCTTGAACATTTTTGTGTCCAGCACTCCCTTAAGTATGCGTACAGCATAAAATATTATGCAAATGAAGTATATATAGTCCTTGTTATCAATTAGCTCCATAGTACATCAATAATCTAACAAGCACTTTATTATTTTAGAAACATGACATTTATGATGACAGTTATATGCGCAGGTATAAAAAGCACATAGAGGAGAAGCACCTGGGACAGAAATAGTTGCTGGAGGAAGTGATATTTAAACTTAAAGAAGTGAGCAGGAGGAAGAGAAAAGGAAAAATAAGGAAAGGAAACATTGTAAGCAAAGCCATGGGGTAGGGGGTGGGGTGAGTAATCTTGAGAGGGAGTGATGCCTTTGCAATTTATCCAGAAGCTGAAGAGGAGGCAAGGTCTCTGTGTAGTGAATAAATGTAAGTAGAATAATAGAATATAGTATAGTGGTTAGGAAAAAGGACTCTGGAGGCACATTGCCTGAATTTCAATCCAAGACTTTACACTAGTTCTGTGACCTCGGGTGAGTTACTTTGTTTATCTGTGCATAAATTTTCTTACATCAGATCATAGATAATATTAGTATCTCAATTACAGGGTTGTTGTGAGAATGTAATGAACTATTACATACAAAAATTTCCTATAATGATTCTCACAATAGGCTTGATAAATGGTAGATATTGCAATGAAAGACTTTTAAGTAGTAAAGTAATGCAATGAGATTTGCATTTTATGGCTATCACAATGTCAGCTGATGGTGAAGAACAAATTCAATAAAGAGATTACTCAAGGTTTTAGTAAGATATGATGAAGATCTAAACCAGGTAGTGAACATACTGAACACTGACAACTTTGAAAAAAGTGTATAGGAAGTGGAAAGATTTGATAACTGAGTTGATGAGAGAAGTGATAGAAAAGACTATTATGACTCCCAGGTTTCTGTCTTGGGCACTGAGGTAAGTAATGGCACATTTGGACAACCTGGAAAATATAGAAAGAGTGGTTAGTGGTGGGCATGTGGGTGAGGGTGGGGAGTGAGTAATGATTAGGAAGAAATGGATTGGAAATGATTGTTATAAGAATAAGGGGTAATTAAGGAATATTCCAGAGTGAATGTTAAATAGGAGAGGTATATGGTTCTAATGCTCAGTCTAGGCACTGACTTCTCATTTTATAAGAAAATGTTTGAGAATCTATGTGGTGTTGATAATGTTGTAAATTTTAAGGACATAATAGATATTCTTTAAAAATAATCAGTTAGCCCTTTCCTGCCCTTAAAGATGAAGAATTTATATATAATTGAAAAGTTTTATATGTATACCATACACAAATCAGATTGTTATAAACTATTTTCAAAAAATGATACAGACTCACACAAAGCCACAACTAACTTTAAAATTAATTTTTAAACAAGTTTTAGTAATACAAAATAAATTTATTCTATTCTATGTAAAGATAAAGAGCACTGGTTGTATTCTAGTAACTTCTTGCACTTGTAATAATAATTATAGCATGTGCAGGTGCAAAAAATTAGAAGTGGAGGTTATGTCCAAAAAGTGTATGTTTCTTGGTTAATTCTTTTCTATAACTACAATGCATATTTTATCATGTACTGGAAAACCTTTACCCCCACCCCCTCCTTTCAGGCTATTCTGAATTATGGAATGTGCTTTTTTTTTTTTTTTTTTTTAAGATTCAGACTCAAGTCATTCAGTAAATTCAGGAAATATCTACGTAAACTAATGCCAGAGAAGTGGATCCCTGGACACTGGGGCTCTGTTAGAGCCATTTGTATGGGAAAATCCCTAGACCTAACCAAGGGGGGTTCATATAGCAGATGTGCACCTGGCAAGCACTAAGACAGGGAAGAGAAAAGTAGTACATTGCAACAAAAGACAGATGTAGGTTGTGTTTGAGAGTTAGAGAAACCAATGTATAAAGATGTTAAATGAGAGGAGTTGTAGTAAGCCAGAGGAATGGAAAGGTGAAGCAAAAGGTTTGTGATAGTTTTTGCTATTGATCCCCAGGTTTACTGCCCCTTGCTGTGTGGACATTACACTTCTCTGCTAAACAGAAATCAAGCTTGACCTTTGACTTACTTTGACCAAAAAAGAGTGAGCAGAACTGATGTATACCCCTTTCAACCAAAAGCTTCGAGAACCATTTCAGAGTTTCCATCTTTGTTGACCTTCTACCAGGTGATCAGCCTAAATTAAGATAGGAACTATCAGTGATGTATATAGAATGTGAGTAAAAAAGTTAATTTTTGTTGTTGAAAGGCACAAAAGTTTTTAGGGTTATTTGTTACTGTAGCATAACCTAGTCGAAGCTGATTAACACAAAGAAAAAAATGAGCAAACACTGAGATTATGGGCAGGTCAGGTCAAGGGCTGGTTTGAGATCAAGCTCAAGAATAAGAGTTTTGGTCTCTGGGTTTCTCCTAGCATTTTTTTCCTGCCAGTCTGTGGATCCCTATGGTGTCAGATTACAACAGTATAATATCATAATTATGAAAACATGAACTTGGTATTAAACTGTGGCTCCCCTACACACTGAAGCTGTAGTCTTTGGAGATAATTTAATGTCCCTGTGACTCTGTACTTCGGTTTCCTCTGTAATAGCAAAAACAAAACCTGCTTCATAGAGTTTGTTGTGAGGATTAAGTAAGGTAATGAGTATTTCACGGGTATCTTGTACATAGTAAGCATTTAGTAAATAGTAACTATAATTATTATTTTGGTTTCACACAATCAAATATACTTGAAATTGAGAATTACATGTGTTATTGCATATGACAACCCATTCAATGAAGAAGTTCATTTTATGAAATTGCTATAACAGATATTCACTCAGTTTTTACTCAAGCATGGTGGCTACATGGCTATTTTAATGATGCTTCTCAAAAAATAGAAGCAGACATATAAATTTCTAGATTAAATGCATGAGTTATTGCACATTAAGACACTGACATAGACTTTCATATATTAAAATAAGACATTGTTCATGTAACTGCTATAGGACAAGTCTAACTGATAGGAAATGGGAATTAGCCTGTGCAGAATGGTGGAATAATTGATAATGACAGCAAATCTATCAGCGGTCTCCAACCTTTTTGGCACTAGGAACTGGTGTTCCTATGAGAATCTAATGCCTGATGATCTGAGGTGGAGCTGAGGTGGTGATGTTAGGGCTAGGGAGTGACTGCAAATACAGATGAAGCTTTGCTGGCCCGCCACTCACGTCCTGCCATGTGGCCTGGTCCCTAACAGGCCATGAACTGGTACTGGTCTGTAGCCCAGGAGTTGGGCACTCCTGTTGTAAATGATGGAGAAAGATTTTTAGAATAGGAAAATGTGAATTTCAGTAAACATGTGTGGTAAGTTAAACAATGCCTTGCCTCCACCCCCACTCCCCCACCTGCCAAAGATGTCTACATTCTAACCTCCAGGACCCGTGAAATATTAGGTTGCTTGGCAAAGGAAATTAAGAATTCAGATCGAATTAATTTTGCTAATCAATTGACTTTGAGTTGAAGAGATTTTCCTGGAGTATCCAGATTGGCTCAATTTAAACTAAGTAGACTAGAAGATTAGATAAGGCAAAAAACTGATTTCTCCCCTAGAGCCTCCAGAAGGAGCACAGCTGCATCTTAATCATAGCCTCCAACACCTTTAAAACAAATGGCACTGAAATAATTAGATATTACAATGTAAAAACAAACAGATGAAATCTTAAAGCCTTAATTAACTTAAAATGAATCATAAATCTAAATGTAAAATGTAAAACTAAATATTCTAGAACACATATGAGAAAATGTGACTTAGAGTTAGGCAAAGATTTCTTAGATACAACACAAAAAACGTAATCCATAAAAGAAAAAAAAAGATAAATTAGACTTTATTGTAATTTAAAACTTCTGTTTTAAAGAACCTGTTAAGAAAATGAAAAGACAATTCATATCCTGTGAGAAAATATTTGCAAATATGAATGTCTTGTATCCAGAATATATATAAAGAACTCTCAAAATTTAATAATTATTAAACGACCCAATATAATCTATGTAAAATCTTTGAACAGACATGTCACCAAAGAAAATAGATTGATGATAAGTAAGCACATGAAATTATGCTCTATAGAAAATTTTAAATTAAAATACATTGTGATATTACTACTCATCTATTAGAATGGCTCAAATTACGTGACCAATCATAGAAAGTGTTGACAAGGATGTGGAGGAACTGGAACTCCCATACACTCTTGGTGGGAATTTAAATGGTAAAACCACTTTGCAAAGTGATTTGGCAGTGTCCTAAAAAGCTAAACCTATAGTTACTGTGTGATCTATTCATTATATTTCTAGATATTTACCTAAGAGAACAGAAGGCATAAGTCAATAAAAAATTTAACATGAACACTCATAGCAGCTTTATGTGTAATAGCCAACTACTGGAAAAAAACTAAAAGTCTAGTGACAAAGGATTGAATAAACACATTGTGTTATGTCCGTACAATAAAACACTTCCCAGCAACAAAGAAGAGTGAACTATTGGCACACAAAAAAACATAAATAAATCTCCAAATAATTATGCTGAGTGAAATAAGTCAGACAAAAAAGAATGCATGCTGTATAATTCCATTTACAAAGAATTTCAGAAAATGAAAGCTAATCTGCAGTGGTAGAAAGCAGATGAGTGGTTTCTACAGATTTAGGAGTTGGGCATAGAGTAAAGGAAGGGGAGGGATGGATTTCAAAGACAAAAATAAACTTTTGGAGGTAATGAGGTAATGAATACATTCACTATATTGATTGTGATGATGGTTGTCTAGGTAAATGCATATGTTATAACTTATAAAACTGTACACATTTCTTGCATCCAATTCTTTCTTTCTCTGCATCTCCATATAATCATTTTATGAGAATCTGTCAACATTTCATAGGAAGTTTTAATTTTGAGATTCCCTATTTAAGAATTTTAAAGTAGTCATCTGTTTTAATGTACAATTAAATTATTTTATGGACTGTTGGGATTTTCAGATAGCAATTTTCCACAGTAGAGTTGGTGAATTTTTGGCTTGAGAAGAATCATTTTGGTTTTCATCTCTGTGCATCAGATGGTAGGGATCCCTGATCTTTATGTGAAGCAGCTTTACAATACATTTTGGTAAAGCCATTTGTAAGCTAACATTACCAAAAAAGGAGGATGTGCAAACAGTCAAGTCTTACATATTTAAATTATTACACTGCTTATCTTTTTTCTGCTTTCTTTTGGTTCTCCATAGGGTAAAGTGTTTTGGGGTCCCCTACTTGAATCTATTGCTTTTTTTTTTTTTTACTAACTTGATGACTTATTTTGTATCTGTATTTGTTGTCAAATTATGTAGCTGTTTTATTTTCAGTTCCTTAAATTTTAGGATGGTTTATGACTCATGAAGGCCCCCAAAAGTATTTTTAGTGACATTTGGTAAATTATGCATCATCTCTGGTAGATTCCTGTAAAAGATTTCATGCTGCAGTGGCTTGGCGACTAGTTCTTCCCAAATCAATATGCACCTTACACAAAAATAGCATGTCTTGCATCCTAACATTTTGGTCATATGTCTGCATGTCCTCTCTTTTTCCCCTCCCCCATCCCCTGACTCTCTGACTGCTCTGAATTAAAGCTACATTTTATGTTAATTGTTTTTCGAAAAGGCAGTCTAAACAAAATGTACTTCCTTATCATAAAGGAGGTTAGTTTCTCTACCTATCTCATTTTATTATATTATTTGCCCCAATTGTATATTAGTGGTTTTTTTATAGCAAATTATAAATTGTATTTTTTGTTATCTGTGGCTTCTTAGTAAGTGACTGACTGCCTTGTAGACTTGAACTTTTGGTAATTGACTTCATTTTAGTTTATGGGAGGGATCATGAATGAGATTATCATCATGATGATGAGATAATGAATGAGATTATTATAAGATAGAATGGTATGCAAAGTCTCTTACCCAGGCTTTCGACTTTAGCTTTTTTGTATTAAAAGATGATAATCCATAGAAAGTACTCCTGGTTTTTCTTACCTCCTCCTCAAACAGTATTGATCCATTAGTTGGGAATTTGGTCATTATAAGTGCTCAACTTCTAGGGAGACAGGCGAGCAGGAGAGGGCTGTGGTACAAATGCTTACCTAATAGCTAACTTCACAAACAAGGGCATCATTTAAGGTCCTAGCTCATTGATAAAATATGACAATTTCAAAGAAAACTAGTATAAGCTATTCTGCAAGTTTATATAAAAGCTCTTGTTGGCTTTTTATTAGATTTATAAAGTTTTCAAAGAGTTGCTCATTACAGAATTATCCACCTGTGACACATTGTTACATGTAATTTTGTTTTGTTCTTAGTGAAGAGTAAAAAAAAAATGCCTAGGAAGTTCACAAAGATGGAGCAATCAGAATAATTTAAGAGTGTGGACTCTGGAGTTGACAGCCTGGTTAAATAGATGCCTTTGATGACTCTCTGTTTTATCTTAGGCAAGTTCTTTAAGCTTTTAATACTCTGTTTCTCAAATCTAAAATAGAGATACCTATTAGATTACTAATAGATCTCTAACGGTAATCACTGTTATAGAGTTGTTACTATTAAATGAGATAATGTAGGTGAGCTGATTAGAAGATGACTTACATGTACATTTTTATTATTTTTTATTGAGCTATAATTGACATATAACATATTAGCACCAGATGTGTAAATGATTCGATATTTGTATATTTTGTAAAATGATCGCCATAGTAAATCTGGTTAACATCACCACCACACATAGTTACAAAAAGCATATGGTTTTGAGTGGTAGTGGTGTGAAAAGTGGTGTGACCACTTTTAAATGGCAAAAATGTTTCTGGGTAATAACACGTTTATAAACAACTGTTTGAACAAAGGGAGAAACCCTATTCCTTCTTATATTGATTTGATTTGAAAAACTTTACTGGACCTATTTCTTTTTTTGACAAGTTCTTAAAAAAAAAAAAAGCGAGTAAGGGTCAGGGCCAAAGCCCCGAGATGAACATGCTATGAGAATCTCTGACTTTCTTAACTGTAGATATTGCAACTTTATGAGTTATGAGATTGAGTAAATAAGAGCCCCAAAACACACATTGGGTTTGGAGTTCTTCAAAGCAAATGAGGAGGCAGAATTACACGTGCCTCAGCTCCAGAACGCCATCCACAGTGGCTTCAATTTGAAATGCTCTTCTTTGATCTTGTTATGGACCTGTCTGCCTGAAAGTTCTAAGCTCATGAAACAGTTTCAGAGTTTGGAAGGAGGCAACAAGCCAAAAACCGGCTGCAGGTAATTTGACCTTGCCCAGCCAGCTCCTATCCTGCAGGAGTCGCTGCTCCCCACCCTCACCTAAGGAGACTCGGGCTAGACTGAGAAACCATTTCTTCAGGCCTCTGGAGACTCTTCTTCAGCACTTAGACTTCATTTGAAATTCTTGTCCACAGCCCCCTTGCTTCCTAAGAGAATCCCTGCCAGATCAAGATCCTCTTTTACTTGTTCAATTTCAGATCCACAGAGCTGCTATCTTGGTTCACTCCATGTGCCTGCGTGATGGGAGGCCAGAAAGCAGGTCTCATTTAGCATTTATTAAACAGCTATATGGGCTGGGCCTCAATGTGTGTGGTGGGCAGTGCAGTCTGAGGGTCTGAAATTAATCAAGGTGGATGCAAATTTTGCACCTGCCTGTCTCCTAGCCTTCCTTCTGTTATTACTTTTAACAAAGATCCGTATAATGTCACAAATATTCTTACCTTGTTTTCTACAGCTTACTGAGACAAGTTAAGAATAAATAAATAAATAAACATTGATCAGTGTAGGAATTTCACATATGATGCAAATTTATTTCCATGTTCTCTATATGTATGTTTCAGAAGATTTCTTAGTTTTTCTCGGAGAAGATATAGTCAGCCCCAGGGGAGACAGTTCACAGTGAAGCTGCACAGCTTATGCATAAACTTTACCCTATTTTGTTCTATTACCTCTCTGGTCCATAGGCTCTCATCAGTAACATGAAAAAAACTGGAGTAAATTTATTCCTTTCCAAAACCATGAAACTGGTTGTTTCAGAAGTATTTTCCTGGTGGTTTTCTCTTAACTACAGTTATGGTTTTACAGGGGACGATATATTTTGTTTCTTTTATAATTTAGTTGGAAGATAGTCTCTGCTCATCTAAAATCTGATAGTAGTCTCTGTGTTACTTTTAGTCCTTTTACACCAGGAATATGTATGTTTAATTTTTTAAAATTATTTAATCTATTGGCTTTAATTTTGTAAAACCTCATTCTCTGGCCAATAGTTTGACAGTTTCCCTTTCATTTTGTTTTGCTTTGCTGTGCTTTGTTTTCCTTGCTCACACAATGCTAACGTGTTTGTATCTTGAAGAAAGCATATAAGACATATTCAAAATATGTGCAGAGATCATGAGGATTTAAACAGATTTATTTGAAGGTTGGGATTTTCCCTCACATATTGTAAAATATCTTCTAGGTTTTCTAGTCTTTTAATCCTAAAGTACATTTTTAACTTTTTTTTTTCTATCAGAGATTGGAGTTTGGTTCCACAAGGCTTCTCCCTTATTGGGCTAATTCCTCTACTTCTCTGTGTACTGGCATGTGAATGGTCTTCTGCCTCCACCTGGAAAATCTTAAAGATTCAAGTAGGACACACATTAACATACAAAAGAGTAAATTAATTTTTAAAATCTTTTATAAGCATTCATTTTCCCCCATACATTCTCATTTACATCTTTCTAAGTCTAGAATTGTCACCATTGGGGCTGATTGATCTATCGGAGATTGGAGTTCAGTGTCTCCCCAATGGTAGGAGGGAGGGAAAGGAATAATGATGGTGCAGATGTGTA